>CM076577.1:1310347815-1310690598 GCA_034641835.2 Pinus albicaulis
AAATGTTAGTCTCACCAGAATGTCTGCTGACGAGATCAAATTTATAATATGATCTCTGATAACATCAAACTTTTCCTGAGTGAATTCTTTAGGTATCGCCATAACAGTTTTGAAAATTCGATCCTTTTCTGACATGGCTCTCCTTCTGCTAAACCAAGGAACATCAACCTTCATAGGAGCAGTTGCTGGTCCTGTCCCATATTCTCTGTTTTCGTACTTGGAAGCAGGGGCAAGTATTGGTGATCGAACCCGCCCATCACGATAATCGGGCAAGAAAGGATCTGAATTTTTGTCTATGAAATAGGGTTTTCCTGGTGTAGAAATGGACTCTGATGCCAAGAGTCGAAGCAAACGTCGAAGCAAATGGACTCTGATGCCAAGAGTCGAAGCTTCTTCATGCTTTGTGCCCACGGTCTCACATCTGCCTAACCCCTTCCTACCTCTTCTGCCACGTCTAATACCAAAACTGTTTCCTGCAAACATATTACACATGTTTTCTGTTCTGGGGTTTAAACCTAGGATTTTTCCAGTTTCTGAATGGATCTCATTTATGGTTTTGGGTTTCATCTCTTCATGTCTAGGGGTCCAGTTATTAGCACGCAAATCAAGAACCTTCCCAACCATGAATCTCGTTTGAAATGCAAGATATTGATTGCTACTTACCTGCTTCATTGAGGCGAAATAAGAATCAATAATACTGCGGTTTTGGGGGTTTTTCTCAAGCTGTTTTCCCACAGTATTCAAAAGCAAGCAAAGAGCCTCCACATCTTCTTCAGCTGGACCAGCCTTATCATCTGTGCCTAACAAGTGCTGAATACAAAGATGAACAATTCTTTCAGTTACAACCTTCTGCTTGAAAAGTTCCCCAATAAACCTAATGTTTCCCAGAGTGCGACGCTTTACTATCTTTTCCTTGTCACGCCGTTCGGCTTCTTGATCTGGGACTGACAAATCTTTGATTTCAGCTCGCAGATTATCTGCACTTTCAAATGCTTCTTGGCAAGTGTTAATAAGAATCCGCCTGAATGCTATTGGTTTTCCATCCTGTTCTTCAGGTGGAAATTGAGGGAGTGCTGTACATAGATCGTGGCACAACTCAGCATAGATGGGGCAAAATGTTGGTTCCATCACTGCCCTGTCAAAAATAAGGGACATTACTCTCACCAGAATGTCTGCTGAGTTAATCCCGGAATTTATAAGTTGACATTTGAGAACATCAAACTTTTCCGGAGTTAATTTATTAAGTATCCCCATAACAGATTTCGAAACTCGCTCCTCTTCTGACATGGCTCCCCTTCTGGAAGTCCAAGGAACATCAGCCTTCATAAGAGCAGGTGCTGGTTCCGTTCCATATTCTCTGTTTTCTCCAAGTATTTCCTCGGAAGCAGGGGCAGGTAGCGGTGACAAACCTACCCCGTCAAGATTATCGGTCAAGAAAGGATCTGAACTTTCCCCCATCAAAACCCCGCCTGCACTGATAAAAACTGTCAATCACAATCTTTAGAACAGATTGCTCTGTATGAATAACAGTCTTCCTGTCACCCCGCCTGCACTGATAGAAAGTAATTGTATATGACAGGAAATTGTATATAACAATGTATTCAAAAATATTTGTAATTGGAAACTAATTAACAATGTATATAACATATATATAAAGTAATGGTGTATAACAATGTATTCAAAATATTTGTAATTGGAAAATATATATTTATAAACATTAAAATAAATTAAAATGTTTTTGAAGGAGATGTGATAATTGTTTGGAGAAATAAATAATCTGAAATTTTTATTAATTTGGCCACTCATTAAAAAAATCAAAATAAATTATTTTCAATTAAATTATTTAGAATTAATTAGTTGTCAAAAGTTGTGATACCTAAAATTAAATTAAATAGATGTTCAATATCAATCATCAAGCAAACTAATGGCAATATTGTGCAATTGTAACATTCACAAACATTACCAACCAAATCCAAACAAATAAACAAACAAACCACTAAAAGTATCTAAACATAGTCGTACAAACCATTCAAGAAAAGCAATATAAACCAAAATAAGAAGAGAGTGATATGGTCATGTGAAGCAAAGAAAACATAATATGAATTTTGAATTTTATCTCCAACATATACATAATAATGATAATCTAAAAATGTGACATTGTTGCCCTCAATTGGAACTAGCTTAGGTCCATCTAACAAAGAAAATATCATGCCTCGAAAGAGATCAAATCCCTAGACTTGCCAACATTTCCTCAATTTCTACACACAAAAAAAGGTTTGCACCTCAAGGATTTGATCCTTCTATGCCCATGATAAATCCAAATCCAATGTCAAATAAATATAAGTTGATAATTTGCAAATACAAGTTAAAACCATATAATTAATTATATATGTATATAATATTTTATAAAAAAAAATATTATAATTCACGTTACTAATGTAGATATAATTATTATCAACTATTATTAATAAATTAAAATTTGAAATATATATATATATATATATATATATATATATATATATATATATATATATATATAAATATATAAATAAATCACTTTATTAAAATAAACTTAATTATTATCCCCTATTATTAATAAATAGTTAAAATTATAATATGTCAATTAATTTTAAAATAAACACATTATTCACTAAATAGAAACATTATTAATTCATATTACATAACTAAAACTTGTATATATAACAATTCAAAACATATAATTTTCCATACATAATAATATTATCATTATTATAACTTTTTGATACTGAAAATTGTGAAATAGCTTCTTTCTCTAAAATTTATATATATATATATATATATATATATATATATATATATATATATATTTACTTTACAAAATCTCTATATATAACCCTTCAAAACATATATTAAAATAATAATGTTATGTTTATATCATCATAATTATTATGATTTCTTCATAGTGAAGGATGTACGAGAGATAGAATAAAGTATATTTTACTTTGCAAAATTAAATTGTAAAATAAAGTATACTTTGTTTTATTGGTAAATGATAATTCTTTGTATATGGGCAATGATATCTTTTATGAAATTAATAAATAATATGAAATATTTATTTATAAATTAATGAAGTATAAGTATATGGAAAATTTATAACATTTTTATTTATTAAAGTATATTTTATTTTATATAATAAATAAATAATAATAATAAAATTTGTTTGATTTTAATGATTTTTTATTTATATTTGTTTTTTTTAATATAATTTAGTTTGGTGAATTGCAATTAGAGTTATTAGTCAATAAAGTCAAATTATATTATTTAGAAAAAATAATAAGAAGTTTTTCAATAAATATATTTTCACTTTTTCAAGATGTCTATAATATCTACTAGTTAATGTATTTATTTATATTAAAAAAATAAAACTCTTAGTTAAATATAAACAATTTTAATATAAATATATATGATTTCTGAAACATTGAAAGATTGTTTCATTCATAAAATTAATAGATAGAATAAAGTATATTTTATTTTACATTAATAAAGTATATATATATAATGATTTCGTAAGACGAAAGGATTGCTTCATTCATAAAATTAATGGATAGAATAAAGTATACTTTATTTTATTTTGCATAACATAAAGTATACTTTGCTTTATTTTATTAATGGATAGAATAAAGTAGATTTTATTTTAATTTTCTTAAAATAAAATATAAAGTTATATTTATATTCTTTTATATACATATAAGTGTGGTTTGGTGAATTGTGACGGGAGTGGTAACCATAAAGTTAATCAATATGTCATGTCACAATGATATTATGGTAACATATTTTATGTAAGGAGGTTTATTTCTTTTAAATTTTAGGGATTATCATAAATTAATGTGATGTAAAAATTATTTTAAAGATAAAGACAAATGTGATATAATGGTTCATATAAAATTATATTGAAATATTAATAAAATATATCTTCTATGTCTTGAAGTAGGTTATCTTAATCCTTCCTTGATATTTATCTTTCCCAACCCATTTTAAAATTTGTAAAAATGTGAAATTTTATATTTACAAATTGTGAAATTTTATCCTTATATATAAACATGCTTTGTAAGGTTGAATTTATTATTTGTTTCCATTTCTATTTCAAGGATTAAAATTAATTATTCCTTGGCATGTATAAGTATATGGCATAGAATTTTGGATGTGGTTTTGTTTTCATTTTCATGATAATGTTATAATGGTGCATCTTCTTTATTTATATCCACTCTTTTTAGTAGCATGAGAGATATGGATATCTTAATGTAAGTTTATTTGTTAGAAATTTTAGAATTTTTTCTGACTTATTTTCTGATCTAATTTGCTTAAAATCTGATACAGATTTATTGAAATCAAATGTTTGAATTGTAATCTCTTTACAATCCATAATCCAATAACAAAACAGAGGGGCAACCATAAGTTAGTAAAGCGAAAGCTTCAACACATTTGCTCGTACCTTCCCTTGTTATGAGAGTACATGTGCTCATGATGTGACGACGAAGCTATAGGACACTTTATAGGTTGCAAATATAACTTGGAAACAAATAATTTTCAGTCTATTGGCCCATAAATGCACCTGGGAAATAGATGCCCACCGTTGGATTAAAGCAAGTACACCATCCAACGGTGGGCATCTATTTCCCAGGTGCATTTATGGGCCAATAGACTGAAAAGTATTTGTTTCCATATAACTTAGGATCATAAAATTAGAATTATATATACAAATATACAATTATATAATATATATATTTTATATTTTGTAAAGATGATAAATTATTATAATAAAGTGGGCATGGGTATGGTTATTATCAATTATTATTAATAAATAGTTAAAATTATAATGTGTTGACTAATGTGTTCTTTAAATTTTAAATAAACATTCTATCAACTAACCATAAATTTTACTAATTCATATATATATATATATATATATATATATATATATATATATATATATATATATATATATCTATATATATATATATATATATCTATATATATATATATATATATATATATATATATATATATATATATAATTCAGAACATATGTTTTTCAACATATATAATAATGTTATATTTATATTCATAATTATTATAATTTCTTCATACTATGTAATACCTTTCAGTGGGAAATTTATGTGCTAAAGTATTTTAATTTTATTTGAAAGTTGGTCAGCCATTGAATGTACGGGGAAAAGACACTAAATGAAAATTTTCATTTACCAAAACACTTAGATAGTTACTCCCATCCCAAGAGATAAATCATCTTAGCGGAGAACAAAAGCTAAGGAGGGTAGGAAAGGAAAATACAAGATGCATCTGAAAAAAGGAGACTGACAAGTATTTAGTTCCTCTAATAGGACGATGTGGAGGAAGGGCGGCACACTGCCAGTTAAAGTATTCTTGACCTGGTGGGTGGCCAATGGAATCCCTAAGTTTCTAGGTTAGACTATAGAGTCTCGATGCCTGAGAATAGACCATGCTTGCTCACTGCCAACTATTGTTCTAGAAGTGAAAAGCCTTGTGGGGAGAAATCGACTTGATTTTCATTCTCAATTGTCAGGAGGAGTGGTATTTCTCCTTTATAATTTCCTTGGAAGCCTAAATCTAACCAGATAAGTGCTTTGCTTTCCAAACATACACTGTTTTTGTAAGTACAAATTGGTAGATTTATGGTGTGATTTGATGAACCCTTCTTTGTAAATATATTGGTACTAGTAATTTTTTTATAAATTTTTTGGTGTGAACCACAATATGGAATATTGAAAAGAAATGCTAAATCTTTTTTCTTAACAGGAACTCGTAAATGGATGAAACAGTTAAAGAATATAAAAAATATGATTATAGTTTTGTTGATCTACATAATTTAAATGTTTCTATAAAATTGCAGTGATACAATATAGGTTGGTTATAAGGGAATAGTAAGCCATTTCTATAGGAAAAATTGTAACTAAACATAATGAACTATAATGGGAAGAAATAATGTGCAAATAGGATGTGTAATATTTAGTAAATAATATTGATCAAATGTTTAGAGCAGGTTAGTTTATCAAAACACATTAACTGAGGCCATTATTGGGAAATAATTCTCATACATACATACACACACACACACACACACATATTCCTAAGTAGCACGGAAGGGTGAAGTGCAGGACACAAAGAGTGACCCGGTTCCACTTACCCTTGAAAAAACTGGTAAAATTAGCCGCAACAGAGATGAGTAGAGGCACCTAAGGAATCTTAAAATGGGAACAAAAAATTTGAACCATCGATTTTCATGACAGATTGAAAAATACATTAAAGAAAAGAGGCAAAGTTGTGAAAAATTTTCAAGCTTCAGTATGTGCTTGACTAGTTAGGTCCTAGGCCTAGTTGATTCTAACCAGCAGCCAGGAAAAATTTTGAGTCAATTTTGTAAAAATTATATAACCAAATGATTCAATCTAAACTTGTAATGTACTAAAAAAAATGTTGAATCCTTCCTACAATTTTCAGAAACCAAATATGATCGCACAATCACATAACAAGTAAGAGAAAGAGACAATCAATCACACAAAACAAGATGTATCTGGGGAAAGAAACTGTTGAAAAACCCACTATCTTTATATTGCATAAATTCAATATCATGAAATAATACAATGTTATTTCCCTCAATGAGAAACCTTTACACTCTGCTGACTGTCTCACTCTGATCCTGCTCGAATGTGGAATACAATCTAAGCATGTTTGGCCCTCTATTTAACCTTTTTCTTGCATATGATTCACCTGCTTTGCTTATGCATTCTTGGGCTAATTGAGCCCCTATTAATTAGGAAAATCAAAATAATGATTGTGCAATACCTTCAAGCCTTCCTGATGACCTCATGCATGACTTGTGCAAGTTTCTAATTATATAACTAATAGTTATCTTCCCTTTAACCCAAATCTCAACTGGGCCTTCCTTTGAAATGATATGCAACAACTATTTATAGTGAATTATCAGTTAACTGATTGATCACTACTTGTGAATTAAATCAGATTTAATTCACTAAACGTATCACTAGCTCATCTCTCAGTTAGAACTAGTTAAACTGGTTTTAACTCAATTAATTGAGTTAACAATTACACTCACAAATAATTGTAACTGGACCCCCTAAAATCACAGGAAAAATATACATGCCTTCTCTAAAACCTCTAACTCGACTTTCCTAAGATAACTAATTCTTCCCGACTCAATTAACTAATACAAGTTGTCATGAGATGAAATTACATTTTTTCTTCAAATTTAATTAAGGGAAATTTAAATCAAAAGCACCCCGTGGTACCATTTATGGGTGCCATTTATGGATTCCATTTTCACTGTTTCTTGTTTCCAATTTTAATGCTCCCTCTCAACAAGAAAGGAATTCAATCTATCCTGATTTGGTACCTTTGGAATGTTTTGCATGCACTATTATTGGATGACATGGATATCCTACATGACCCTACGATGATGAAGAAGCCAAACAATGGAGAAGCCATACTGTCCCAAACATTCCTCATGTTGTCCCAAAAATATTATGCATAAAATTTAAGGACAGTCATAAAGAAAATAAAATTTTCCACCTTAGAGGCATATTTTCCTAATAGGGCCTAGACCATCTTAAAGAGGATTTTTTCCTCTTTCCAATGAGCCTTTACTTGCCCTGAAACTCCCAGCAGTTGATGAGATCTGGAATTTTTAAGTCAAGAACAATTAACCTTATCGGTGAGCCGACCTATCCATGTCCTTCATGCCGGCCTACCTCCAAAAAGACGTGTCCATTCATTCTAACCTCAAACTAGTATTAATATGACGTTAGACACCTCATTCTAGCCAAAACATTTCAGTGAAAAATCACAGTAGTTACAGAAGGCTGAGGTGAAGAAAAGGATTACATTTTGGGAATATTTTTTAAAAGGAAACATTACGGTTTGGTTTTTTTTTTCTTTGTTGGATAGTCCACTTGCACACATACTTACATTTGTGAGGTTCAAACTTTAAGAACATCATCGTTTTAAGCTCGAATTTGCAAGAACCTGTGACAATAATTGTGGATTGTTCTGTGGATGTTTCTGAGATGTTGTAGGGTGGTGCCAATGTAGGAAGAAGGCCACTACAACTTGTTTGGAAGTGTATTTAAGCCTTGGATATGAATATTACAACTATGGAAGGCTTGTGGAGACCCATATTCTTAAAAAAATTGTAGCTTGGGCCTTTTCATCTGCTAAGGTTTTTTTATAGCTTGTAAAGGACTCAAACTTGTGGTAGCCACCTTGGATTGAAGATATTCATCGCTAAATCTCACCTCAGTTTCATTTGTGGAGAAGTTGCAAGCTTAAGGATAGTCCTGGTCACCTATTCCAGAGGCTCGGATAAGCTCAGGTGGACAAGTCAATAATTGACTTAGGCTAAGTTTGTGTTACTATACATATCTTAAGTCTTAAGCAACGAAGTAACAATGTTTTGAGGAAAGTATTTTGGGAGTCTTGAGATAGATTTGATTACACCTTCAAGGTCATTAAAGTTGAGCTTTGGAGCATAGTGAAGAATAAATTTTGTAGTAGCCTTGACTGACCTAGGATATACTATTCTTAGATACATGCGTTGAAGACCTTGTGGAGATAATGTTGAATACCTTTATACGTTAACCATTATGAGGTAACTTGGAGGATTTTATTGGGTACCATGAAGGACAACGAAGACACCTTCATGTGAATATCAACTTCAAGATTGTCATTGATGACGTGATGTGGAGACTAAGTGAGGGGATAGCTGAAGATTGACATGGATTGTTGAAGAAGAGATTGGGAGTCATGAAGTATAACCAAATATATCTTGACAAAGTAAAGGGTTGGAGCCTCAAAAATACAAGGTTAGTGCCTTGGAGAATAAGGTTGGAGCCCTAGAGGATTGGAGACCTCAAGAAACTAAGTCGGAGCCTGAACCACAAACAGGGTTGGATCCCTTGAGGTTGGTGCCTTAGAATTGACAAGGTTGGAGCCTTGGTTGTCTAAGTCGGTCCTTGGAAAATACAGGTTGGAGCCTGGGAGATTAAAGATCCGTGTCTTCATCTAAGGTTAGAGTCCTACATATATTGTACTTGATTTATTGCAAAGAAAACATTAATAAAAAAAAGTATTCTTATTATTCATTTTGTGTTCTAAATATATGTGATGTAAGTGTTCACCCCCCTCTTAGTATTTCCAACACTCCCTCTGTCCATATGGCTCGAAATTTCCCCCTCATGGAGGTCTCTGCTTAAGTGGACAACTCCACTCTATCTCCTCTTTGCTTCTCCAATTGTGGCTGCTCCATAACCTTCTAAGACTGCTTCTGAGGCTGCAAGTTGAGAGATAATTTAGGCTCCCTCTCAACCACCAAGTCACTAACCTTTTCTTTGATCCTCAAAGCTTTGCATACATCTTCAACCTCGAGATAATAGAGGTTATTGACTCGTACACCAATATGTTTCACCCATCCCATGTTGATGTGTCTAAGGAACAGCTTTCCTTTTCTAAATATGACATCATAACCATGATCTTCTAATACCACTACGGAGACACGATTCTTCTTTAGTCCTGGAACATACAAAACATCTTTGTGTCTGAGGGGAGCTAATCTCCCACTGAAATTGTATCTATGCCAGTCCGCTATACACCCTGTCATCTCCAAACTCTATGTTATGCTGAAGGTAATTCTCCTCCAAGTCACTGAAGAGATCTATATTCCCTTTCATATGAAACGAGGCACCATTGTCTAGATACCACATGCATCCTATTACAGTGTTGGCCATGCATGCAATGAAAGTAAAGTCAAGCTCGAATTGTGAAGTTAGCGTTCACTTGTTGCTGCAACTGTAGAATCCTTCTTGCTTGCCTTTTGTCGACATTTCAAGGCATATTTCCCTGATCATAACAGTGAAAACACTTGATCTTGGAAAATTCTCTCTTGCCCTCTTCACCTTGGGACATCTTTCCCTTGGATTTTTTTACTTTTCCAACCAATGAAAAATATTCTTCTTTGTCTGTTCCAGAGGTCCCGTCTCTAGCGCTCTGCCTTATCTCTTATATTACCAAGTCAGACCAAAAACACTCCCAGTCTAGTAGCTTATCCCTCTCATTCATAGAGTCCTAATAACTATGCCAGCTCTTGGGAAGGCCTAGAAGAGCTAGGCTCACCAAATCATCCTGGGCTAATGTTACACCTGTTGTAGACAATTTTGTCACTCCTAGAGACAGCCTAGAGTTGCCATAGACCAATGCATAGGACATCTTATCATAGCAACAGAGCATGAAATATAGCTTGGGTGTCAATCCAAATGCTCTCCTGCTATCTCTTGTAAAACAAGGAAATTAGTTTAAATGGAACCAAACTCTCTCAGAAGCTGATACAAAGATAAGAATAATGTAGGAACAGCATGCAAAAATCCAATACAAACGCATCAGACAGTTAAGAGACAGCTTACTGCAAAGAGGGCCAATTCAAATAATATGCCACAGAAATCAAATATCAGAAAGTGGATGCAGTGAAGAAACATGAAGAAGATACTAGTTAGCATGAGACTGATACCCAGATACACAACAAAACCACATACGGGCTTATCCAACTAAGAATCCATACATGACAATGGCGTTTTAAAAGCACCCTCCTCAAGTAACTAATATAGCAGAAAATATGGATGAAATGAACATGGAACAGTATATCATGACTAGGCCTATTTAAAGTGCTTGACTAATCCAAGTATGGGCACCAACTGGGATGAATCCTTACTTAAGACCAGTGAGCCACTCGCATTCTAGAACATGATACAGGAAGATAAATAGCATGAAATGAGATATTATATTAACACATAAGAAAATATTACATATTGTGGGATACCAAAGACCAGAATCCTCATTACAGTTATAACTCCTCCTCACTGAGACCCTACGGGCTCTGAGCCTTCATACAGAAGCTTTACAAGATGTATACAAGAACTTCTCACTGCACAGTTTGCTCATAGAAATCTGGAACCTTTACAATGTCTTTCTTCTGGGTTTTTATAGAAGAAACAGAAAACTCTGGAGAACGAGGTAGGTGATGCACATTAAATTTTCCTAATTTGAACAAAATGGCGGAAACATTCGCGCCTATACTGCTGAGTAAATATGTTGTACTGTATGTACTCTACTGCTGCTCTATGGAATAAATGATGAAAATCTCCTCGTAAACAAGACATAAAAATTAAAATATACAAGCACTCTGTACTTGGTTGAAAGAGAAACTTGTTGTAATAAGGCCTGGAGGATATTGGTGTTTATGCATGGTACTCTCAATCCCTTGAGCCCCGAGCTGAAATTTAAATTCTCAATGCCGGACACCGAACTCCTCAATCTTCTGCTGATATTCTTTGTGGCATCATTAATGTTTTCATCTAACAGAACCGCCCCTTTTGAATTGCTTTGAGGGATTTGATAAATATCAATCTCGCTTCATTAAATGAAAGTCTTGTCTGTATACCTCTCCAGATCTTTGTTCCACAATTCTACGTCTACTGAATGGTCGTTTGGAGTGAATTCGACCTTTGTAATGGAGGCTGCAGATTATTATCATCCTTTGTTATTGAAAACCCTGCAAAAATCTACGAACATATTAAAGGAGAACAAAATCAGGGGTGGTGGATGCGGCGATGACCATGGAGTGGTGATGTAGACGCGAACTTGGTCAAGTAACAGGTTGCAGCTGGGCCCTGACTGTCCGTTTTCGAAGTAAGATCCACGGCTACAAATGTATTTAAAGGCGGTGGGACGGTGGCGGAACAGTTGAGAGCGGTGAAAACAGTGAGGAGTGGCAGAAGAGAGAGTTATAATGTAAAGGCCCAAAGATCTTCATTTGAGCGAATTACGAAGAAAATCAGGGAAAAACAATGAAACGGAGCGGCGGGCGTGGGGACCACCGGGTTAAATAAACTTTATAATAAGGTTTTATAATATAATACGCAGCAGGAGAAGAATGGTATAGAAGGTGATGAGGTGGACGGGAATGACCGTACGAGGCGGGACCCACACGGCCATCGCAATATCGCAAAAAGGAGCGGGGGGAAAATGCATTGGGGGGCACTGAAATTGTGATTGCGCGATCAGGCGGAAAACCTTTGTATAAATAATACAAATGTCATTTTAGACTTTACAAAGGAGAAATGGGGTTTTTCAATGAATGAGTGGAGGATTAGTAAGGTGGGACCCAAGGGGCGCATCGCAGATTCGCAAATGGAGAAAGCGCGATGGGGAGACGGTGGTGCAACAGGAAATTGCGCTCTGCGCTTTACGATGGAGGGATAACACGACGCGCAAAATTGCGACTAGCGGAAGTGCGACGGGAGAATATGCGATCGGGCGGAAAAATGCGATGGCGCGATTGGACGATCGCATCGCAAATATTTGCGACGGATCAAACGGTCATAACCAATGAAAATGCGATCTGTGATGGATGCGATTAGCACCTTAAGAGTAGGCACTCGGTTTTAGGCAAGGGGCACATGTGGGGAAGTGGTTGGGGCTTGTAGCAAAGGGGCTGGGGCTTTATACATTTTCACATATGAATTTTCAGCCTTTTAAAATGCGATCTGCGGATAGAAAATGACCCGATGTTCTTTGATAAGCGCCTATTGTTATTACTCTTGGCTCTGGCTTTTTGTCTCGTGGATGAAAGGAGCAGAGGCTTAGAAGAAGGGGCTGGGCTTTTCATTACTTCGGATATGAGCCCGTGATGCTTTCTAATGTGTTTTAGGAGGCGGGAAAGGCAACAGTAGGCAAGAATGAATTTCTTAAGCTATGGTAGGGAATTTGAGAGGTTCCAGAGGGAGTTGAAGACCAAAATTTGAATGAGGGGCTGACATGCTACAACATCAGCTCCATCTGGGGACGGCACGTTCGTTCCTGGACGTGTCGAGAACTTGCAGACCATCTGATCATGCTCTAGGTGGATTATGCTCTTTAGCACCTCTAGTTTTCACTTCATAATTAATCAGCACACGCACATTATTAAAAGAATGATGAAACAAAAAGAAAACTAATGTACAATATAATACACCAGGCTGTCTTTGCCTCCTGGGTCCCATACTTTGCTTTGCTGGTATCCATTAGTTACGTTATTCTTCAACTGTACCCTTCTATGTTTCCATATTTTGTTCTGCAACTTGCCTCCAGCTATGCTTTCACATTCTGTTCTTGTTTTTCCATTGCCAAACTTTCTCTGCTTTCTTGCTGCTATCTGTTGTTTCTGAGACACCTTCATCATCAGTCTTCTGATGCAGTCAATCTCTATGTACAGCCTTTCTTTTGTCTGGAAGTTACTTTGCCCACTGCTGTCTTCGATTTTTGTTGCTGCTACTGTCTCGAACATTACTATCGATGTTGCCTCTTTTGCTAAAAATGTGGCTGCTTCACAAACTTCCTGAATATCTCTCAAGATACCTCCTTCTGCAACATTCTTTTGTTCATCACCTGCAAATTTACCTTTAAAAGGTAAATTACCTTTTAATTCTTTAACTGCAGTAGCATAATCGTTCATTCTTCCTTGTGTACTAGTAAGCATATTTAAATTCTGAAAACTAGTATCTACTCCTGCTCCTTTCACAACTTCAGGCATTTTCACTTCAGTGCCTGTAATTTCGTTCTCTTCTCTAAATGTTTTCAGCAAACAATTCAACCATTTGTCTACAAGCATTTCATCAATATGCTGCATATTTGTTTCAGCATACTCTTCTTCTTCTTCCTTGACAATCTTCAGTAATTTTCCTTTACCTGCTTGATTGCTTCTGGCAATCAAATCAAGTTCTTCAGATTTTGGACTCCTATCTTCTATCAGAATGGAATTCTGATTTCCCATCACTGTAGTAGCTCCAAAATTTTGTCCTCTAGTCCTCTCTTTGTCTATCAGATACATCAGCTTCTTCTTTTCATTATCAGTAATAACAAGTTCCTTCACATGAGACAGGGTTGCCTCACCTTCCTTCTTCTGCGATAGTTCATCTGTATCCAAGACAACTCCAAAGGGTGGATTGTCTTCTGCAATACCTGTCAACACAGCCGAATTGTCAGTTCCGAAATCATGAGACCCAAAAGTCTTACTTGATGATTCAGTCACCAATTCGTTTCTCAGAAATCTTAAGTCTCTCCCAGGACCCAGGAAGTCTTCACTGTCTTCATTTACTTGTATCTTTACATCCTGCAATTCCCAATTTAGAAATTGAGGTTCTCCTTCCTGTATTGAATCATATTTATTCAACATACTCTCCAGCAATCTGATTTCTTCATTCCATGGATTAAAGTCCTTCACCGAATTTCCTTCCTCCTTTCTTTGACTATCAAGTGGTGTCAAATTTCTTTCGTCAGCATCAATCTCCATGTTGGAGAATTCACCTTCTATTTCTAGGAATCCCGTCATCTGTTCTTCATCATCAAAGACCTGCCAGGGCTTGATATTATCTGGGGTGAATGCTGCTTCTGGAGGAAGTATGAAAGAGGCGACTTGAGATTGATATGCCGGTTGTTTCAACAGTTCAGTCAAGGGGACTGGGATTTTGATCTTCTCAGGTTCTTTTTGTAAATTGAAAGCAAAAGAGGATTTTTCTCCGTCACTATTTGAAAAGGAAAGATTCACATCTTCCAGTCCATAGGCAGCGCCTTCGGTGGAGCCATCTACTAGACCTTCCAGGTGCAATGGGTGTAGTACCTGATCATGCTGCTCCTTTGCTTCCCTTGGCAATATTTGTAATGGTGGTCTTCTATACTGAGGATTATAACCTCTGTTCAGAACATTCTAAAAATTTTTGGGGGCTGGATTCAGGGCTTCCCATTCAAGCTTACCTATCTTTTCGATCATTTTACTTATTTCTTCCATTTGGTCCGAATCTTTATCCTGGTTGGAAGTAGATACCTCCTCTTCACCTCTTCTTCTGGCATCCTGCTCGACTTTTCCTTTTGATTTTCCGGTGGCTGCAAAATTTTCTTCTAATTCTAGAGCATCTGTCTAATTATCATCCAAAGTGACAGGCATTCTTTCCCGCAGACAGAAACCAAATTCTGAGTCAAAGGCTGCTACAAAAACAACTTTAGCAGCAGTTTGATGAGGCTTCATATCAACAGGAAGGCTCAAATACAATTTATTAAATCTTTTAATAAATTCTTCCACCCCCTCATTTGGTTTCTTCTTCAGAGTATTGAATTCAATAAGACAAAGCCCATGATCTTTCTTTTCTCCCCATTTCCTGAGAAAAACTTCTTCCATTCTTTCCCAGGTATTTATAGAGCGATCTGCCAATGTTTTAAAGCATTTTCGTGCCTCGCCGTCCAGAGATTGAACAAATAGTCTTAAGACCACATCCAAATGTTCTACATTTAAGTTTTCTGCGAAAGAGCAGAAAGTCTCAATATGTTTCTGCGCATCAATCTCATTCTCGCCATTAAATCTGGGCAATATTTTCAAATAATCCTAAGGCATATCATTCAACACTTGGGGTAGGGCTAGGGGAGCATATTTATTTAACAAAAAGGCTGGAACATTAGCCATCAGAGGAGGTGGGGTCGTGCAACAGTTTGGTGTATGAATGGAGGAAGCGGAGGAGGTGGAAGTGAGGTATGAGTAACAGTAGGAATATAATGCACAGCAGCTTGAGGCGTGGATGTAAACAATTCGCGGTTAACAGGAGCTGCCTCTGCAACTTCTTTGACTTCTTCAGCCTCAGGGGTAGGATGAAAGTTCTCTTTGGTTCTAGCACTTCCCCTGGGTGGGCTATCTGAGTAATATTCAGGATTTTCCTCAGCGGAGTCGGGATTTTCTAATGGAATTTCTTGAGAAGAAGAGGATGGATAATCTTCTACGGGAACTCAGGGATTTCAGCATGGGCTGATTTCTTCTCTGGATCAGACACAGGTGTTTTCGGCTGAGACGTATCTGACCTCAAATGTGGCTTACGAGAAGCCAGGAATACCAATAGATTTATCAAATAAACAACAGTGGAGTCGCCAAGGTGAGATATATGCAACTCTTCAACTCTCTGTGCTCACCTGATTAGAGAGTGAAAACAATTTGTCGAGGCCTAGGGAAAATGATTTTCTTGAATTCGTTCCCCGGCAATGGCGCCAGAAAGATGTTGTAGACAATTTTTTCATCCCCTAGAGACAATCTAGAGTTGCCATAGACTAGTGCCTAGGACATCTTATCATAGCAAGAGAACATGAAATATAGCTTGGGTGTCAATCCAAAAGCTATCTTACTATCTCTTGTAAAACAAGGAAATTAGTTTAAATGGAACCAAACTCTCTCAGAAGCTGATACAAAGATAAGAATAATGTAGGAACAACATGCAAAACTCCAATACAAAAGCATCAGACAGTTAAGAGACATCTTACTGCAAAGAGGGCCAGTTCAAATAATATGCCACAGAAATCAAATATCAGAAAGTGGATGCAGTGAAGAAACATGAAGAAGATACTAGTTAGCATGAGGCTGATACCCAGATACACAACAAAACTACATATGGGCTTATCCAACTAAGAATCCATACATGACAATGGCGTTTTAAAAGCACCCTCCTCAAGTAACTAATATAGCAGAAAATATGGATGAAATGAACATGGAACGGTATATCATGACTAGGCCTATTTAAAGTGCTTGACTAATCCAAGTATGGGCACCAACTGGGATGAATCCTTACTTAAGACCAGTGAGCCACTCGCATTCTAGAACATGATACAGGAAGATAAATAGCATGAAATGAGATATTATATTAACACATAAGAAAAGATTACATACTGTGGGATACCAAAGACCAGAATCCTCATTACAGTTATAACTCCTCCTCACTGAGACCCTACAGGCTCTGAGCCTTCATACAGAAGCTTTACAAGATGTATACAAGAAATTCTCACTGCACAGTTTGCTCATAGAAATCTGGAACCTTTACAATGTCTTTCTTCTGGGTTTTTATAGAAGAAACAGAAAACTCTGGAGAACGAGGTAGGTGATGCACATTAAATTTGCCTAATTTGAACAAAATGGCGGAAACATTCGTGCCTATACTGCTAAGTAAATATGTTGTACTGTATGTACTCTGCTGCTGCTCTATGGAATAAATGATGAAAATCTCCTCGTAAACAAGACATAAAAATTAAAATATACAAGCACTCTGTACTTGGTTGGAAGAGAAACTTGTTGTAATAAGGCCTGGAGGATATTGGTGTTTATGCATGGTACTCTCAATCCCTTGAGCCCCGAGCTAAAATTTAAATTCTCAATGCCGGACACCGAACTCCTCAATCTTCTGCTGATATTCTTTGTGGCATCATTAATGTTTTCATCTAACAGAACCTGCCCCTTTTGAATTTCTTTGAGGGATTTGATAAATATCAATCTCTCTTCATTAAATGAAAGTCTTGTCTGTATACCTCTCCAGATCTTTGTTCCACAATTCTACGTCTACTGAATGGTCCTTTGGAGTGAATTCGACCTTTGTAATGGAGGCTGCAGATTATTATAATCCTTTGTTATTGAAAACCCTGCAAAAATCTACGAACATATTAAAAGAGAACAGACTCAAGGGTGGTGGATGCGGCGATGACCATGGAGTGGTGATGTAGACGCGAACTTGGTCAAGTAACAGGTTGCAGCTGGGCCCTGACCGTCCATTTTCGAAGTAAGATCCACGGCTACAAATGTATTTAAAGGCGATGGGACGGTGGCGGAACAGTTGAGAGCGGTGAAAACAGTGAAGAGTGGCGGAAGAGAGAGTTATAATGTAAAGGCCCAAAGATCTTCATTTGAGTGAATTACGAAGAAAATCAGGGAAAAACAATGAAGCGGAGCGGCAGGCGTGGGGACCACCGGGTTAAATAAACTTTATAATAAGGTTTTATAATATAATATGCAACAAGAGAAGAATGTTATAGAAGGTGATGAGGTGGACAGGAATGACCGTACGAGGCGGGACCCGCACAGCCATCGCAATATCGCAAAAAGGAGCGGGGGGGGAAATGCATTGGGGGGCACTGAAATTGCGATTGCGCGATCAGGAAGAAAACCTTTGTATAAATAATACAAATGTCATTTTAGACTTTACAAAGGAGAAATGGGGTTTTGCAATGAACGAGTGGAGGATTAGTAAGGTGGGACCCAAGGGGCGCATCGCAGATTCGCAAATGGAGAAATCGCGATGGGGAGACGGTGGTGCAACAGGAAACTGCGCTCTGCGCTTTGCGATGGAGGGATCACGCGACGCGCAAAATTGCGACTAGCGGAAGTGCGACGGGAGAATATGCGATCGGGCGAAAAAATGCGATGGTGCGATTGGACGATCGCATCGCAAATATTTGCGACGGATCAAACGGTCATAACCAATGAAAATGCGATCTGCGATGGATGCGATTAGCACCTTAGGAGTAGGCACTTGGTTTTAGGCTAGGGGCGCATGTGGGGAAGTGGTTGGGGCTTGTAGCAAAGGGGCTGGGGCTTTATACATTTTCACATATGAATTTTCAACCTTTTAAAATGCGATCTGCGGATAGAAAATGACCCGATGTTCTTTGATAAGCGCCTATTGTTATTACTCTCGACTCTGTCTTTTGGTCTCGTGGACGAAATGAGCAGTGGCTTAGCAGAAGGGGTTGGGCTTTTCATTACTTCGGATATGAGCCCGTGATGCTTTCTAATGCGTTTTAGGAGGCGGGAAAGGCAACAGTAGGCAAGAATGAATTTCTTAAGCTATGGTAGGGAATTTGAGAGGTTCCAGAGGGAGTTGAAGACCAAAATTTGAATGAGGGGCTGACATGGTACAACAACACCAACACTTCCAAGCTCATCTCAACATCGAGTGAACTTCTTCGAGTATTTTGGTATTGTCTCGCCCTCCTCCATCTTGATCTTTCTAAGTTTTTCTTTCATCGCCAACTTCCTGTGGTCACTGTTATTCTGAAAAAAAATTATCAAGGCCTTTGACATAGCATATGGAGTCGCCTTACCATGGAGAATCGATACAATATGATCTCAAACTTATTCTAACAAGATCCTTCTTGCCCTTGCTACCTTCTTCCATGCATCAATAAGTTGAGAATATGTTGTTACGGGCTCGGGAATATCACTGTCTATGAATTTCTTAAGTCCGTTGTCCTTAAGCACTGCCTCCATCCTATCCTTACATGCTATGTAATTCAATTTTCCTTCAAAGGAATATTCGAGTGTGAAGCCATTGAAAGAAATCTTGATTTGCTACTATATCCTGAAGAATAAATCTAAAAATTCGATGTACATGTTCAAAACAAACTCTGGTTCTTATCTTCTATTGTGATTCCTAGCACTCTGATACCATGCAGAAAATATAACAACGAGATTAAATCTGATCTTGTAATGTACCAAAACAAAATATTGAATCCTTCCTACAATTTGTAGAAACCAAATATGATTGCACAATTATATAACAAGTAAGAGAAAGAGACAATGAATCGTATAACACAAGATGTACATGGGGAAATCAACTGCTCAAAACCTCGCTAGGAAAGGAAAATACATGATGCAATTGAAAAAATGAGACTAAGAGGTATTTGATTCCTCGAATAGGATGTTGCGGAGGAAGGGCATGACAATACCAGTTAGGGCATTCTTGATTTAGTGGGTGGCCAATGGAATCCCTAAGTTTCTAGGTTGGATTGTACTGTCTTGATGCCTAAGAATAGACCCTGCTAGATCACTGTCAACTATTGTTCTAGAAGTGAAAAGGCTCGGGGGAAGAAATGGACGTGATTGTCATTCTCATTGGTCGGGAGGAGTGGTCTTTCTCCTCTATAATTTCCTTAGCATCCTAAATCTAACCATATAAATGATTTTCTTTCCAAACATAAACTATTTTTGTACAAATTGGTAGATTCAAGGTGTGATTTGATGAACCCTTCTTTGTAAAGAAAATGGTATTAGTAATTTTTTTATAAATTTTTTGGTGTGAACCATAGTGTGGAATATTGAAAAGAAATGCTAAATACTTTCTTTTAAAGGGGACTCATGAATGGATGAAAAAATTAAAGAATAAAAAAAAAATATGATTAGAGTTTTGTTGATCTACATAATTTAAATGTTTCTGTAAAATTGCAGTGATACAATATTGGTTGGTTATAAGGGAAAAGTAAGACCTTTATACATGAAAAATTCTAACTAAACAGAATGAACTATAATGGGAAGAACTAATGTGCAAAGAGGACATGTAATATTTATTAAATAATATTGATCGAATGTTTAAAGGAGGTTAGTTTTTCAAAACACATTGACCAGTGCCATTATTGGGAAATGGTTCTTATATATCTATATATATATATATATATATATATATATATATATTCCTATGTATTACGGAAGGGTGAAGTGCAGGACTCGGAGATTGACACTATTAAAATTACCCTCGAAAAAACCGGTAAAATTAACCACAAAAGAGATGGGTAGAGGCACCCGAGGGATCCTAAAATGGGAACATCAAATTTGAACCATCGATTTTCATTAAACCAATTGGAAAATAAATTAAATAAAAGAGGAAAAATTGTGCAAAATTATCAAGCTTCAGTATTTGTTGGACCAGTTTAGGTCCTACACCTAGTCGGTTCTAACTAGTAGCCAGGAAAAGTCTTCAGTCAATTATATAGAAATTATCTAACCAAGGTATCCAATCTAATCTTGTAATGTACTAAAAAATACTGAATCCTTCCTACAATTTGCAGAAACCAAATATGACCGCACAATCACATAACAAGTAAGAGAAAGAGATAATCAATCACACAACACAAGATGTATCTAGGGAAAGAAAATTCTCAAAACCCTGCTAACTCTATATTTCATAAATTCAATTTCGTGAAACAATACAATGTTATTTCCATCACTGAGAAACCTATTCACTCTATTGACTGTCTCTCTGATCCTGCTCGAATCTGGAATACAACCTAAGAAGGTTTGGTCCTCTATTTAGCATTTTTATTTCCTAGGAATGACCTATATTTCTTACACATTCTTGGGCTAATTGAGCCCCTATTAATAGGGAAAACCCAAAATAATGATTTCGAAATACCTTCAAGACTTCTTGATGGCCACATGCAGGACCTGTACATTTTTCTAATTATACAACTGATAGTTATATTCCCTTTAACCCTAATCCCAACTGGGTATTCCTTAGAAATGACATAAAAAAACTATTTATAGTGAATTATTAGTTAAATGATTGATCACTAATTCTGAATTAAATCAAATTTAATTCAGTGGACCTATCACTAGCTCATCTCTCAGTTAGAACTAGTTAAATTGTTTTTAACTCAATTAATTGAGTTAAATAATTACAACTCACAAATAAATATAACTAGATCCCTTAAAATCATGGGAGAACTCTACATGCATTCTCTCTGCCCTCTAACATGAATTTACTAAGCTAAGTAAGTCTTCCTGACTCAGTTAACTAATTCAAGTTTTCATGAGATGAAATTACAATTTTTCTTCCAATTTAATTAAGGGAAAATTAAATCATAAGCCCCTTATGATACCATTTCTAGGTGTCATTTCTCGATGAAATTTTTACTATTTCTTGTTGTCGATTTCAACACTCCCTCTCAATAAGAAAGGAATTCAATCTATCCCAATCTGGTACCTTTGAAATGTTCTGCATTCAATACTTCTCTAGTGTTGTTTTCTCCTGCAACTTCTAAAACTCAAAAGCCTCTAAAAAATAGAATCAGTATGATGCATCTATGATTAGAGTTTATGACTACTACCAGTTATTGTACTATCTACTGAAAACTCTGTGTTGTTGTTGAATCTACGTCTGTGCCATCTACATTGCTGCTAACTCTGATCTACCCTCAAATATCTGACATTTGTCACTATGATTTATGTATTTCTGACATCTGACTTCATCAATCCTATTGATCCTTCCTGCTACTGTGTACTGTGGGCTCCCCATAGCCAAGTTTGATCCATGAGACATGCCATCTCAATGGACCCCACCCAAATTTCTTCTCTCAGGCTTCACATCACCCCACCTCGCACCTAGAGGTATGGCTGCATGTGCACCCTCTACCCATCTGGCTCGAAATCCCCCCCTCCTAGAGTTCTCTGCTTGAGTGGATGCCTCCACTCAATCTCCTCTTTGCTTATCCAATTGTGGGTGCTCCAAAAACTTCTAATATTTCTTCTGAGGCTGCAATTTGAGAGGTAATTTAGGCTCCCTCTCAACAACTAGGTCACTAAACTTTGTTTTTATCCTCAAATATTTGCATGTATCTTCGACCTCAAGAGAATACAGGTTCTTGACTCATACACCGATCTGTTTCACCCGTCTCATGGCGATGTGTCTAAGGAACACCTTTCCTTTTTCTAAATATGACATCATAACCACGATCTTCCAATACCACTAAGGAGACAAGTTTCTTCTTTGGTCCTGGAACATACAAAACATCTTTGAGTCTAAGAGGGGAGCCAGTCTCTGACTAAAAGTTTATTGTACCTATTTCGGTTGCGCTATACCTCCCGTCATATCCAAACACTATGTTCTGTTGAAGATTCTTCACCTCCAAGTCACTAACGAGATCTCTATTCCCTATCATATGGAATGAATCACCATTGTCTAGATACCGCGTGTATCCCATTACACTATTATACATGAATTCAATGAGAATAAAATGAAGCTTGAATTGTGAAGCTAGTGATTCACTTATTGCTGCAACTGCAGGCTCCTTCTTGGTTGCCTTCTGTGGACATTTGAGGCATAGTGCCCATGCTCATGACAGTGAAAGCACTTTTCCTTAGACAAGTCTCCCTTTCCATCTTTGCCTTGGGACTTCTTTCCCCTGGCTTTCTTGCCTTTTCTGACCAATGAAAAATCTTCTTCTTTGTCAGTTTTAGAGGTCGCATCTGTGGTGTGCTGCCTTGTCTCTTCTATTAACAAATTGGACCACAAACTCTCCCATCCTGGTAGCTTCTCCCCCCCATTCACAGAGTCCTGGTAGCTATGTCAACCCTTGATAAGGCCTAGAAGAGTTAGTCTCACCAAATCATCATGGGCTACTGTCACACCAACACTTCGAATCTCATCTTGACATTGAGTGAAATTCGTTCAGTATTTTGGTATCGTCTCACCCTCCTCGATATTGATATTTTCGAGCTTGTATTTTAGCGTTAACTTCATGTCGTCATTTCTATTATAAAACATATATATCAAGGCCTTACACATAGCATATGGAGTCGACTTACCATGGAGACTCGAGACAATATGATCTCAAACTCCTTCTAACAAGATCCTTATCACCTTTGCTACCTTCTTCTTCCATGCATCAAGAAGTTGAGCATCTACTGCTACGGGCTCGGGAATATCACTGTCTATGAATTCCTTCAATCCATTCTCCTTGAGAACTTCCTCCATCCTATCCTTCCATTCCATGAAATTCACAATTCCCTCAATGGAATATTCGAGTCTCAATCCATTGAAAGACATCTTGATTTGTTGTTGGATATTGAAGAATAAATATACAAATTCGATGTACCTGCTCAAAAAAAACTCTGGTTCTTCTCTTATATTGTGATTCCTGGCACTTTGATACCATGCAGAAAATCTAACAATGGGATTAAATATGATATTGTAATGTACCAAAAAAAATATTGAATCCTTCTTAGAATTTGAAGAAACCAAATATGATTTCACAATCACATAACAAGTAAGATAAAGAGACAATCAATCGCACAACACAAGATTTATCTGTGGAAAGTAACTGCTCAAAACCCCGCTATCTGTATATTGCATAAATTCAAGATCATAAAAAAATACTATTTTATTTCTCTCATTGAGAAACCTTTGCACTCTGCTAACTATCTCACTCTAATCTTACTTGAATCTGGCATACAATCTAAGCAAGTTTGGTCCTCTATTTAACCTTTTTCTTGCTTAGGCATGTCACGCCTTGCTTACGAATTATTGGGTTAATTGAGCCCCTATTAATTAGTAAAATCACAAATAATTATTGTGAAACACCTTAAAGCCTTCCCGATGACCTCATGCATAACCTGTACAATTTTCTAATTATACAACAAATATTTATCTTCCCTTGAACCCCAATTTCAATTGAGCCTTCCTTATAAATGACATGCAACAACTATTTGTAGCGAATTATGACTTAAATAATTGATCACTACTTGTGAATTAAATCATATTTAATTCACTAGACCTATCACTAGCTCATCTCTCAATTAGTAATAGTTAAACTGATTTTAACTCAATTAATTGAGTTAACTAATTAGAACTCACAAATAACTATAACTGGACCCCCTAAAATCATGGGAGAACTCTACATGCCTCCTCTCTGACCTCTAACTCAAATTTCCTAAGGTAACTAAGTCTTCCTGACTCAGTTAAATAATACAAGTTGTCATGAGATGAAATTACAATTTTTCTTCCAATTTAATTAAAGGAAAATTAAATCAGAAGCCCCCTATGGCACCATTTCTGGATGCCATTTTCACTGTTTCTTGTTGCCAATTTCAACAAATTAAAATCCAAAGTATTGAGACAATATAACTTCAAGAAAAACACACACACACACACACACACACACACACACACACAGATATATATATATTTCACAAGGCTAACATAAATACATTCTTTTAACTACTACTACATAAAAACATATAAAATTCAACTAGCATTAAGAATATGTGAAACTTAGCACATATGAGTAAATGAAAGTTCTACGAATTGATCAGAAGAAATGTGAAGGAAGAAACTACCAGCGTTCACAAAAAAGAGCATCTATCTATTCGATACTAGTCCAAAAGTATCTTAATAATGCATTTCTTTCAGTTATGTTCATAAGGAACTGTCGAGGAGGCGTAGAGAAAAATGTAAATGTTACTATGATAAACCAATAGTTAGTTTGAATATATAGATGTTGCAATCGAGCCACGATAGTGTCAATAATAATTCTCAAATATACCTAGTTAATAGAACAAATATAGTTCATATTTTAATTCATGGTAAAAGATAGTTGGCGAAAAGCCAAAATTATATTCTTTCTTACAATGATAATACCTCAGGCAATGCATAAAGAATTGGGCGAGAGGTACTGATGTTATAAACCCCTCATCTTAAAAAAACCTTAAGATACAACATAAAAATCATTTGAAAATGAGAAATAGGAGTTCCCAACAAGAATTGGGAGAGTTTATGCCCAAAGTAAAGAAATTGAATGCTAGTAAGTCCAATACTCTTCAATATTATGGAAAAATGTTGATTGCACATATGTCTCACCTATGAAGGGAGAAAAAATATTCAGAAATATGACCTTTGTATAAAATAAAGGTGGGAAATGAACTAATGGCAAGAGAATTACCTGACAGGAACCCCAAATTATTTCTCCAGCATAACACATCTTTGAATCCATTGTTCCATTCTCAAACAAACCTAGAATTTTGTTGTGTCAAAATGTTATAAATTTGGCTAATCTGGGTATTCAATACCTGCAACAGGGTCAACTCCGACATGCCTCCAATAAATCTAAAGCTCTAACCGAATCATGGACTAGGGAGGAATCATGTGGAGGCTCAGTGTGGATTTTTCTACACTTGAAACACTAAAAAAAAAAATCTTGTCAATACATGTATGTGAGAGTGGCTTCTAGGGGATATTGAAACTCGAGAAAATAAATAAAACAAACATAGCACTAAGAAACCAGATGGAGGACATTACTAGTTTAAGGTTGATTGTGCGAAACCTCTAGGGTAACACTTCTACCACCATGGTTACAAAGGCTCCTAGATGGAAAGAAAAACAAGAATGAAACCCTTCTCAGTGCCAGAGAGGAGGGTGGTTACCTTGGATGGCCCATTCCATTATAGATGGTAGATCCCAAAAAACTAATTTTCGGGAACCCTGGATCTGAGGCCTTGTCAATCCCAAGGTTTTCCATGCCACTTGGAAAAGGATTAGGTCACATCCAAAACATTCGAATGAATGACTCCATGTGGATTTAGGTTATCAATATTTATGAAAAGTTCAACAATTTACCAACCTAAGAAATGAAAATTATATACATTGTATATGTGGCACAAGGACGATGCAAGACTAATACTTCGAAAGGACCTTTTATCATAAGTGTCAACTAATGTTACAAGGTTACATTTTAAATAATGAAAGAGTTAAAAAATAATCCAAATTTAATAGTTAATTAAGGTGAACATTTATAATAAAATAAAATAATCCCATAGGAAGGCATGTTACAGATGGTATCAGAGCCACATGTTGTAATATTGTGGCATTATGAGCCTGAATATAGTTAAAATAGCAGATTAAATCCTTTTATCAGATGAGGAAGAAGATAATTTAAAAAAGAAGAAGTAAAAAGAGAAGTGAAAGAACCCTACCATGAGTCAAGCCACTAAATTGGAACAATGTGTATATTAGAAACAATTCTTCTCTTGCATTTTCTTGTTATGTGAGTGTTTTCTCATTATTGTATTTTGCGCACATATCGAATATGCAGATTTAGAAGCTTCTAGCTATTCATAACTCTCAATTTTTGCATTGGTAAATTCTTTTCAGTATTGTTATTTTTTTGTATTGTTTTTAGAAAGATTGGCTCTATGAATATATATACTATGGTAGGTTTCTCTATTATGATTTTTGATTTACGAGAAAATAAACTAGTTGTTCTGAAAGTAGGGTCATGCTAATTATGGAAAGGGAACCTCATTTGAAACCATGGCATACAAATTTCAATCCATTCATAGGAAAATTTTGAAACTATGTCTTTCCAAGTTAGATTCCCAAATTTGTTAACACATTTTCGGTATGAATCAACCTTGAAAAGTATTGGAAATTACCTAATGGTCACATGTATTGTACTTTAATGTGCAATAATGAATATTTGTAAAGGGATTCCTCTAAAACTCAGCGATTTTACCTAAGAACAGGTTTATGGTTATGGAATAGATGCCCTTCAGTGTCAATATTATAATGAATATGCATATAGCCTACTAATTCCCTTTCCATAATGCAAGTACTAAGGAAGAAGGGACTGGAGTCATAATTCTCTTCTTATAGAATTGCAAACAAAGAATACATAAATAAAAATTGATGGATGTTGACAAGAGATGAAAGATATTTTGTTTGAAGCATTAAATAAGGAAATTGGTGCAACTCAAATGTGTATATAAATCATAACAACAAGAGATCACGTGGGGCATATGTGACCTAAGTAAGAAAAATGAACAATAACTGTAAAATTTTGATGGGATACTAGGTATTAATTGACTCATAGTTGGGTGGAATGTTGGAGGAAGAGTAATAGTTCAACACAACTAGAAGATCATATCGTGTACACTGCGTATCATAACAGAATATGAAAATCCTTAATATTTTTCTATGTTTTTATAATGTTGTCTATTGTAATCGTTCAAAAGAAAGAAATGATGGCATCTTATTCAATGATTTTTGAATGTTGCCTACGAGTGGTTGGAAAAAGCATAATAAGGATGTGTCAACAATGCCTCATTGAAATGTGTCACCATATTATTTCCATCAACAAAATCATGAACTGGAGGTCCATGTGGAGAAGGAACTTACTTTTCAAGGTAGGGCAAAAAATAATTAGGTCATTGTTTTGTTTTTCTTGTTTCGGAGTGATCGATAAAGGCCATCAAAGAAAATCATGATAATTTGATTGTCCATAACCATAACATGTTGTGATCTGTCACATAAGAAAGGAGCTAGATTATAGTAACACAATGAGTGTGAAATAGTTAATGATAAAGAGATAAATTCCATGAATATACATAAAATAAAAACTACGTACAAATTTCATCAACCACATGCAATGCAAGATGGTGGTATAAAATGGGGGTGGGGAAATTGAAGAAATGTTGCAAAGTGTACTCCTACCTTGTGCCCAAAAGGAAATAGAAAATAAGCCAACCTAGGATGGGCCTAAGTAAGTTTACTTGGACAAGTGGACAATAATATAGCTTCCTTGGACGTAGTAATAATGGAATGTTATCCTTAATATTTATATTACTAATGTATATGTAACATCTGGAATAACACTAAAAGCTAGTAATGCTACCCGGTACGACTATACACTAGTTTCAATTTATCATAAAAGACATAGTATGAAAAATATTTTCTGAAAACCTTAATATCACTATAAGAATAATACAGATAAAATTTGTGTTTCCATGGTCTAAAATATACAGGGAAAAAACAAGATCGAGTCCTTGGAAAATTGGCATAGTGTTGGGTATGTGTTATATTCTTTCGATGATTAGTGCCATGTGTGGGGGGGTCACAGGGGGTGGGTAGCCCCCTGCGTGGGGTTTAGGGAAGTGCCTCGGGAAAATTTTTTTGGACCCTATTTTAGGTGGGTGGACATGGTTTGCATTTGGTTTCGGGGCATGATGGTTTTTGGCCCCTTGTATTTTGTAGATCCGGCAAAGGGAACTATGGTTATCTTCTAATCCAGGGTTAATGGATTGAGGTTTATGAATTCTTCGGCATGTATACATATGTGTTGCAACACTAAAAGGAATATAATGAAAAATCAAGCTAGTAGTCCCGATTTGGGATCTAGAGGAAAATCTCTGTGTATATTTGTTTTATGTTTTATGCTCTCGCTATTTTTTATTTTTCTAAGAATTATTTTGCAAATAATTTCTGCATAGGGTTAATGATCGGAATCTTGATTAGGGGCAAAAATTTTCCAAAAATTTAGAGTTCTTATAATTGCACCAAACTAGAGTCATTGGATCCATCCCGTTGCCAGGAATTCGACGCACTTCGTTTCGTTGAAAACGAACTCCAGATGAAAAAGTTATAGCCCACTAACCACCATTCAAAACAGGCGAATTTACAAAAAAATCATCAAAGGAGTCAACGAAGGTCAACCATGGTCGAAGGCCCTTCGAGCAAATGAAACTTTGAAAAGTGTCACTGTAGGATGAACTTTGACAAGTGTCACTGTAGGATTCATCGGTCAAGGTTTGAAGGTCAACTTTTTTGAAATGGTTTCTCCTAAGGATGAATTTGATTTTTTTAATGGATGGACAACCCAACTAGAGGATGACACATGGTGCAACTAGAGGCTACCACATGCCCCCTCTAGTGGACCCTCTCCAATGGTCAAACTAGTTATATGGTGGGCATATATCTGAAATATTAATTTTTATGCCAAATTCCGCATGGTCAACATATATGGTGAAACTATATATTAGGGTGGGTGCATATTACATTTAACCACATATATTATGGTGGGAACATATTACATTTAACCATATTCCGCATGTTTTGATTAATATCAAATGCCAAATTTCAAATATGTATTATGCATGCGCATTTTATTTAAACCTAAGGTTGGGTTATCTGGTGTGGAAATTGTATTATGGGCGCACATTTTATTTAAACCTAAGGTTGGGTTATATGGTGTGGAAAAAACAATGTATGGAGGGGCAAAGGTCAGGGTTCGACCCCATGACCTCCCCCCTACAACTCCGCCACTTTACCATTGAGCCACTACCATGGGTCTTAATAGACCATGACTCCGGCTTATACTTATTTTCAAATGCGTCATACGACGAGGGTATGGAGGGGAAAAGCCCCGTGGGCCGACCCCCTCCCATAAGACCATTCCACAAGATTGGGAGTGTGTGGAGTTCTGTTAAGAGCAAGAGATTATGGTTAAGTGGGTTTAATTAGCCCTAAACCAAGGATTATGCGCTAAGACATATGCTAATCCAGATTTGTTTAAACACACTTATGCACATTTATAACCATACTTATTTACCCTTAATCCATAGTTAATTTAATTAAACTCAGAGATTAAACTAGCGAAAAATTCGGCAGTCACACCAAATTCGATGGACCCTCCAACTTTGGCGCTCTTAACTAGAGTCTTCTCTAGTTTTAGGGGCAGTTTACTAGGTAAAATGGTTTTGACCATATCTCGTGAAATTTTCGACCAAATTGAGAGCAAGAAGAGTCATTCTTAGATTATTTTTATACTCTGAGCATAATGGAATGGGTTGTAGAGGCGTTGGAGCACATATGAAAGTTATTTTTCCACTTTGAAAATTAAAGAAGCCTAGGGCTACCAGGAGAGGAGGTCAAGAGTAGATGAGTTGGAAACCATTTTCAGAGATTGAATAGTCATTTTTGAGGGTTTTGGGTCTTATGAATCCAATGGAGCAAGTTGAAAAGCCATTGGAGCATTGTAGGTGCACGTAATGAGACATTTTACCATTAATCCCAAGAGGGCCTAGCCAGTTGAAGCAGGTCCATGGAGATGTATCCCAGTAGGGGTGAAATTCGTTATTAGCTATTGTGTAATGTGTTTTCAGTGTGATACTTATCTACATTTTATTTGTTGTACATGAGTTTTTAAAAGCTAATTAACTCATAAATGTCTCATCAATGACACTTAAAAATTGACACATAAACCCCTACACAATTGGCTAACTTGAGACAATCCTAAACACATTTTTATTTAACCAATGAGGGAGCTAGCACAACAAAACTAGTTTTCCCATATTCAGATCAATTAAAACCTAAATTCGGTATTAGATCTATTTCAGCTTCAAGAGGACACCTTTGGTGCTGAGGGGTTTTTTGCTTGGGCCTGTGGTAGACCATATTTAGTGGGAGATCTGCGAGATCGATTCTTGCAGTGAAAGAAGATGGCGATCAGTGGAAAGATAAAGATTGAGAAATTTAATGGTTAGAGTTTTGAGTTGTGGAAGCTAAAGATGGAGGATCTGCTGGTGGATAAAGATCAATGGATTGCTGTAGATTCGGGTACTAAACTAATGACAATGTCAGATGAAGACTGGGCGAAGTTGAATTAGAAGGCAAAGAGCACAATACGGTTGTGTATCTCAGGTTGGGTATTGTTTAATATATCTAGGGAAGATATGACAAAGAATTTGTGGGTCAAGTTATGGAATTTTTACCAATCTAAGTATCTGGTGAATAAATTGTTCCTGCAAAAAAAGCTATATAACATGAGGATGAAGGGTGGAGGCTCAGTGACAGAGCATGCCTTCAATAAATCATATTTCATCTGTTGATATTAAAATTTCATATGAATATAAGTGCATTAGTTTGTTGTGTTCTCTACCAGATTCGTGGGACATTCAGGTTATTGCAATAAGTAGCAATACAACTACCTTGAATTTTGATGAAATTTTCTTAGCCTTGCTGTCGGAGGGAATGAGACGTAGAAATATGGAGTTCCAGAATGGAGATACCTTATCTGTATAAGGAAGCTCCCAGAATAGAAACAAAAATAGGTTTTCTAGTGGGATATCTAAGTCTAGAGGGAGATCTAAATCTCCCGGAAAAGTTGTAAAGGTGTGCTGGAAATGCGGAAAGGAAGGGCACTACAAAAAGGATTGAAGATCTCAAGCTCCTGAGAAAGGAAAGGGATCAGATGATGCTCCTTATGCAGAGACAAAAACCACCTCAGATGAAGGTGGGGATGTGTATTTGGCTTCTCCTTCTAATGCACATGTAGATCATGAGGCATGGTTGATTGGCTCAGGTGCATCCTTTCACTTCACTCCCCATAGGGAGTGGTTCTACGAGTATGAGAAGTATGATGGTGGTGATTTATTCTTAGGGGATGATATGAAGGCAAAAATCATCGCACGTGGAAAATTCACGCTGAAGCTATAAGGTGGAAGGATTAGAACACTTCCTGGTGTTTTTCATATCGATGCATTGGCCAAAAATCTGATTTATATAAGCAAGATAGATGATGTAGGTGTAAAAACAATGTTCGAGAAAGATACCTGCAAGATGGTTCGGGAGCACTTGTAATAATGGAGGGAGTTCAGATTGGAAATCTGTATAAGCTTTAGGGTGGCACTATTATTGATGGGTGCAATAGTTTTGTGGTTCCTGTAAGTGGAGTGGAAAGTCTAGCAGTCACTGGAGAAAATACCATGTTATGGCATCAATGGTTTGGACATATTAAAGAGAAGGGCCTTCGGATATTACATGGAAATATTATGGTAGAAGGTATGTATAATTTCTCTCTGGATTGCGATTTCTGTGAAAATTGCGTATATGGGAAGAAGAATAGGGTGAGTTTTCATTTTGGTGCTAAGAGGGCGAACTAGATATTAGAGCTTGTGCACAGAGATGTGTTTGGATCTGTGTCAGTTCCATCACTAGGAATTTTTGTGTACTATGTTTCATTCATATATGACTTCTCAAGGAATACATGGATATATTTCTTGAGGAAGAAATCTGAATTCTTTGACAGATTTAAATAATTTAAGGCTCTGGTGGAAAACCAGATAGAGAAGAAGGTAAAGGTGCTGAGGATAGATACTGGTCGAGAGTTATGCAAGAATGAATTTGAAGACTTATGTAAGAAGTGTGGTATAGCAAGGAAGAAGGCTGCTCCATACACACCTCAAAAAAATGGAGTTTCATAAAGAATGAATAGAACGTTGATGGAAAAGGAAAGAAGCACGCTCAGTGGTACCGGGTTAGGACAAGAATTCTGAGGAGAGGCAGTGGAGACTGCATGTTACCTAGTTAACATATCACCTTCATCAACGTTGGAGGATAAGACTCCACATGAGGTATGGACTGGTAAGAACGCCTCTCTTTCACATTTGAGGGTATTTGGATGTGATGCATATGTACATTTTCCAATGGATAAAAGGACCAAGTTGGATAGTAAATCTAAAAGGTGCATCTTTATTGGGTATAAGGATGGTTCAAAAAGTTACAAGCTTCGGAAACCAGAAAGAAGGAACGTTGTGTACAACCGAGATTTGGTGTTTAGAGAGGTGAAAGATGTTGTTAAACATGAAGTTCTGCCAAAGGAACCTGAGAAGATAGAGTTTGCGCTAAAGGAGGATTAATCAGACTCTACAACATAACAAGATTCAAAAGAGTAAGAGCCACAAACTCCAGCTGTGATAAGATTAGTTGGGGAAAGAAGGTAGCCAGAATGGTATAGTCCATCTGATTTCTGTTCAAATTTTGCTTTAACTATCATTGATGATGATCCCAGACATGTCAGGGAGGAATTGGATTCAGAGGATGGAAAACTTTGGAAGGAGGTCATGGTTGATGAAATGGAATCCTTGTATAAAAATGAGGCATGGGATCTGGTAGAGTTAGCAGCTTGAAGGAAGCGCATCGGGAGAAAATGGGTGTTTAATAAGAAGATGAATGTAGAAGTCAAGGTGAAGAAATAAAAAGCTCATTTATTAGAAAAAGGTTATACCTAGGTGGCAGGAATTGATTTTGGTGATATTTTTTCTCTAGTTGCCAAGGTTACTTCTATTATATTACTTTTATCTGTTGCTGCTACATTTGATTTTGAGGTAGAATAGATGGATGTGAAGACATAATTTCTTCATGGGGATCTAGAAGAGGAGATCTACATGAAGCAAACTGAAGGCTTTGTGGCTAAGGGTAAGAAATAATTGGTATGCATGTTAAAAAAGTCTCTGTATGGGTTAAAACAGTCACCAAGGATGTGGTATCAGAAATTTGATACCTATTTATGGGGACTTGGCTTCACCAGAAGCAAAGAGGATCACTGTGTGTATTTTAAATTAATTAGTGACCGTGTTATTTATTTGGTCTTGTATGTGGATGATATGCTGCTGATTGGAAATGACAAAGAAACTATTCAAGATTTGAAGACCCAGTTGTTCTCCAAATTCAACATGAAGGATCTTGGTGCTTCAAACTATATTTTGGGCATGGAAATTAAGAGAGATTGAGCAAAGAGGAAGCTATGGTTAAACCAAAAGAAGTATGTTGAGACAATATTGAAGAGGTTCAATATGCAGGATAGTAAACCGGTGAAGGTTCCTATTCCTGTACGTGTAAATCTATCTGCATAATAGTGTCCCAAGACACAAGAAGAAGAGGAGGATATGTCCCGTGTTCCCGAGACAGGGATGGACTAATGACTAAGCTCTCATGTGCCCCCCCCCAAACGGAAAGAAAAAAACAAGTGGGAGAATATTGGTGTTATAGCATCATTTATCACCTTTATATACTTGATGATCTATGAATTGGCCTTGGGCAGCCCTTTCCATTAAGGCTTGGTCATCTCCTTAAAAAGTGTTATTTTGAATTCCATACGAGAATCTTCCATGTCTAACACACGTGCAGTCACGGGTCCACTCATATTTGACTCATGTATACAATTTAAAATATTAAAAATTTATAACTCCCTATATTTCAGGTGGGGTTTACGCGTTACACCGGAATCCTACCTATAGGATCCCATGCCTAAACTGTTTCCCAACTGAAAAAACTGACTTGAGGAAGTATAAATACACCTCATGGGGAAGGCCTTAGGGAGGAGAGAGAAATACATTGATATTATAGCATGTTATAGCGTAGATCAAGATTGATTATCCCCGTGCCTCCTGAACTTCCTAGGTTCAGGAAACCCTTGTTTCCTTCTTTGAGATGTTCACCTCCTTTATGTGACATCTTTGTGCACCTTTTATGGAATAATATTGTTGAGGCTTGGGCTGGATGGATCCGGAGGACAGTTTTGCTTGGAGCCATGGCTGATTTCAGGTGATATTTCTCCACATATTTTACGTACATCAATAAAGAAGCTCTGCCCTATTCCTGATGTCGTGATCTTATATGACTTTTATACATGTTAATGATCTTGTAATTGTTAATTTCATGTTATCTTTTATAAGCTTATATGATCTAACCTACTGACGTTTAGGATATATATGTTCTACAAGTATTATATGTGCTTTTTCTTAAGTGAGTTGCAGGTCTTGAAGCACGAGGAGAAACATAGGGTTTTCACCTTGTGGGAATGACATAAAACGTAGGACATACGGGTAAGGTCTTCTCTCCCTAGTTTACTAGTTTAATCCTTAGGACCTTTAGTTTGATTGCTTCTTGTTGTTGTATGCCTTTCGCTCTGTTACGTCCCTCAACCCAGGCCTTAGGGCAGTTTTTCCCGCAATAGAATTGGCGACTCTACTAAGGATTACATTTGTGTAATTCCTAGTTCAGGTTGTTTTCTCTGGATTTTGGGCTCCCTGACTAATTTGATCACTTTCCTAGTCTTGTTGGTTCTTTACCCATCCAGGCAAAAGCCCTCATCTTCTAGATCAGGCTTGGATTTTTTATTTTTCCTTGCTATATTTTCTATACACATATTTTAGTATATACAGTCACGTATACATCTATTTTTGTCCAAAGAAACACACGTATACATGAGTTTGATTAGACACAAATGCATATACACGCATGTTGCACACTGCCAATCTACGTATGACCAGTTTAAAATGAAAAATCGATTTTTGGAATCCTGTAAGCTCTTTTTTCCTACTTTTGGTCACTGCTGTAGAACCTATGATATGTCTGGATAGTGTTTGCCTTTGTTGTGTATCAGTTTCTCTCTTTCTTGCTTGAAAACCTATTCAACCTAGGATTTTCCTTGCTTGGTGAAGTTTCAGTTTTGGTTGTTGCACTGGGACTTCTTTCTGAGGTTCTTGGTTGTTCTGACATTTCAGAACAGTGAGTTTGTGTCAGTTTTCTCATGCTTGGCCTTATCATTGCTTCAATTTTTGGTTTTTGGCTTCTTGGGTTGTTTGATATTCTTGGTTTCTTAATATCAACTTTTCTGGAAAATCTTGAAGTTGTCTTCTTGGTTTCTTGAAGTTTATATGATTGTTGGAGTTTTATGCTGTTGTTGCAAATCATTTTCTTGGGTTAGTTGCTTCATTCTACTTATTGAGTCTCGTCATGAAATTGACATAGTTGGCTTAAGGAATTTGGAGTTGCTTGTTGGCTCAATTTGTTGATTTGAAGTCTTTTGGTAGTTTGTGATTTTCTCAAGAGATTTTGCTGCTTCCTTAAAAACTAAAAGGCACAAAAAACATTGATTTTTTTTGTTGCTTTTGCTTTTGGTTTTCGTTTTATGGTTTTCATCACTTTTGGAGCAAGTTTGTAGTTTGTCATTTTGGTCTAGTTTCTTGGTTGTGAGAGAAGTTGTGTAGTGGGTTTGTCTCAACTTTTGTGTCAAAGTGATCAGACCTGTCTTATTGAGAAACTCATTTGCTTCATTTTTTAAGTAGTCCTAGAATCTACATTTGTCATTGGTAGTTTTGCATTAGTGTAGTTGCATGGTTAAGAATATTTAGTCTTTTGATAATTTTTTAGTGTGTGGGTGTGATCTTGAAAAGAAAATAAAAATTTATTGCTTTTTAGTTGTTTCATAGGACCTGAGTAGAAATCTCTTTCATAGAAGAAAAAGTTGCATATGCATGTAGTAGGTTTCTATTGATTTCTCTTTTCCGTCAAAAAATCACAAGTTGAATTGCCTATTTACCCCTTACTTAAAAAGAACAACCATTAATATCAAGTGCTTAATTAAAAATGAACTAGAATTTTTTGAGTTGTCAATAATATACACCAACTAGTCTAAGTTATAGGGACTTGGAATAGGTGAGTGGAGAGTTAACTCTCCAAGGCCACTCAAAATTTCAAACATAGAAGTTGATTAATGAGTGAAATCCGGCCTCGTTAAGTGGACCAGAAAAGCTCTCCTCTAGGGAGTCAAATGCAAGGGAAAGTGAAGGCAGAGAAGAGAGATACCCCCTCTCCTATTTGATGGATCCTGACCAAAGACCATTCCGCTCGGCTATCGATACAAACTGGTGTCCATAGTTTCTACTCCTAGGTATCACATAGGTGACTGCGAGGGGGGAATACCCATGGACCATGGTACCTGAGGCAAACATTGCATCACTCTCACTAGTACTTCTGGAGGGTGCCCTTGCGAATCTTGGGTACTTGTCCCGACAAAGGCTTTTGTTTGGAGGTCATTGTAATTGTTTCTGTTACCTTTGCTAGTAGGTTTGGGGTGTAATTACCTCAACCTATTCTCAGAAGGTCCTTATATTCAATTTCTTGTATTTTGGTGTCCAGTCGTAATAACCAGTAGTGGAAATACCTAAAGGTTGCTTGATTGTTGAATATTAGGGACATTTTTGTAGAGAGTTCTATTTGCTCCTATATTTCCATAAATTTGTAATTTTTTGGGTCTACATAAAATCTCATAATTATTAAAAGTGGCTGACCGATCAGTTCATTAATTGAGGAGGCTTCGTGGGCTTTCTCTTGTGAGTGCCGAGCCTTCTTCAAGAAGGCATAGGAATAATTCTGCTGGTGATTTTCAACCAGTAGTTGCAAATGCATCGGAGAGTGATCCTCTTCTTGGAGGTAATGTTTCTATGGGTTGTTCTAGTACTAGTCGTGATTTAGAGAGGAGTACTCCACTCCTTTCTCAGGTCTTTTTTTAGGCAGAAGAAGTTGAGGTGGAAGAAATTTCGGAACCTCCAATTACTCCTTCCTCTCCTCTTCCTACTAGTTTTCTAGACGTTCTATTGTACATTGGGCCTCCCTCTCAAAGACATACTAGCTCTCACATTTCTCCTTATTTTATTTTGATGGGCACAACTGGGAACACAACTTCAGCTATGATCACTTCAAGTGTGCATACTCCTCTTTTAGCTGAGGGAGGAGGTACCATTTCTATTTCAACTATCACTCCCAATGATGCAATTTATGGATCCACCTCCATTTTTTCTACGAGTGGGGTCACCCAAAATTTTTCTTCCCATTATGGTCCCTTCTCTTTTTGAATGCATTCTAGTGCAATTATTTAAGTTCCTCTCACTACCACTACAGTTGTCTCTGCACCCATTTCTTCTATGGCTAGTGGGTTAAATTATTTTCACAGTTTCCCTTTTGGAAGTGGTCATATCCCTCATTCATAACCTTCCTTAGGTTCTTTTCCTTTCTCCACTCAAGGTCAAGGTTTTAATCCTTTTCTCGGAGGACAAAAATCTAATGCTTTTCAAGGATGGAACCCTGCTTTTACTAGGTTGGGAACTGGGAATCAGTTTTTGTATGGTCAGCAAGGGAATTTTCCTCAATCCTCTGTAGGTGCTTATCAGGGTTTCTCTCCATTCAATAATTCTTGGAACCCTTACCAAGGGGTTTCATATTCATTTAAAAATTTGATTGGGGGGAATATCCTTGTTTATGATAACCCTATGATGGGAGGGGGTCCTACTCCGAATGCTTCCAGGCCACAAGTTTTCTCTTATGGTTCAACTTTTTCTACAAACAATCCATGGCAACATGGTGCCTCAAAAAATCTAGGTTATTCTTTTCAGAATGTTAGGAATCCTTCTGTTGGTGGATGGAATTCTCAAGCTCCTCCGCACTTACCATTTCTGGAAACCCTAAATTTTCCAAATTTGTCAAAATTGAGTAGTGATACTATTAGACACAACCCCGATTGGTCTTCGGTCCCTACTAAACTTCCATCAGATATTCCAAAATTTGAAGGGAATACTAGTGAGAATCCAACCGACCATCTTACCACTTTCCATTTATGGTGTTTGTCGAACTCCCTCATGGATGATTCAATTAGGTTGGGATTATTTCAACACACCCTAACAGGAAACAGTGCTAAATGGTACATTGAGCTTACTGTGGGAATTTTTTCTTCGTTTATCAATTAGCTACCATGTTTTTGAACCATTTCCAGTTGTCTGTTCAATATGATGTTGGAACTGAGCTTCTGGCCAATTTTTCAGCAAGATAAGGCGACGCACATTTTCGACCATATTAAGGAATGGACGAGAAGGAAGAGCCTCATTAAAGCCCATACTCCTATTGAATTCCTTCTCAAATGGTTCCTCAAATCATTACAACCAGAAATATTGAAGGATGTATCTCCTTTTGGGGTATTATTTGAGGAGAAATATATCTTAAGAGCCCAACAGTTGGAACTAATCTATTCTCAATCTGGGATTCTTAATAAGATCTTGCGTGATGCTCCTCATTATAAATTTGATTTAGCTAAATTAAAGCATGTCCGTCATGCTGATGGGATTTTCAATTCGATCGATAGTGGCACGACTAACCTTTTGAATCAACTGCAAAAATTTTCTCTACAATTTTCTCTTTATATTCAGGCTACGCCGGCAACGTATTCTCCTTCCCATCCCTTAACAATTAATATTTTTAAATATTCTAACCCTAAAGGAAATAAAAAATCTGATGGGAAGAAGAAGGGATGGAATAAGAAGAAAAAAGATAAGTATGGGAAGGGTAATGCGAACAAATCCAATGATAATGTTGGAGAGGGTAAGAGAGAGGAAAAGAAGAAAGTCAAGTTTCCATGAAAGTTATGCACTGGAGACCATCTCACCCATCTCTCCCCTAACATTCAGGATGCTCAATGCTTGTTAGATCAGTAGGGTTCCTCTAGTTCCTAGGCTATCCTAACTAACCCTTTTCCCTAACGGAAGAAAATGCTTGCTTGCACAAATGCTAATACTGGAGCTCCCACAGGGGGAAACCAAGAAGGGGAAAATTCCTCAAATGTATATATGATGAGTGCTCACATTGATGTCACTACGATATCATGTGATTATGGTGAATCTGAGTCTTCAAAGGCTAAGGGTGCTCGTGATACTTTTGAGCCACTCCATATTGAGAGGCCAAAAGTCGAGGCTATACCTCGCATGCCAAAAGGTTATGTTAAACGTTCAACAATCAACCCTAATTCCAAGGCAACCCAAAAACTACTCCATTGTAGAAGATCTGGCTCAGAGTCCTTGTGCTATGTCTACGTTAGAGGTACTCCAGTCATGCCTAGCACAAAGGAGTGCGCTGCTCACTACGATCAGGGCGATCGATCCATAGAACTCTCTTATGATCACATTCGATATGTCAAATCTTAAGAAGAGACCTCCTCATAACATGGCTTTTCAAATCAAATCTACGTATCAGAAAAATAATATTTTTCGAATGATATTCGATGAGGACACTTCCACATGTGTCATGTTTATCTCATGTTGGAAAGCCATTGGATCTCCTCAAGTCATTCCTTCATCTACTGTTCTCACTGCATTTGATGGCCATTCTCACATGCCACATAGCATTTTTTTGGCTTTGCCCATCTATGTTGGGGGTAAAGTTGTCAATATTGAAGTCAAGATAGTATAGTTGATGCCAATTTGGACTATAACCTTCTATTGGGGCAGAATTGGATTTATGATATGGATGCTATTGATTCATCATTATTTCACATTCCATGTTTTCCCCATGAAGGGAGGATTGTCACTGTTGATCAGATGGAATATTGTCCTATAGATCCAAATGCATCTTCTGACTCTATTGTTCCTTTGGTGAATGATTCCAAGCAACCTGTGGAGAATTTAGGGGTTGGAATGTATACCTCATTTATGGATACCTTTCATCTTCTACCTCCTCTGTTCATATCAATGATATCTCATCCTCCAGGGCTCCTACTCGAAGAGATTTCTTCTGAACTCATTTTTTTTGGACCCTTGGAACTTACCTTCTCCTACTACCACATTTGAAGAAGGTCAAGTGGGTGGATTGGAATTCCTTATATCTGTAGTAGAGATTTCTTATCAGTCTATTTTTTATTCTGCAGATTTTGATCCAATTTCTCTTTTGCTGGAGGATTTGGATGGAGATGTGGCTCTGACTTGGACACTTAACTCATATTCTGCTCAAGATTGCCTCGATATTGTTTTACCATATGAAGAGGCTATCTGAGAGGAAGTTATTGGTGTGGAAATACTATGGTATGATGTGCATCATCGATCCTATTTTCTATCGGATTTGCGAGAGTTTGAGTCAACATTTTCTAGCCCTGTGTCTTCTAGTTATATTCACCCGATCTTGAACCCTTTGGCTCCAACACAGATTTTTTCTGAAGGGAACATGACTGTCATTTCTAAGATGATCTCGATGAACATTTCCAGGAATCCAAACATTATAAAGAATGTTTTCGTCGGATTTGAATGTTCCTATGAAGAGATTCAGACTTATATTGATATCTTTAAAGAGTTTCATGATGTGTTCGCCTGGTCTTATGAGGAAATTCCTGGAATTAATCCATATATTGTCCAACATGAGATCAATAATTACAATAATGCTATGCCTATATGGTAGAAGCTTCATTTGGTCAACCCTAGGAAATTCGAAACTATCAAGGACAAGGTTGAGAAGATGCTTAAGGTGGGTTTCACATATCCCATTCCTTTCACTAAGTGGGTTTCAAATCCAGTGCCTGTGGACAAGAAACAAGGAACATTTTTTGTCTGCATTGACTTCAGGGATTTGAATAAGGCATGTCGGAAGGATAATTACCCCACACAATTTAATGATCAGATTATTGATGAGTGTGCAGGGAATGAGATTTTCTCCTTCATGAATGTTTCTCGGGATATAATTAGATTACCATAAGTCTTGAAGATCAACACAAGGCTGCTTTTATTTTCCCTTGGGGTACATTTGCATAAAAAAATATGCCTTTTGGCCTTAAAAATGTTACAACTACTTTCAATCAAACCATGTATTATGCTGTCCACGATATCAAGCATTTCATTGAAGCTTATTTAGATGATTTAGTTTCTCATTCTTGAAAGATAATTGATCATCCCTCTTATTATCATTGGAAATTCGGACAAGCAAAGATGACATTATTTAATGTCAGGTAGAAGGATTTACAGGGCTAAGAGACATTAGAGAATCTAAATTATTTAAAAAAATATCTAAGGTCTGGAAGGAAAAATCAAATTGTGCACAAAAAGAACCAGTCAAATGCATCTTTGTGTGTATAATTCTTCGATAAGCGCGCCTTTGCACGGATTTTCCTCAGAAAGTCGTGCGGCCTTGAGAGTGGCGGGAGTCACTTTCCTGGACCACAAGGCACACTCTAGGACATTGATCCCACACTTGAGGTAGCCTAAGTACAACCACCCAAGCCTCCTTAGGACCTCATAGGAGCACACAATGGAATAAATGTGGCACACAATGGAATCACCCTCCTCTCTTGGGTCACCATCCAAAATGTACCAAGAGAGGGAAGGAGGATTTGAATTCTCCTATAAAAGGCCACCAAGAGATGAAAAATATGAGAGTACATTGTTATGCTGGCCAGAATCGTGCCAATAAATACCAGCAATGTGTGATCTGGAGCAGAGATAGAGGGGACTGTGTTGTTGGCCATCCAAAAAATCTAGTCCACCATAGTAGAGAGAGGGAGACTTTGCACCAAGGCAGCTCGGAAGTAAAGACATCCTTGCATCGGGACTTGGATCTCCATAGTTCCAAGGGCCCCTTGGCAAGTGGGTTAAAGTTTCATCCTCATTTCCTACCAGTGCTCAATAAGAGGGGGTGTAACAATTTCCGTTTGGATTATTGAAGTTGTTTGAGTCTATTTAGAGCTTTTGTATTATTTGTTTTAGTTTTATTTTAGTTTTTATGTTTGAATATGCATGTTATTTCTCTATCTAGTATGTTTATTTTTTAGCATGTTCCACTACTTGCTTGACGCCATCTATTTTTTGCCTGTGACCAATAACTTAAGAGGGAAAAACCACCCCTCTGAAGCAAGTGTGATTTGCTACATTCGTGCGCCAAACACACCAACACAAGATTGGTGACTCCAATGACTTTTATTTCCAAGTTTATGTGGTTGTGCCTTTTTGCAGAGGCCTTCGTCTTTGCTGTGGAGTTGGGCTGGAATTTCCCCCTTTCTCTCCTTCACTGCCTGGTTCATCCCAAATGATAGGTTGAAGTTGAAGAGCTCCCAAAAAATTACATTGCAGGAAATTGTGCGGCTTTCTTATAGATAGACGCGCCCTAGTGTGCGCGTTCAGAGGTGACCTACACGCAGAATTCACGCTTGTTTCATCCTTTTGCGTGCGGAAACCAGAAGTAGGATTTTTCCTACTATTTGCATCTTTTTCTTGCTTGGAAAGGTGACTGGAAGCGCATAATATATCTTCCAGCACTGGTTGAGGGGCCCAACAACTTCCTAAAGCTCACTCTTAACTTCTTTTAGTAGTCTAGGTGTTAGTTTCATTTCAAGTTGATTTTTGCAAAGTCAACACATAGTTTAAGTAGGAGGAAAATTAACTTGAATTCCGAAATAATTTATGTTTTGTGAATTTAGGTACCAAAAAACCTAGATAATTAGCCAAATTAAGTGGCCCAAGCCCACGCATTCTTAGATAGTTCTTTTTTCTAGTGTAAAAGTCATTAGTTTAGTTCAAATTTTGCACTAGGATTTCGGGACCAGGATCGAATTGTTGACAGAAGAGCAAGTAATATCTGTTGCCTTTTGCACGATCCGGTGATACTAGGAAAGCATATGAACACTCTCTATTCACAACTCACCATATCCATATAGTTGATCATTTAGATTAACTAGGAAAAATTGAAAGCGGCCCACACCCGCACATGTTTTTCCTTTGAGCAAGGAACAATAGAACATAGTTTAAATAGGGAATTTTGAAGAGGATCATCGCATATCCACATGTGAAAACTATATGCTGTTCAAATTTTGTTCACACACATCCACACCCTAAGTGAAGTAAAGACACCTAAAACTAACTTAAGAAAACTCACTAAATTCTCCCCACAGGGGCCACAAAATAATTTATAGTCTAAGTTAGGACCAAGGGGGTAGGCATCCAATAAGCCGACTTGGTAATTATTCATATTGAAACATAGAAGTTGATTGTTTAGGTAACTTTCAAATCCTCCTAGCAGCCCATGGAAAAGAAAACTGGAGTGCGATAGAGACTCGATTCAGAGGGGTTTAGGCTTAGGCCCAATGCGTGCAGTATCGGTTGGGGCTACCTGACCCGAATGATACTAAGTACTGTCAGTTGAACTGCTAAGAATCCCAAGAATCAAACACTCACATGGGATGGCGGTGCTTAGTGGCCAAACTTAGGGCATCGTTTTCCTATAGGTGATGGTGCAAGAAAGCACTAGATCCTCTACCCTTACATTGGTGGATTTTCTTCAGTTGACTGGGGATGTATCCAATTCCTTCGGGACGTTGTGCCGACATTCGAAAGATATATTCCCAAGTCCCAGTTACATTTGAGTGTGTGAGGACGATTAGGTATTCTAAGATTTGTATATCATACGCAAAGAACAAAAAACCATTTTTTTTTATTGACTGATCACATAGGATTAATCTAAAGGGAAAATTGATTTTATTTTCACTTTTTTTTATATATGCAATCATATTTTTTCTTTGATTATAATCTCGATCATCTCAGATATCTCCAAAGCCATACCTAGTCAAAACTAGAACAGACCTAACGGGACCTCGTCGATCTAGACGTCTTTTGGACCTCCCCCCATTACCAGGAGGGGTTCCAGGTCTTTCACCATTTAGGTGTCAAAGAAAAAACACTGCCACCCTTATTGGTTCATACTTTATTAGGGAATCTTTAGTTGGGAATCCTAATCGGTCTCCTAACGCCACACAAGTGAACACCCCTGCAAGGTCACAACACACCACTCCCCCCACAACCCCTAATGGGCAGAGGAGTGCTACCCATTTGGGAATCTAGGTGAATGCACGACAGGGTACGTCGCAAAAAAACCCTATTCCTAACCAGAATATTGTGTTTTCACAAGCCATAGTGGCTACAACCTCGCAGCCACCTTCTCTAGCCTCATTAAATCTACCACATTTAACGAATGAGACAAATGACCCCATTGATCACAACCCCATATTGCCTCCCATGCCCACGAAGCTCCCCTCGGGCATTCCAAAGTTCAAAGGAAAGCAAGCAGAAGACCCAGGAAATCATGTTATGAATTTCCACCTGTGGTGTTCATTGAACAACATGGTTGATGATACTATACGACTAAGACTATTTCAACGCACTCTAATCATAGTAGTAGCAATGGTATGTGGAGAAACCCTCTGCTATAGATGGAACCTTTAGCGCCCTCGCTACTATGTTCTTGACCTATTTTCAGTTACCCATCCACCATGATTATGGAATGGAGTTACTAACCCACTTTAGGCAAACCCCCGCCATCCATATTTCAGACCATCTCCACGAATGGCGGCGGCATCGTAGTTTTTGAAAAGCCAAACTCAATGATCGAGTTCTATTAGACTTGTTCCTAAAAAATCTTACCACAAAGATTTCAAAATATGTGGCGCAAAAAAATCCCATATCCAAAGAAGATTGCATCAGTAAGGCCCAATAGCTCGAGCTGATCTATACGCAGTTAGAGTATATTTACAATATCCTATCGAACGCCCCGTTCCTGCAAACTTACAAAGAATTTCCAGGCACATCGAACTCTGCAAACAGTTTAATTCGGTCACTGACCCAAAATCACCTAAACAACAACATTCAATACCTCAGTTACACGTATGGTTCTACCTAGAACATACCACAACTCAGCTACCAAAGTCATAACATGATCTAAAAATGCAACTTCTTAGATCTGTTCCAGAGATTGAGTGTAGGGGAATTTACCGGATATGTCACCTTTGATAAAAGGATGAGATCCAGAGGTTACCTGGCCCTTTACAGACTCCATATTTAGAACTTGTAGAAGTTAACACTCATAATATGAAAATGAAACTACTTGTATTTTATGTTCAAGGTATTCATTTCCATAAAATTATATGTGCAAAATGTTATTCATGTCTTGCAATTGAAACAAAGTGTTTTTGGTAAATTTCTGAGTCTTATGTGTGAAGGAGTGTTATTTATTTTTACTGTTTAACATATTAAATATGAAAAACACAACAAGAAAAAATCAAACAATATAACACAGCAGTTGATGAGGTAGTTCACCCCTCTTGGGCTACATTTTCCAGGTCCAAGGCCCCCAAATGGGCATGTCCTTGCTCTTATTAGATGCTCAAATTGGTTATACAGTGATAAGAAAGCCTAAACATGAAAAATAAACTATGGAAATGAGTTCAGAACATAAAAAACAGTAAATATTAGCTTTTGTTTCACCTCCAATGGTCAACCATAGCCCAATATAGCTCCAACACTCCCTAGGCCCTAATGGCTCTCCAAGATTCTCTGCTGAAAAAGTACTTGAATATCAGCTTTGTTGACTCTGCAACCTATGCCATGGACTCTGGAATGCTCAAAATACCCGAAATCAAAAACAATTTCGCTCCAAAAGGTTCTCTCTAGTGAAATTTATGTCCAACTGAAGTTTTGTCCAGGTTGGCCTAAGGAAACTCTGCCAAAACTGGAAGGACTGTAGATAACTCCACTAAAAAGGTGGGCTGCCTGATCTGGCGGAACCACGCGTTCAAAATGGCGGAACATTAAATTTAATTGGCAGTGAGAGGGCATGTTCACATGCGTAGGCATCGGAGGTTAACTGTCGGTGGTTAAGTTTTTAAGACTCCAACCATGGTCATGGGTCGGAGGTCCCATGGTGGATGGGCTAGCACCTGAGTGCTTAGCCATAATCTTCACCCAACCATTTTGTGGTGACCCACCGGTAGACCCTGCACGACCATTCACACTCCACCCGACATGTTCAGCTTCCAGCGTACGTGCACTACCGACCTGCTCGTTCAGAGCTCAACCGTTTACTGTTGACCCTGCACATCTGACCCACGGTCACAACCAACTAACCATGCTCTGCGTTCAGTGCTAACCCTGTCGGTTCAATGTGTGACCTCTATCATTTATCTCCGCCTGCCTGTTCACGGGTAGACACCACCCAACGTTTACGTGCAGACCACCATTCATCATTCAGACTCTACCCGCATTCAACCATGACCCGATCGTTCATGTAGTCTTCGCTCGCAGGTGACCTGTGCCCATTCGGGTCGGGCCGGGTCGGGCCCGACTGACCCGTAGCGTGTACCTCGGGTTAGGGCTGACCATGGAGTTTTTAAGCCAATTTTTTTTTTTTCAAACACAATTTGAACCTTTAGGCCTGGGACCATGTGGTAGCCTCCAGGCAAGCCACACGGCACTCACTAATAGGCCCTCCATTTTTTTTAATAAAAAAATGAAAATTTTCCATATTCACAAAAATTTTGAAGATGCCATTTTTGAATCCCAAAGTGTTGTTTTGAAGGTTATTGGGAAAAATTAAAACTTGAATATCTTCGACATCCGACATTGGATTTGAGTGTCGTTCATGGCATTAGGATCATAATGACGAACACTATCCGGTCGATCAATTTATTACCAGTTCTAAGCAGTTCCAAATTTGATCATTTTTTTCACTTAGGACATGATCACCTTATCACACCTCCCCATTGGGAAGCTTTTGGACCCCAAAATCATTCAATTACCTATTAATAAGATGAGGGTATGGGTCCCTCACCTTTTCCACCTCAATCCAATTTGCCTTACTCGGTTTGCTGCCTTTAATACCAACCCGAACATAATCAACATTTCCCCTCCTTGAAGTGCGTGTCCTTCTGTCAAGGATAGCATCCTCTTTCAATTCATCCAAAAATTCAGGCAAGAAATCCTCTATGGATGGTATCTGAATGTCACTTTCAAGATCAGAAATTAAAGGAGGTTCATACAAACATAAATTTTCCACATTCACAACGGAATACATTTGCATGTATGGAGGCAAATCTAATTGAAAAGCATTATTTCCAACTTTCTTAAGGATCTTGAATGGACCATAATGAATAGGCTTAAAATTTTTACCTTCTCCTTGCATTCTTTCCTTACTAATATGCAACCATACCTCATCCCCTTCTTGAAACTTATGATCAATTATGTCCTTATCATGCCTTTCCTTGTACTTGACTTGAAGTTTTTCAAGTTGTTCTTGAACTTGTTGATGTATGAGTGAATTATTTCAATGAACATGCGAGCTTTGTCAATTTCGCTATGACCATCAATGGCCACATCCTTCTCAAGAATAAAATGTAAAGGTGACTTAGGCAAATACCCAAAACAAGCTTCAAAAGGTGAAGTATTTGTAGAAGAGTGCTTGGCCCGGTTGTAAGCATGCTATATGTAATGAAAATGCTCATCCCAAAGCTTGGAATGCTTGCTGCAATAATCTCTCAAAAGATGTACAATGGTTCTGTTCACTACCTTTGTTTGGCCATCTTTTTGCAGATGGAAAGCAGTACTCTTCTTCACCTTGTTGGCCATCATATTCCATAAATTGGACCAAAAATTCCCCACAAATCTGGAATCCCTGTCATTAACAATAGAAGTAGGCAAGCCATAATGAACCCATACATGTTGAAAATATAAATCAGCAGTTTTTTCAATAGTTATAGATTTATTACATGGCATAAGAATACACATCCTGCTGAAATGATCAACTACTACATAATGATAATCATGCTGCTTTCTAGATAATGGTAGCCCTCCAACAAAATCCATAGAAACACTTTCCCATGGTCTAGAAGGTACCGACAATGGCGTATATAAACCAAGCTTCCTATTGATAGGCTTTCTTGTAGCACATAATGAAAAACCTCTAATGAAACGTGAAACACTATCTACCATGCAAGGCCAATAAAAATACCTATGTAAATGTGCCACTATTTTTCTTACCCCCAAATGTCCAGCTATGAGAGAAGAATGAGCCTCTCTCATCATGCTTAGTCTCTCCCCCTGTGGTATACATAACTTTCCCATATGAAACAACAAATTATTATGCAAATTATAATCATTCTCCTCAACATGATTCCCTTCACTCAAGTTAGCATACACATCCTTAAAATCAACATCTGATGCATACTGTTCTATGTAGCTCTCATGCACAATAGAGAAATTCTTAAGCAAAGTACTAGCATTAATAATAGGCCTTGAAAGCATATCAGCAACCTTGTTGTAAATACCTTTCTTGTACCTTATTACCAAGTGAAATTGTTGTAGGAAGCCCATCCATCTAAAATGTCATGACTGCTGCAATTTACTTTGCAATTGCAAGTATTGTAAAGGCTGATGGTTGGTATGAACAATTGTTTCTTTGCCTATCAAATAGTGTTTCCATTTTTTAACACTTTGTACCAACGCATACAACTCTTTATCATATGTAGGATAATTCAAAACAACACCATTAAATTTCTCAGAATGAAATGTGACATGCTTACCATGCTATAAAATAACTGCACCCACGACGTAATTGCTTGCATCTATCTGAATCTCGAATGGTTGTCTCAAGTCCAGTAATGCAAGAACTGGAGTTGAAATTATCTTCTCTTTCATAGACTCAAAATCTTTCTGTTGCTTGCCTCCCATTGGAAAGCACGCTTCACACTAGTCACTGCATGCATAGGAGCTGCTATGGTATAGAAGTTAGAAATAAACTTCCTCCAATATTGAGATGCAACCAAAAAACTTCTTACCTTTTTAATGGATTTGGGAGTAGGCCAATTTACCCGCATGAAACTTGCAGGTGCATTGCATAAACCAAACGACATAACAAGCCACTCAAAGAGTCCTTGTTTGGTTTCAAAAGTTGTCTTCCAAATGTCACTTTCTTCAATTCTAACTTGATGATAACCACTACGTAAGTCCAAATTAGTGAAATATTTAGCATCTTTTAGCTAACCTAACAAATCATCTATCCTTGGAAGTGGGTAACGATTCTTTACCGCTATTTTGTTCAATGCCCTGAAGTCCACACACATGCGCCAAGTTCCATCTTTCTTTGGAATCAACACTATCGGTGACCCACATGGAAAAGTGCTTGGTCTTATTAATCCTTTGTGCAATAAGTCTTTAATTTTCCTCTTAATTTCAGAATTCTCCATGATAGACAAGCAGTACATGCCGATGTTAGGAAAATGACTATCTTGATGTAAATGGATCTCATGCTGAATCTCCCTTTTAGGAGGTAAACCTGTCGGTTCCTGAAACATCTCATGTTGTGCATCAACTACATCATAAAAATCTGATTTAAGCTTGGAATCACAATTTTCAAATGATTCATGATTCATATCAACCTTGGGCTTAACCATAAGAAGTACAAAAATTTTGCTAGAATTGACTAGCCTTTTTACCTGTCCCGCATTTACCATCGCTATATTTGTCTTCTTGTGATGTGCTCTGACAATGAACTCCTTGCCATATTTAAAGAGATGATATTTTTTTTCATGGCGATGGAAGATCGCTTTCCTGTCAAATAAGTAAGGACTTCCTAGAACAATTCCTGATATATCAAGCGGCACCACATCAGGTTCAACTGTGTCAATAAAGTGTGCAGTTATGGTGAATCACAATATGCACTTTATTGAGACTTGTAAGTTTGCATCCTTGCATATCCACCCAAGTGGATAAGGCTTTGGATGTGGAATGGTCTCAAGTTTTCGCTGTTTGACCAAGACTTCTGATATAATATTTTCTTGTGACCCACTGTCAAATAGTGTGTCAATTTTTGTATGTTTTGAGACTACCCTCACATGGAACAATTCAATTCTTTCTTCCTCATTAGGAGCTTGTACATGACAGTTTGAAGTACTAGTGCTTGCTTTAGTTTCTGTTTCCTTTCCCTTCATACTTTTCAAACCCATGGCTGAAATTTTGGTTTCGTCACCTCAATCATCACCTAAATCTTGTGGTGTAGTTGTAGTAGCTGCAGTTTTCTTCTTTCCCTTGTTTTTGTTAAACTGGTTTCTTTTTTCAGGATGTAATTTCCAATAGTTTTTCTCTTCATGGCCCTCTCTTGAAAAATGTTTACAAATGACCTTTTCACCCTCTTGTTTGATATATGCATTATTTTTACCTTTTCCCTTAAGTGTTTTATTTTTGTTCTTCCCTTTGAAAGGCTTGTTTCTACCCTCATCAAAAGTGTTTTTCCCTCTAGCCTCTAAATGCATAGTTTGTACACAAACTTGGTCTAGACTAGTAGGATTAAACATAAGGATAAGGTGTTTAAGGTAACTATGCAATCCATCTATATACTTCAGCAAAGTATCTTGACTTTGTAAGTCTACCCCTAATAAGAGTGCTCTTCTCCTAGATTCCTGGGTATACTCTTGCACATTATGTCCCTTAAGATGTCTAAAGTTTTGCCAATTCATTATAGCCTTTTGAAGATGAGCAAGATGATAAAATTGTTTCTTGATTGTAGTAATAAATTCAGTCCATGATAGTGTAATATTACCATGTTTCTTGATTTCCTCCTTGATTTTGGCTTCCCACCATACCAAAGCTGCTCCATCCATCCTTAGCGAGGCTAGTTGTATTTTGGTGTCATCATCATGAAGATTTTGAATCCTTAAATAGAATTCCAATTATCTGATCCAATTATCTAATTTCTCTGCATTCACTTCATTGTTAAACATGGGCAATTCAAATTTGACATCAAGCTTTAGAAAATGATTTTTACTAGTGGTTTTCGACTTATGTGACTGATTTACTGAAGTCGAGGAAGATGATGACGAGGAAGAGGATGACGATGGAGATGGTGGATCACCATTTCCTCCATTCCATTTCTTTGACTGATCATTACCCTTCTTTCCTACCGAGGAATCCTCTCCTTCTTTTTGGTTTTTAGACCCTTCTCTAGCAATCCTATCATTTCTTTCTTGATAGAGGATCCTTACCATTTCAGTCATATACAAGAAAGATTTTCGAAATACCCTTTCTTATTCCTTGGGATCCATCTCTTCAGGAGATTCTCCTTCTCTTGAAGACATGTTTGTAGCTGCTTCTAGGGATCTTGGAGGTGGTTCTCTGACCCTTCTTGGTTGTGGATTGGTTTGTGTACTAACCAAGTTTCCTTCACCTCTCTTGAGTTTTAACCTAGTCAGCATAAAAACTTGCAAACAAATGACTTAATATTTGCACAAAACAAATGCTAAGTAAAAACTCTAGCTCTAAACCATAGCTCTGATACCAACTGATATGAAAATGAAACTTCTTAGATTTGTTCCAGATATTGACTGTAGGGTAATTTACTGGATATGTCACCTTTGATAAAAGGATGAGATCCAGAGGCTACCTGGCCCTTTACAGAATTTGTCTTTAGAACTTGTATAAGTTAACACTCATGATCTGAAAATGAAACTAGTATTTGTTGTTCAAGGTATTCATTTCCATAAAATTATATGTGAAAACTGTTATTCATGTCTTGCAATTGAAACAAAGTGTTTTTGGTAAATTTCTGAGTCTTATGTATGAAGGAGTGTTATTTATTTTTACTGTTTAACATATTAAATCTGAAAAACACAACAAGAAAAAATCACATAATATAACACAGCAGCTGATGAGGCAGTTCGCCCCTCCTGGGCTACATCTTCCGGGTCCAAGGCCTCCAAATGGGGATGTCCTTGCTCTTATTAGATGCTCAAATTGGTTATACAGTGATAAGAAAGCCTAAACAGGAAAAATAAGCTGTGAAAATGAGTTCAGAACACAGAAAATAGTAAATATTGGCTTTTTTTTCACCTCCAATGGTAAACCATAGCCCAATACAACTCCAACACTCCCTAGGCCCTGATGGCTCTCCAAGTTTCTCTGTAGAAAAATTACCTAAAGATCAGCTCTTTGACTCTGAAACCTATGCCATTGGCTCTGTAATGCTCAAAATACCCGAAATCAAAAAAAAATTCTCTCCAAAAGATTCTCTCTAGTGAAAGTTATGTCCAACTAAAGTTTTGTCCAGGTTGGCCTAAGGAAACTCCGCCAAAACTGGATGGACTGCAGATAACTCCACTAAAAAGGCAGACTACCTGATCTGGAAAAACCGCACATTCAAAATGGTGGAACATTAAATTTAACTGGCAGTGGGAGGGCATGTTCACATGCATAGGAATCAGAGGTTAACTATTGGCGGTTAAGTTTTTAAGACTCCGCCCATGGTCATGGGTCGGAGGTCCCGTGGTGGATGGGCTAGCACCCGAGTGCTTAGCCATAATCTCCGCCTAACTGTTTTGTGGTAACCCGCAGGTAGACCCTGCACGACCGTTCACACTCCGCCTGACACGTTTAGCTTCCAACCTGCGTGCACTACCGACCTGCTTGTTCAGAGCTCAACCATTTACTACTGACCCTGCACGTCTGACCCACGGTCACAACCAACCATCCATGCTCTGCGTTTAGTGCTAACCCCTCTGGTTCAACATGTGACATCCATCTTTTATCTTCGCCCGCCCATTCACGGGTAGACACCATCCGACGTTTACGTGCAGACCACCATTCAGCGTTCAGACTCTACCTGCGTTCAACCATGACCCGATCCTTCATGTAGTCTCCGCCCGCGGGTGACTTGTGCCCATTCGGGTCGGGTTGGGTCAGGCCCGAATGACCCGTAGCGTGTACCTCGGGTTAGGGATGACCATGGAGTTTTTAAACCAATTTTTTTTTTTCAAACACAACTTGAAACTTTAGGCCTGGGGCCACATGGCAGCCTCTGGGCAGGCCACATGGCACCCACTGATAGGCCCTCCATTTTTTTTAATAAAAAAATGAAATTTTTCCATACTCACAAAAATTCTGAAGATGCCATTTTTGAATCCCAAAGTGTTGTTTTGAAGGTTATTGGGCAAAATTAAAACTTGAATATCTTCCACATTCGGCATCGGATTTGAGTGTCGTTCACGGCGTTAGGATCGTAATGACGAAGACTATCCGATAAATTAATTTATTACCAGTTCTGAGCAGTTCCAAATTTGAGAATTTTTTTCACTTAGGACATGATCACTTGATCATAACATTCCTCTGCACAATTTGACCAGTAGGGCGTCATCGTATCACCATCAGCATGGAGGACCCTATCCTTTGGCTCAGGTGGCTCAATACACAAACATAAATGCAGATGGAAGAGCTCCCCCCCAACAGCCATTTACAAACCAAGGACCACAATACGCCCAGCCCCCAGCACAAGAATCGCCCATGCAAAATAATGCACAGGTGAACTTCATGTAGCCCTCCCAAAACCAACCGCGCCAACCATATAACCAGCAGAACCCAAATTATCCTCCTAAAGCGATTAAGGAAAAAGGAAAAAACAAGCCTAAATGAAATCCTAGACATGGGGCAACAATCAACAATGCCCTCTGCGATCTCAGGCTGGAGGCAAATCCAACCGAAAAAAAAACCAAGAGCCAAGAAACTCCGAGAGACAGAACAAAAGGCCAATTCTTTAGACAAACCACTCTTGTTCGATCTGTGGTGAGTACGACTATTACACTCACCACTGTCCTGACCTCCCTGAGCTGAAGAAGCTACAGAGTAACCGTGGACAGGGGGGATCCTCCCACCATACAACAGTCATGCAGGAACCTTTTCCCCATCAAGGGACACTTAGCACACAACAACAAACCCCTGACGATTCCGGAAAAAAAAACCACAAGATACACATGACTGGTGAAGAATTTTTTTTTCAAATACGGAATCAAAATTATGACACCCCACCAGACACCAATGCGTCAGGGTTAGTACCAGTGCACCAAAAACACCTTTGACCATATCAATGATGCCTATTGAATCTTTGCCAAAAATGGCTAAGGGGCCAACTAGGTGGGAAGGAAAATATTCGAAAGTAGCCCATAACTATAGCATTGTGGATGATCTAGCTCAGTCTTCTGCCGCTATGTTAGCTTTGGAGGTGTTACAATCATTCCCAAAGCAGCAAAAAGCCTTACTTTCCGCATTAGGCACCATCGACCCTGTTGATTTGTGCCTAATGGCTTTTCATTTAGATAAAGCCTCCCCTAGGCTTCCTTCAATGGTCACCTTTTAGATACCAGTATCAGTCCAAAACATTACCATTCACCAATGTATCATTAATGAATGTGCATCCACATGCATCATGTAAAAGAATGTCTGGCAGAAGTTAGGGTCTCTCGAACTAAATCCATCAGACATCACGCTTAGAGCATATGATGGTCGCCCTTTAGCCCTCGTCAGTATCTACCAAAACGTCTCAGTCTACTGAGCCGGAAAGATGGTCCTTATAGAAATTTAAGTCTTGGATGCCCAATTGGACTACAATATACTCCTTGGCTAGAGTTATATGTATGCCATGTCAGCCGTCGCCTCCTCCATCTTTTGAACTATGATGTTCCCCCATGAGGACCGCATTGTTACTGTCGACCAATTGACACATAGAAAAAAGTTGCCCCTAACAAATAGCAATGTCATTCTACCCTATGTAGACAAATCTGTGGACGTGCTTACACGCTACCAAGAATATGGCCCCGACTAGTTCAAACCGTCGTCCATCCTAGCATCATTCCTAGGAGACCCCCCCTGTTATATCTAAGTCATCACTTGATGTCACAGGGGCTCTGGTGTGCATGATTTCCACATCAAGCACTGAAGCTAGTCAAGACATGGAGATGAAAAGTAATGACACCAAGTCCTCAGCCACGACAACCTCTCTAGCCTACACCACCTCCCAGACCCCTTTCCTCTTTCCCCCAGCTGGTCTCGTATCCTAGTAGGTATTTACCATCATGGTGTTACCAAACATATATTTTTCAATACCAGTTTGGTACCTCATTCCCCCTACTAGGACGGGAGCCACACATGTCACCTCTATAGGGTTAATTCCCCTCAGTCTCGAGGAGGCCCCACCAGTTCAGGAGACTGTCGAAAACATTCCTGCAAAGGAAATTCCCATTGCAAAACTAATGATTCCGACTAAGAAAAATGAGAGAAGAGGAAAGAAGGTGGAGACTCCCACCATGCAACAGGAATCACCACACTATGCCATATGTGACGTAGTAGGCCACCCTACCCACATCTGCCCAGAACTGGACGAATTAAAACTGCTCCTTAGCTCTACGAAAGACATCGCGACACCGTGTTCCCCTAAAAAGGAATCTGCCACCAAAAATCAAGGCAAATCATTGCGTATAGATCATGCATGCGCTATCTGCAGCAATTATGTACACTATGCCCATCATTGACTAGAGCTCCTGCGATATAGGGATTCCTTACATGCCATCAAGTGATCCTATAAAGAGGATCCCTCCACCTAGTCATCTGGAGATGAACCTCGCACCATCCTTTACTTGCACGAGGAACGACAGTCGCTTGAAAGACTCCCAGCCATACCTCCTCCTCCCATCAACCACTGCTTACTTTGTGATGAGCACGATCATTTCATCATTGATTTCCTAGCTCTGGAAATATTCCAGCCATGGTATCCATTTCATGTAGTATATCGCACTGACATTGACACCCAGTATTCATGTTAGATATGCAGTGGAAATAACCTGATGTGCCATTGTCACTACATCCCTAGATTCCGTGCAACGCGAGCTTGTATGCGATCAACCACAGTTCAGGTCTCTCGAGAATATGGCTCAGACTTGGAATCTATGAACAACTCGACAACCCAAAAAGATGTGATGAGTAGATCCATCCTCTTTCTATCAGCTGAAAAGATACCAATAAGGGAAACTTTAGTTACCCCCAACCACTCTCTTCAGAGAAGACCAACATGTGCGTTATGTAAAACACCCAATCATGTGGTCACCACCTGCCCTGACTTAGAAGTGCTACGCCGCTGGTACCCCGTCACATCAAAAACTAAGCACGATGGGCACCCCATATCTAGGCTATTTTTGCTAGTATGTCAGGTCAATCACCATGAGTAGTGTTGTACCTATATCTTAACAATTCATCCTCTAATTGATATGATACATACATTAGAGGAGAAACAAGATGATCTCCTCAAAAGATATAGAAAGTATATCACCCCCAGGCCAGCAACCCCACACCCACATCAACGTGATGGGAAAACCGGGATGACACACCAACCAAGCATGAACCAGGTACAACCTAGGATAACATGAAGACTATGTGACCTGATTGGCCACTAGGTCAATCAATGCAAAGAAATGAAGCACCTCGCAAACAGTTTTCGCACAGTATCTTCTCTCCCACAGAGACATCTCTCTAACCAAGAGAAAATCACACATACTTATTTCCATATTCGTTCACAGTTTCATCATAAATTTAAATGTGAGCATCTCCCCAAGCTAAGAGCAAAAAGAGAAGAATTAAGTCTACACTCCCCAAAAGAGCTAGACACAGCCAAGCCAAAGGCACGGAAATGGAAGCAGAAGACCTCATCTTCTGCAACTGATCCTTTCCAAGCATCCATGTCTAGGACGAAGAGTAGTGTTGATTCCCACAAAATATACTCAGCTGGCACAGTGGTACCATGCACCATATGCACTTTCCATAACCACGAACCAGAGGCATGCCCGCTAATGGAAACATTCAGGCACCTCTGCACCAGGCACAATTTTCACCGACAGGAAATTGACCATCCTAATAGGGGACCCAGGCTTGCACTCTTGCAAGCTCCCATCACAGAGATTCTCCCCCCACCAAAATTCGACGAAACGATACACCATATACGATTCATATCATCATTTGGAACTAGGAATTGAGCCACCCACACGACTTGGATACCCATCCCTGTTCCTGTCGTAAAAAATCAAGGCACCTTACGCTTTTGCGTTGATTTCCACAAGATACCGAATTTACATGCCGCCATCTAACTCCTCGATGATACCCAACCTCTAGAACAACCTCTAGTACAACTAGAGCTCATCGACAAAAGTCGACAACAGTCACTACAACAGAACGAGGCCCACAAGAAATGGGTAAAAGCATTGTTTGACTGCCACATCAACCTTCTCTCATTCACTGAGGGACAAATAGTCCTCCCTTACGATGTCACAAAAGAATCCATAGGGCCAGGAAAGTTTTAAACCTTGTGGAAAGGAACCTACATCATAAAAAATTTCCTCCTAAAGGGGGCATACATCTTAACTGAATTGGAGGGGACATGCCTCAGCAACCCCATCAACGGCCTTTACCTCAAGAAATTCTACCCATAAGGGCCAAGGAGGCCCTACCCTCGAGTCAACGTACACAAACCCAACCACTGTAAATTTTTGACCAAAACCCTTGTTACAAAATACACTCAAGTGTCACAATGGATTACCAACCTGACCCTTACTTAGGATTTTTCAGTGGAGCATCGCGATGGTCTCAAAGTTTAGCAACAGCCGCTTGGGTCATCTATCACCCTGACTAATCACCACTATGCACCAATGGTGTGTGCATCCATTCAGGAACAAACAATCAGGTAGAATATGAAGTCATTATTGGACTTATATGCGATGCTCTCCATCAGGGCATATGCCATATACATATCTACCTTGATTCCTAGTTAGTAGTATCACAGTTAAACCAAACAAATTTTGAGATACGAGATTCACATCTATTTAGAAAATACTTACGTGAAAAAATATTAAGAAGACAATTTGACTACATTACATTTACACATGTACCAAGGAGTCAAAACCAAACAGTTGATCGCATAGCTAACGATATTCTAAATTGGAATGCATCTCAAATAAACCATCATACATGAAAAAAAAACATAGACAACATATATATCCATCAACATAACATAATCCATAAGTGGAAATAGGGGGGCATACCATGTAGAGCTGAAAAAAATATCTCTCGCATATATATATATCAAAATTTATGTGTCTGAGTACAAAAAATAGTGTCTCTGACCCACCGGTCAGCCCAAAAGATACAAATATACAAGTCAACGAAAACAAGGGAAGCATCCTCATAATGGGTGCTTTCTCCATGTACAAAAAATACTCTAGGGTGGTGATCCCCCAGGTGGGGCACCTGGACCCAGTGCGGCTCTTGGTACCACTGCTGGAGCCACCTTCAATACCGAGACCGCCACCTGACGTAAAGTTGGCTGTTGACCCCTCTCCCGAGCCATAAAGGTCTCCAGCCATACATCCTCGAGGTCATCAAAAATGCCTTGAGTAGGCATGCCCTAGGTCAAGCGGTCCACTTGAATCCAAGCATCCTCCAAATCTGACACCTACACGGTCAACTCAGCAACACAAGCCTCTACCGCATCAGCAAGAGATCACTCAGCAGCACTCTCAGTGGATGCCGAGCTACTACCCTGCCCCGAAGGGCCAGCCTCACCACTCGGTGCTCCACCCAGAGGTTGAGCAGGAGCTCCTACCTGCCCCCGTAGAGCTCATTGAGGTCGCCGAATCGGCTGGTGCCCAACCAATCAAGCCACCACACAACCGACCTCGCCAACATCTGCAAGAGTAACCAAAGGTATGTCAGTGTCATCATAATACACATATAAACATAAATACCCAAGTAAATGCAAAAAACATAAAAACGTACCTGTTGACCCCCAAGCATATCCAACAGGAAGACCCTTCTTTGGATCTCCCCGGAAGTCCATCCCTGCATAAGGGAAGGGCAGGAACATCTGAGGGTTGGCCTCAAACCAAGCCTCAAGGGTGGAATTCTAGTAACGCCCCAACCTACCACCACCTTCTCGAGGCATCATGGGAGCCCACCTCCTCATGTGAGGCTCCTGTGGCCCCCTAGCAGGCACCGCCACCAGAGGTCTCAGCAGCACTACCCGTTTGTACATAATGCTGGATAATATGTTGGCATAAGTAAACAGCTTCGATCCATCCTATACCTTGGAAAGTTGTGCCAATATCCCATCATAACAGAAAGGGGCAAAGTAAAAAAAGTATCCGGCCCTCAGCCGGCTCAAGACACCGATCTGGAGGAGCGATGCCCGATGAGGAGAAGACGACCCTGCCAATCACACAATGGCTGCTAAAGTACATTGCTCGACCAAATCTGTCATTGTAGCAATGGTTATACACCCCTCTCTAGGGGGCACCCCGCCGCAATGACACGTCTGGAACTAATCAAGATCCACCCTCCCAGAGGAAGTGGATATCGAAGTGCCTCACCCTGAGGCAGTAGCCCGGTTACAAAGTAGATATCTGTGTCAAGACAGATAGTGAGGTCACACCCGCGTAGCAACATCACCTTGCGCTGCCTATTCCAACGTTGGATCAAGTAGTGCAAAAGTCGATCTTATGATTGAAGAAGGTCATTCTCCAAAAATTTCAGGAGACCCCATCGCACCAACTATTTGTGCACCTGACCATTGGCAGCTAGGGAAGTATGGAGCTCGAGCCAATCCCTCTCCCTCGATAGGATCCTATCATCAAAAGAGGATCACATCAACAACATGAAAAATACTAAAAAATAGACAAAATCTCCAAATATTCTGACAAAAATTGCCTCAGCTCTCTGCGCGCCTATTCCTCAGACAAGTGCCAAGAGGGCGCGCTTGTTCTTCTCACAACCGTGCAAAATGCGCGCCCAAAGCTTGGAAAGGCACGCAAAAACTCCTTTTTGCGTGCAAAAGGCGCGTCAGTACCCTGATCGCCCGCGCAATCAGGGAAAAAACTGGCTAAAGATCCTTACAAACCAGTATTGTATGGACCCTGACACTCACAAACTGAAAAAATTAAAGTGCAGGAAATTAGCTAGTTTACCTGGCCAAAATATTGCTAATCTCGGGTGCTTATGTTGACCGCAACGACAAGAACTACTCCGCAAAAGCCTCTAACCTCTCAATAATCAATAGACACAAATGAAATGAATTGATCCATATTCGCCTATATTTTTCCCTTTTCAGAAACTTTGGAAGACCATAATGAGAGTTCAGAGGGCCCAATCATCGTACCGAAAGTATCACTGTGATCATCTCTCCATAATGCCTAAGCACAGTGCCACACATTCACACAATCGAAAAAATAAATTTTCAGCGCCGACAGGTATGCCCTCTCTCATCTTCTTTTTAAAGCACGTGTCTTTCAAATAAATATTTGAATAAAGAAGATTATTTAACTTGGGGTATTTTGTTTTGCAAGTAGTATACAAACCACCCGCAGCTCCATCCACTGAAAGTTACAAGAGCAGGTATCATTCTACTCCCAGCATGATAGAGTCCCATAAAAACTCTTCATATCCTGACATCATTTCTCCATCAGAAATCATCCATAGGTTCCAAACACTCGACCATGTTTATCATCACCTCACCTTGCACATGATAAGCATCCTCGTTGGTTGGTAGAGCCTCCCCTCCATGGCGCTTATCACCCGAAGTATACGATATATCACAACAAAAGTGACGCTGTGGCCATACCACTATAGTCTGGGAAGCACCTCATGCCCATTCACTCGCCATTCATCAGGTCAAGTTTTACCATATCAAAATAAAACCCCTTTCCCAGATGACCAGGTCGTGCAAGAAGATAAAAAGTGCACTACCGCACCTCGCATTTGGCCTACCATACCTCCCATCAGCATAACCCATCTGCAATAATTTTTCATCCGCTTCATCATCCCCACACATGAGACCAACCAATGGGGGCACTCACTCTCAGCAAAACACCTTCCTCACATCATCAGTGAGTGAACAATTTCATGTTTTGGGGCACCCGTCTCTGTGTTTTTTACAAACCAAACCCCATTATTTTATTCTTTTGGTAAGTGTATAAAGACTGCAAACATCGCACTACATCCCCCACCCACCCATTCATTTTTTCTCCCATGGCAGAAGTCCCTCGTCACCCTTGGTCGGAGTATCACACCCTCACGCAAAAGCCACCATGACATTCATAACCAGTTTATACCCACCTTAGAGGTCCTACCGACTCCAGGGATTTCCCCATCAGAAATCATTCTGACCACCGGCAAGATGCCTTTTATAATCCGACTTTGGGCCACTAAATCCCCATCATTAGTTCTCAGTAACCCCTTACCATCATGCCTATGTTAAACCCATCACATCCAGGATCATGATCCTTCGTATCAGTGACCCCCTCGTTTGGTTGAAGCTTCCTTTTTGTTGACTTCAACACCTCTTTTCCAAAAGGGAAGCAGTACCTTGGATCACACCTCTCCATAAAAGGGACATCCTTGGGTGGCACTATGGGAGACATCCTTGCCCATAGACATCATCGATCCTCCTAACATTCGACTACAGCACAAGCTTTCATGTCAAGATGGTATTGTACCTTACAACCATTGCACTTTGATCAAATTTGTTGAAGACTCGTTCCTCTACAAGTGTCTCTTTTAGCAATGATTACATAGGAAGGTCCCAACCAGCGCCTATGCATACAATGTGCATTTATATTTCATACCAAGTTTACACATATGGGTACCACATTACACCTATATTCAAATAAAAAATGCCCCTGAGGTCATCACTAGTCGTCGTCATCAACCAACAGATCACTACCATAATAGTGACACAGACATAATCTGTATTTGTCAAATAGATTTGTTTAACTAGCCAAAGCATCATGAGCATGGGGCATGCCCTCCTCGTAGAAAAATTATATATATTATATTTTACCTTGCAAGTATCCCACAGGACATGGTCTCTCTCCAACCCAGTTCAGGGTGTCTCCAACTCTAAGCTACACACAGGTCTTTCAATCTCTCCACACATAAAAGAAACTATAATGTATTTTGGCTATACTGTTCTTCCTAGACCTCACACATTAGGGGGAAACTGTTATCAATGGAAAATCAGACAAGCAAAGATGACATTACTTAATGTCAAGCAGAAGGATTTACAGGGCTGAGAGGCATTAGAGAATATGAAGTATTTAAAATAATATCTAAGGTTTGAAAGTAAAAATCAAATTGTGCACAGAAATAACCCATCAAATGCGCCTTTACGCACAAAATTCTTCCATAAGTGCGCCTTTGCGCAACTTTTCCTCAAAAATCCACGTGGTCCTGAGAGTGGCGAGAGTCACTTTCCGGGACCACAAGGCACGCTCGAGGACATTGATCCCACACTTGAGGCCGCCTAATGAAAACCGCCCAAGCCTCCTTAGGACCTCAAAGGAGCATACAATGGAATCACCCTCCTTTCTTGGGTCACCATCCACAATGTACCAAGAGAGGGAAGTAGGATTTGAATTCTCCTATAAAGTGCCAGCAAGATATGAACAATATGAGAGCAGATTGTTATGTTGGCCAGAATTGCCCCAAGCAATACCACTAGTGTGTGATCCAGAGTAGAGATAGAGGGGACGCAGTTGTTGGCCATCCAACAACTCCAGTCCACCATAGTAGAGAGAGGGAGACTTTGCGCCAAGGTAGCTCAGAAGTAAAGACATCCTTGCATCGAGACTTGGAGGTCCATAGTTCCAAGGGCCCCTTGGAAAGTGGGTTAAACTTTCATCCTCATTTCCTACCAGCACTCCATAAGAGGGGACGTAAGCACCACCATTTGGATTATTGAAGTTGTTTGACTCTATTTAGAGATTTTGTGTTATTTTTTTTAGTTTTAGTTTGGTTTTTATATTTGAATATGCATGCTATTTTTATATCTATTATTTTTATGTTTTAGCATGTTCCAATAACTTTCTTGACTCCATTTATTTTATTCCTGTGACCAATAACTTAAGAGGGAAAAAACACCCTCTTAAGCAAGTGTGATTTGGTACATTCATGCACAAAACACACCAACACACCTCTCATGTTCAACAGTTTTTTGAAAGATGCCATTATTATAAAATCCGATTGAACCCTAATAAGTGCATTTTCCCCGTCACATTTGATCGATAGTTGGGATTCATAGTGTCTACTAAAGGGATTTGGGTAGACCCCTTCAAGGTTGAGGCAATTATTCAGTTGCCTCCCCCGTCTTCTATTTTTCAACTTCAAATTTTTCGAGGAAAATCTAATTTCTTGAGGATATTCATCCTTAACTATGTTGAGGTTACGAAATGATTTATGAGATTGTTGAAGAAGTTAATTCCATTCTTGTGGGATGACTTTTCTCAACACTTGTTCGATGCTTTGAAAATGGCATTGACCTCTACTCCTTTATTAATTCCACCTAATTATAGTAGAGACTTCCTTTTGTATCTCACCGCGACATAATCTACTATAGGTATGGTTCTGGTTCAGGAGGATGATACTCTTTGTGAGCATGTTACTTATTATCTAAGTTGAGGCTTGTTAGGCCCTGAACTGTGATATTTTCCCATTGAGAAGTTAGATTTGACAGTTGTTCATGATATCAAGCAACTTAGGCATTACATTATCCTTTGCAAAACTTATGTTTTGGCACCGGTCAATCTGTTTCCATTTTTTCTCAGTAAGCGAGTGATTGGGGGGAAATACAATCGATGGATTGTCATTTTGCAAGAGTTCGATCTTGAATTCCTATCTGCCAAATCGAAGAAATATTTGGTATTTGCGGATTCAATCTCTGAGTTTCCTTCTGGAGATGAGATTATTTATGAGGAGTCTCTCCCTGATGAACATTTTTTCCTCATTTCTTCACAAGATCCTTGGTATGGGGACATCATTGTTTATCTCCAGACTTAGAATATTCCCTTCTCTATTTTCAAAGATGAGCATCAAAAGTTGCACCAGTTGGAAAAAAATTATCATATTATCGATGGCACTCTATCATCTTGGGGTTGATTCTATCCTTAGATGTTTCTTGAATCTCAAAGAGGCTGAGGTTGTGCTGAATGATTGCCACATTGGAGCTTGTGGTGGTCATTTATCTGTGCTTGCTACAGGTCAAAAGATTTTGTGTGCTGAATAATTTTAACCCTCGATTTTCAAGGATTGTGTTGAGGCGGTCAAAACATTTCATCCTTGTTAGGTTTATATATGGAAGATGCACACTCATCCAACTCCACTCTTTCCTGTTATCACTGTCGGTTTGTTCGCTAAGTGGGGATTTGATTTTACTCCTTATAACCTACCTTCGACAAAAGGTCATAAGTACATTATCGTAGTAGTGGAATACTTCACCAAATGGGTTGAGGCTATGCCTACTTTCTCAAATGATGGTTAAACAACAACCCTATTTATGTTCAACCAAGTCATTTCTTGCTTCAGTATTCCCAAATAAATTTTCAGTAACCATGGAAGTCATTTTTAGAACTCCATGATGGCTAAATTGGCTCTTAAATTAGTGTTCTTCCAGGAGCATTTGTCTCTGTATTATCCACAGGCCAACGGGTAGGTTGAAGCCATGAATAAACCCTTAAAGGTTATCCTTCAAAGGACAATCAATAAATATGGATCCAATTGGCATGTCATGTTGTATCCTATGCTTTGGGCATACTGGATGTTAGTTAAGACTACAACCAGGTTCACTCCTTTCCAACTGGTTTATGGTTTGGAATCAATCTTTCCTATTAAGTGTGAGATTCCTTCCCTTAAGCTGGTTGTTGGGCTTCTTCCCGGCACTTCAAGTCTCGAAGAACGCCTTTTCTATCTAGAACATCTCGATGAGAAGCGTCGAAATGCAACTAAGATTAACGAGGTCCATAAGAAAATAGTGAAGGTTCAATATGATAAGGTTGTCAAACCTAGGGTTTTCTCTGAAGGTGACCCTGTTTTGGTCTATGATCAGGACAGGGATGCCGTAGGGGTAGAGAAATTCAAATCCATGTGGTATAGCCCTTTCGTCGTCAAAAGGGTCCCTAAGAAGGGAGCTTATGCTTTGGTGAAATTTGATGGAAACGATCTGGTGGAGCCTAGAAATGGGTTCTATCTTAAGAAGTATTATGCCTAGGTGTTTGCCTAACATTTGCTTTGCTTGTATATTTTGTATTTTTGTGCATATCTTTCTATCGATTCTGGTGTGACCTTGATGTTTTTGATCTGCTTTGGCAGGTGTTTATGGATGATATGAGTCATTTTGGCTTTGCCGATGGTGCTAGTCAACATACTCGAAATCTTTCTTCCATGGCTTGGGTAATATACTATCCATCTAGTCAGTTGCTAGTCTCAAAGGGTGTATGTATTAGTCCTGCTCCAAACAATGTTGCAGAATATACTGTTGTGATCAATCTACTTTCAGAGGCAATGTCCCTTGGTATTGTTTTGTTAATAGTGTACTTGGATTCACAACTAGTGGTTTCACAGTTGAATAAAATCTATCGTGTCAGAGATCCATTTTTATATCATTTATTTCCGAGAGTGTGTTTGTTGCAAAGGTCCTTTAATTATGTTACGTACATTCACATTCCACGTTGAGAAAATACATTTGTTGATTCATTAGCTAATCAAGCAATCGATTGGCACATTAATCTTTCATTACATTATATATAAAAAAACATCAATAATAATTGTATATATGAGACAATCACATCATAAATTGATGTGTGTATATATATATATATATATATATATATATATAAGAGTTGTGATTTAAAAATATACAAAAATTAGAGAATCATATCCTACAAAATTAGGGCTTATGCTCGATCATGTCCATCATAAGAAAATATCAAAGTCATCCGGTCATCCTAAAAAATCTATCCCTGTGGGCCCTGCCCTGGATAGGTGTCACGGAAGAACACTATGGCAGTAGCCACATGGCGAAATAGCCACACCCAATCACTGGTACACCAACCACATGTCTCCAAACAGCCTCGGGGATGTCCTCTACTGCAGTCATAGGGATATGGTGGGTCAAACCCTCCATGGTCCTCTACGACACTCTTAGCCTCTCTTCCTTGGCGCTTTTGCCTTGGTAAGCCCTCAGTTCTAACTAGTCCAACATTTGTAACATGATCAATAAATTTGTAAGTTTATTGTCCTACCAAAATGATTTTTTCATTTTCATATTTTTATTGAAAATCCAAAATATCAAATAATCAAAAATCATTTGAATGAGATCTTACCAATCACTCCCCATGCTGCTCTGGGTGGTAAGGGCAGATCAACATATCCCATGAATTCCATGCCAGTACAAGGGTAATCCTCCATGAAGATCACTTGTTCTCCTCACCAAAGGAAGAACTCATCATTCTAGGTAGTTCTAGGGACCTTGGCACCCCCTAGCCTCTTCATCAGGTCATCCCGTCATGCTATACATGGATCTCATGGGCTGTTGATAGTAGAGATAACTTTGGATCGAAGCCATAGAATCCTCTCAAAGAAGAATGTACACAAAATGTTCCCATAACTGAAATGTTTAGTTTTATTCTTTAGGATGGAGGTTAATTGTTTCTTCAAATTGGTCAATGTTCGTTTGAGGGGTATTAACCCAAGTTCATATTTAAGGTTTACCAACAAACCCCTGTACTATTGGCCCTTTCATCAATGGCCTGCTTACGTAGGTCAAGGTATTAGCCAAAGTAGTATGGGAGGGTGTTGAAACTAGGTTTCTGCACCCTGAGAAAGAGAGTTAATTAAAGTGGGTCCCTTCAAATCTATCAAACCTGCATTGGATAAGCACTAAAACAGAAACCCTTAACAGTATATTGGCAAAATAACTTAAGAAAATCTCATAAACCATCAGATAACATGTTAACAAAACCAAGGTGACTAATCATAACCAGATCTATGCATTCATTCCTTCTTATAGTATCGCATCCATGTGCACATCAACATATCATCATTATTCAACAAGAAGGTATAGTATTAGAAATAACATCAAGTGTAACCAATAATCATAACACATAAAAACTTATATATCACAAAATAGTCTTCGCATTCATTCATATTCCAATCCAACTTACAGACTCTATTTACCAGCCCACACACAGAGCCAGTGGGGTCCGCACACAACAGGACTTAGGGTCTCTGCATACATAGCCAACAGGATCCCTTACCTAAACAATCCACACAACAGATCTCTACAATTTGTATCCAAGATTAATCAGACTAAAAACTTACTTCTAGAATTTGAATCATCCTTCTATTTATATCATATTAGCCTACACTACTTTATGGTGGTTTGCAGTTTCTTGTTCTACCCTTCGAACCGTTATAATTCATTAGGGGCTTTGACTTGCCCCAAAGCCCCTATGCTAGACTATACTATTACAAAATTTTACAAAATTGTACCAAAATTGCAGTTAGGGGACCCCACTCCAACAAGCCCCCAACACAATCTTGTGACTTGTCCACAGTCACAACGATAGTGGGGTATTCATCTTCTCTTGGAGTTGTTCGACAATGGCGGAAAAAGGGGGTAGGATGCCTTCACTCTACGTGGCTGCATTCTACAGAATTTCGACCAACTTTTGTGAATTCCATACTTTAGTAGCTGCGGTGATGCTTTCTAAAGTTTGTTTTAACTTATTTACGACCACATCTAAGTCCTGAGAAATTTTGAGAGCTTCATCGGTCCATGGCTTTAGGTGGTTGTTGAGGACCTGTTTCTTGTGGCGGAGCTCCTCAATTTCATCTTGGAGCGCATGGCTGGTCCGAAGACGCGGTAGCCGTTGTGCTGCTATGAGGGTGGGCATGGTAGCTTCCATCTGTTCAACATATTGCTCCTTCTGGTGCAACTCCTCTTTGAATTGGTGAAGGATGGGATCATGTTGCACCGTGGACCATAAAGCCATAACACTATCTAACAATTCAGAGCCATTTGTGATCTATGTTGATATGCTTCTTATGGCTTCTTTGACCAACAGGTTTCGTTGGGCACGCACCTCAGGAGGGGTCTCAGGCTGTAGTTTGGCTTGTAGTGCAGCAATTTGTTGCTCCAGGTCTGCTTTAACAACTTGTACTTCTGTCCTGGAGGCGTTCAATGCAGCTACCTGTTAGAAATATTGTCATTGATGGCAAAGAAAGCAAAGAACAACAGCAGGGAATATGTACAGCAGAAGGGAGAGGCAGAGGTCGAGCAACGCTGAAGCAGAAACAAGCAAAGGAGACAGGCGGAAGAACACTGCTAAAGCGTAACAGTCAAATACAGAGGCAGAGTGAAATGGTCGAGCAGTGGAGGCAGAAGCAGCGAATATGGAGGCAGTGAAGCAGTCGAGTGGCAGAGGCATTAGCACAGCAGCGACACATAAATTCCGGGAATCTTAACCCAAGCGGCATGCATATATATATATATATATATATATATATATATATATATATATATATATATATATATATATTATATATATATATATATACACACAAACACAATTCCAAGAATCGCTCCCTTAGCCGGAGGATATATGAATATAATTCCGAGAACCATTACCCAGCCGGGCGGTACATATAATATAAACACAATTCCGGGAATCACATAACCCAAGTAGCAAAATATTCGTATAAATCTCATTCCGGGAATCGTTACCCACGCTGGAGTACATATGTATCACATTACATATATATGCAGCACCTTATATATAAGTTTCATGTTATTGAGCCCGAATTTAAAAGAATCAAAGGTCCAATGCGTATGTATTAATTTACATGGAGTGCTTTATGATAAACAAATAACCAAAGTACCGTATGGTGGGACCCCTTACCCAATCGCATCGGTGATTATTAGGGCAGCAGAATGTATAAACCAAAACTTGCAATTGTGATTGAAGCCCGGACCTGATGGGCTTATAAACCATGAGTAACAAGTATTTGAAGTCTGGCATGATCGCATTGGAACAACCCAATCGCATCGGAGAAAATCTGGCAACGGATCACTTGCAACTAAAAGCTGCGATTGCGATTAATCATAATCAGAGTTAATCTAGGGTATCGGAACATGCAACAAAGATTTTCGATTGCGATTGAAGCCCGGACCCGATGGGCTTATAAACTATGACTAACAAGTATGTGAGTTCCAATCGCATCGGCAAAGAACAATGAACAGTGATCAATCGCACCGGAGCAAGGCAGCTTGTGATTGTGATCAATCGCAATCGGAAATCGCTGGAGGAGAAATATATCACATCGGAAAGCGTGGCAAGTGGGCCCAAAAGGAAATTTGTTAAGTATTAATATGATTCTTCATTGAAGTGGCAGTTTATATGATTAAAACCTTATATAAGTTCGCCGAGAATTGAAACTACAAGATATATATGTATATATATAGAAGGTGCTGTTATAAAATGTTGTGGCGATTGTATTGAAATATGCCACATGGTCTGTGGACCCACGGGCCTCGGCTCAAGGTGGAGGGAGATTCTTTATTTAAAAAAAATTGTGATGTATGTATGTTCTGCTTGCGGAACTTCCACATCAACAAGACACTTGCTGAGTGAAAAGAGCTGGAATTTGCCCAGATTTAACGCCAGCTATTGTATATTTATATAAACTGCACTGATATAAAAGGCACAGGTACACGTATGCAACAATTACACCACAGCAGAGGAAAGAAGAGCAAACAGAGCTGAAAAGAGACAAAACTCAGTCACAGAAAGGACAGACACAGTCAAAGAAAAGACATACGCGCATCGAGGCAAAAGAGGCTGAATGAGTGAGCTAGATTTTTCATTATATGTGAATGTAAACATTGTAATTGAATTTTTTATTGTTTTTGATGCATTGGCAAGTCTCCGGAAGAGAGAAAATATCCCACTGTAATATTAAAATAAGTACCTACAGTTATATTTATTGAATGAAAAAAAAGGGAATGAGAAGACAGAAGCCAAAGAGTCATAACTGTTCACTCCAAAATTCTTTGTGAAATACAAATAGTCATGTGAGGAAATATATAAATAATATCATCTTTATATGCAAAGAGAGGTTGGAGAGAGTAAATCTAGAGAAGGCAGAATATAGAAGTGTGAGGCAGAGAAGATTAAGAGAAGAAGAGCAGAAAGAGAAGCTACAGAACAGGGCTGATATCTGAGGTAAATCAGCAAACATTCAGTTTGATAAATTGAGGAAGTTGGAGCTTCCCTATCAAGTTGTAGCTTGATAGCTTTCATTTGTAGCTGACTGAGGTTGGAGCCTCCTGTAGGTTGGTGCCTGCAGAAAATTGAAGGGAGTTGGTGCTTCCTTGCAAGTTGTAGCTTGCAGAATTGAGGTAGGAGCCTCCTGTAGGTTGGTGCCTGCAGAAAAATAGTGGTGAGAGGAAGTTGGAGCTTGCCTTTGCATCACAACAATAATAAGATGTGGTTTTCTCCCTTTATGGGTTTCCACTTATATCTAGTGTCTCTGTGCATGATGTTTATGTGTTGATCTGATTTATATCATCTGCTTAATACCTACTTCTCTCATATTAAGTCTGTTGTTATATTATATTAATACTTGCTGCTCACATTCTAAGATTACTCACATATTAAGTTGGATATGAAATGAAGGTGTAAATAAGGTTTCATAAAATTTTAAAAGATCATGACTGTGTTAAACTGATTCACCCCCCCCCCCTTCTCAGTTTAACTAAGGGTTCAACAATTGGTATCAGAACCAAGTTCCTTTGTACAAGTCTAACAACTGAAAGGAGATCCTAGGTTCCTAAGATGGCTAGTAAAGAAGGATGCTCAACCTATAAAGCCCCCTTCTTCACTGGTGAAAATTATGCTTTCTGGAAAATCAGAATGAGGACATACATAATGTCTCTAGGAATAGAAGTATGGGCTGCTGTGGAATTAGGATATGCCCCGAAGGCAACTGACACAGAGAAAGAAACAAAACAAGATTTTGTGGCTAACGCAAAAGCCATGAATGCCATCCTGAATGGATTGTGTGAAGCAGAGTTTATTAAAGTAATGCACAAAGACACTGCCAAAGAAATATGGGATACCCTTGAGAACATACATGAGGGAGACAAGAAAGTAAAGACTGCCAAAATTCAAGTCTATAGAGCCCAGTTTGAGAACTTAAAAATGAATGATGATGAAGACATTGCCAGTTTCTTCCTAAAAGCTGCAGAAATTATTAACAATATGAAAGCTCTTGGAGAAAAAATGCCAGAAAGTATAATTGTACAAAAGATTCTAAGATCTCCTCCATCCAGGTTTAATCCAAAGGTGTCTGCAATAGAAGAAACAGCTGATTGGGAGACCTTGACAATGAACCAGCTACTTGGAAATCTAACAGCCTATGAAATGAGGCTCCCACAGAAGAAGCCAAGTACGAGGGAAGCAACCTTTAAAACAGAAAAGAAGAAAGAAGAAGAGGGAGACATATGCTCTTGCTCAGATGAAGAAGAGGCGAAGTTTGTCAAGAAATTGGATAGAGGCTCAGGTAAATACAAAGGTAAACTTCCCTTCAAATGCTTTAACTGTGGAAGAGTGGGACACTATGCTGCTAAGTGTCCTCACAAGAAAGTAAGGAATGAAGCTCAAGAGTCAGAGAAAAATAAATCAAAGAACTGGCAGAAAGGAAAGAAGTTCAGCAGAAAATCCTTCTATGCTCAACAAGACAGCAGTACATCTGAAGATTCAGATGAATCCTCAAGTGAAGAAGGAACCTCTAAATTCTTATTGATGGCCATAGAAAAACTTGAAGGTCTCTCGCTAGAAGATGAAGAAGAAGAAGGTGAAGTCGACCTTGAGGGGGAGCTAAGAAGTGCTCTGGAAGAGATTGATAGACTCAAACTGAAATGTAGAAAACAAAAGGACATTCTCCTCAGGTATGTATGAGAAGAACATAATTCAGAAGTCCTTAAGCAGCTAAAGATAGAGCTTGAAGAAGCCAAGAAGATAGAGGACATGTTACTTAAGCAAATCAAAGAAAAAACTCAAGAACAAGAAAATTTGGAAGAAGAAGTAGTATGTCTCAGAAAGAAATTAGAAAATGCTCAAAGGAAAGTGGTTATAAACTCTTCTCAAACAACAAGCTCTAGTAAGTTGAATGAAATTCTGGTTGCTCAAAGATCCCCTATGATAAAGACTGGAATAGGCTATGAAGGAGAATCAATTAAAGGAAAAGAAAAGGTTGACAGAGAAATTGTTTTTGTAAAAGCAAAGAAGAATGATGAAGCAGCTCAAAAAATTCCTACAAAAGAAGAAATCTACAATAAGGAAGATAGAGATCAGAAGAAACCATTAGTGGCAAAGAATGTAATAAATACTAAGACCCCTGAATATGTAAAATTTGGAAACCATCAAAGGAGATTCTTCCCTCCTATGAAGAATGCCACCTATTATGTCTGCCACAAGCCAGGACACATTGCTGCATATTATTATGCAAGGAGGAGTAATTCAAACCTGCAAAATATGCAAACAGTGAAGAGATTGTCTCAAACAAACAAATGGAGAAAACAACCTTACATCAGGTATGAAAATAATTTCTATGGTTATTGTTTTTATTGTAAGGAATTTGGCCATAAAATTATTGAATGTAGAAAGTATGGACAAAGATTGATGTTCAACACCTCAAGGAGGTTTATGAATCAAAGAAATTTTGTTCATACTCACAATTCTGCAAAAAATATGATCAAATGCTATATGTGCAATCAAGTTGGACATATACCTTCCAAATGTTCTTTGAAAGGATGTGATTCATCAACTCACAAAAGATACCAAACAAAAGGATGCCTCCAATGGATAAAGAAGGAGAATAAGTGTGATTTAGCTCTAACTGCTAAAGACCTGAAAAGTCAGTGGTACCTGGAAAGTGGCTGCTCAAAACACATGACTGGAGACAAAAGCAAGCTTATAACTCTTGATGAAAAGAAATCTGGTAATGTTACTTTTGGCAATGATAATCAGGCAAGATCAAGGGAAAAGGATCAGTCAGCATAGACAATGGCAGAAGAAAGGCTCAAGATGTATTATTTGTACATGGGATGAAAGCGAATTTACTAAGTGTTAGTCAGATGTGTGACAAAGGCTGCGAAGTTCTCTTTAGGTCACAAGATTGTGAAGTCAGATCAAGCACCACAGGTAAGACTCTGCTCAAAGGAGTTCGAACAGAGAGTAATGTTTACATTGTGAAAGAGGAAGATGAAGCATGTCATCTTAGCAAACTAGAAGAGTCATGGTTATGGCATAAAAGATTGGGACATCTCAGCTTCGATCACATCATCAGACTAAGCAAGATGAACCACACTGGTTGGTTCGAAACGCGTCGACTTTATTCATGATAATGTGATTATTACCGAAAGATTTCTTCAGAATTTATTGATGGATCACAGAAGCCAAAAATCTACTAATAAAGAAGAAAGTTGTCAAAGACATGCCAGAAATAAAGAAGCCATCTAATACCATATGCAAATCTTGTCAATTGGGTAAACAAACTCGCACATCCTTTAAGGCCAAAGAGGAGTTATCAACAAGAAGACCGCTTCAACTTGTGCACATGGATCTGTGTGGACCTGCAAGAACTAAAACACCAAGTGGAGAATCCTAATTCATGCTGATAATAGATGATTTCTCTAGAATGACATGGGTTGCTTTTCTCAAGAATAAATCGGAAGCTCTAGACAAATTCAAAATATTCAAAGCATTAGCAGAAAATCAGACAGGATGCAAACTAAAATGCATCAGATCAGACAAAGGAGGTGAATTCACAGATTATGACTTTGCAGATCTATGCAATGAATATGGCATAAAACAACAATTTACTATTGCAAGGACACCTCAGCAGAATGGAGTAGCAGAGAGAAAAAACAGATCTGTTCAAAAAATAGCCAGAGCCATGATGCAGGAGAATAATATTCCACAAACCTTCTGGGCAGAAGCAGTACACACAACAGTGCATATTCTGAACAAAGCCCACTTAAGGCCAAGTAGTGACAAGACTCCCTATGAACTATGGCATGGGAAACCTGCTTCAATTAAACATTTTAGAATCTTTGGAAGCAAGTGCTACATAAAGAATAATGATGAAAATCTTGGGAAATTTGATGCAAGAGCAGATGAAGGGATATTTCTAGGATATGCATCCAAAAGTAAAGGGTACAGGTGCTACAACAAGACTCTTCGGAAAATAGTTGAATGTATTGATGTGAGATTTGATGAAGAACTTCCAAACAATACAAGAAATACAGACTGCAGCAGTCCATCAGAAAACCATGAAGAATAAGACTAGAATGATGATGAAACAAGCAAGACAACAGAAGATGCAGAACTGAGCTTGAAAGCCCCCTCAAGATACACTCAGAAGAATCATCCTGAAGATCAAATCATAGGAGACAAGAAAGCAGGGGTCCAGACAAGAAGGCAGCTAACAAAACAAACACAATAGGTATACATAGCCATGTTGTCACAAATAGAGCCAAAGAAATTTGAAGAATCCAGTAAGGACAAGTCTTGGGTGAATGCTATGAATGAAGAATTGGACCAAATTGAGAAAAATAATACCTGGGAACTAGTGCCTAGACCCAATGAGAAAAATGTCATAGGCTCAAAATGGGTATTCAAAAACAAAATGAATGAAGAAGGACAGGTAATCAGGAATAAAGCCAGACTTGTCTGTAAGGGATACTCACAAATTGAAGGACTGAATTACAATGAAACATTTGCCCCTGTAGCCAGAATGGAAGCTATCAGAATGTTTTTGGCATTTGCTTGCTACCAAAACTTCAAAGTATATCAAATGGATGTAAAATCTGCATTCTTGAATGGAGACTTGGAAGAAGAAGTATACATGGAACAACCAGAAGGCTTCTCATTGACAGAAAAAGAAGACTATGTGTGCAGACTGAAGAAGGCCCTATATGGACTGAAACAGGCTCCTCGTGCTTGGTACTCAAGACTGGATAAATATTTGCAAAAACAGGGTTTTAAGAGAGGTGGAGTAGACAACAATCTATATATAAAATCCCATGGAAATGAACTCCTGATTGTTGTAGTATATGTTGATGAAATTATGTTTGGAAGCAATAGAGAAGAACTAGCAAAAGGTTTTGCTGATGAAATGAAAACAGAGTTTGAAATTTCGATGATTGGAGAGCTCAGTTTCTACCTGGGACTGAAAATGCAGCAAAAGAACACAGGTACATTCATCTCTCAAGAAAAATACTTAAAAGAAAAGCTGAAAAAATTCAAAATGGAGGACTGCAAACCTGTGACAACTCCCATGATCACGGGATGCAAGCTGTGCGCTGATGATGGGTCTGCAGATGTAGATCAAAAACTCTACAGATCCATGATAGGAAGCCTGTTTTATTTGACAACATCAAGACCAGACATCATGCTAGTAGTAGGACTAGTGGCTAGATATCAAGCAGCGCCTAAAAAAAATCACCTTCTTGCAGTCAAAAGAATATTCAGATATCTACAAGGAACAACACAATATGGACTTTGGTATCCTAAAGGCAAAAGCTTCACCTTGACAGCATACACAGATGCAGATTGGGCCAGTTGTGTGGATGATAGAAAGAGTACAAGTGGAGGTGCATTCTGTCTAGGAGAAAGTCTGGTGGCATGGTTAAGTAAGAAATAAACATCTATCTCCCTGTCTACAGCTGAAGCAGAATATACAGCAGCAGCAGCATGTTGTACACAAGTCATTTGGTTGAAGCAGACTCTTCAAGACATGAAGGTAAGAATTAATGAACCTATCTCAATCAAATGTGATAATACAAGCGCTATAAGTATATCAAAAAATCATGTGCTTCACTAAAAAACTAAGCATATCACAATCAAGTATCATTTTCTCTGAGAACAAGTGGCTCAGAAGATAGTAAAGCTGGAGTATGTGCCAACAAAAGAACAGACAGCTGATATATTTACCAAACCTCTTGCTAGAGAATCATTTCAATATTTGAGAGAGAAATTAGGGGTAGTATCTGCAGATAGTACTCTCTAATATGAAGAGAAAGCACAGTCTCAGGGGGAGAACAAAAATGAAAATATCATTCCTAAAGGAAATCAGCAAGCAAGGGAAGCATAAAACATGTCCACAGGATCAAAGAGCTATAAGATAATATTCTCAGTATTATCAGCATTCAGCATGAAAAAGGTCAGTAGCAGAGCAAAAGCAACATTAACTTGCTTACACCTAAAGTAGTATATTGAGCGTTGAAGCAATATCTTCTTCTATATATATAATTGCATGCCTTCTTGAAGTCGGTACATGTATATCTCCAAGGCCTTTTTTCTTAATATCAGTTACAAAACTGTGCGAAGGCTATTTGCTGAGTTTTCAATCAAACATATTGAATATGCTTTTGCGGAAATTCACTCTGATAGAACAGTCAAAATATTTGAAGAATAAAGGAATAACTGTGATTACCATCTAAATAAAACTGCACAGTTGATAAGTAAAACTGACCAAAACATTGAATGGTTTGTTTTGGAAACACATTATACAAAAAGGAAAGTCAGTTGGCTTCTAATATTGAAAGATATTACCCATTCTTACAATGAGATGTAAGCTCTGGTTTGATTCATTGTTTACAACAGCAACACTATATCAGATAGAGACAAAACGTATATTCAATTTCAATAATCCTTAAAGTGTTCTCTCAACAAGTCCTGTACAACAATATGGAGCAGCAGGGTACAAAGACAAAAAATGGTGGTCTAAACACAAATCAAAGAAATGAAATGCAACGACAAAGCCTATACGGAGAAATGAGGTTCTATCCTTTGCCATTGATGTCAAAGGGGGAGGAAGAGCAAGCAACAGAAGAAAGGATTCTAATAGGAAAACAGAGGAAGTGTATTGCCATCAATGCCAAAAGGGGAGACTATTAGAAATATTGTCATTGATGGCAAAGAAAGCAAAGAACAGCAGTATGGAATATGTACAGCAGAAGGCAGAGGCAGAGGTTGAGCAGTGCTGAAGAAGAAACAGGCAAAGGAGACAGGCGAAAGAACACTGCTAAAGCGTAACAGTCAAATACAGAGGTAGAGTGAAATGGTCGAGCAGTGGAGGCAGAAGCAGCAAATATGGAGGCAGTGAAATGGTCGATCAGTGGAGACAGAGGCAGCAAATACAGAGGCAGTGAAGCGGTCGAGCGGCAGAGGCGTTAGCACAGTAGAGGCACATAAATTCCGGGAATCTTAACCCAAGCGACATGCATATATATATATATATACACAAACCCCTATTCCGAGAATTGATACCTTAGCCAGAGGATATATGTATATAATTCTGAGAACTATTACCCAGCCAGGAAGTACATATAACATAAACACAATTCCGGGAATCGTATAACCCAAGCAGCAAAATATACGTATAAATCTCATTCCGAGAATCGTTACCCACGCTGGAGTACATATGTAGCGCATTACATATATATGCAGCGCCTTATATATATAAGTTTCATGTTATTGAGCCCAAATTTAAAAGGATCAAAGGTCTAATGCATATGTATTAATTTACGTGGAGCGCTTTATGATAAACAAATAACCAAAGTACCGTATGGTGGGACCCCTTACCCAATCGCATAGGAGATTATAAGGGCAGCGGAACGTATAAACCAAAACTTGTGATTGTGATTGAAGCCTGGACCCGGTGGGCTTATAAAACATGAGTAACAATTATTTGAAGTCCGCCATGATCGCATCGGAACAACCCAATCGCATCGGAGAAAATCTGGTAGTGGATCAGTTGCAACTAAAAGTTGCGATTGCGATTAATCGCAATCAGAGTTAATCCAGGGTATCGGAACATGCAACAAATATTTGAGATTTCGATTGAAGCCTGGACCCGATGGGCTTATAAACTATGACTAACAAGTATTTGAGTTCCAATCGCATCGGCAAAGAACAGTGAACAGTGATCAATCGCATCAGAGCAAGGCAGCTTGCGATTGCGATCAATCGCAATCGGAAATCGCTGGAGGAGAAATATATCGCATCGGAAAGCGTGGCAAGTGGGCCCGAAAGGGAATTTGTTAAGTGTGATTCTTCATTGAAGTGGCATTTTATATGATTAAAACTTTATATAAGTTCGCCGATAATTGAAACTACGAGATATATATGTATATATACAGAAGGCGCTGTTATAAAATGTTGTAGAGATTATATTGAAATATGCCACGTGGTCTGTGGACCCACGGGCCTCGGCTCAAGGTGGAGGGCTATTCTTTATTTAAAACAATTGGTATGTATGTTTGTTCCGCTTGCGGAACTTGCCACATCAACAAGACACTTGCTATGTACAGAGCGTTGGAATTTGTCTAGAATTACAGTCAGCAGTTTCATATATATATAAAGCGCTAATATAAAAATATAAATAAAAATGCAGCTCATAAATTCAGGAGTTACGTAGCAGCCATAAACAGAAAGGCATACAGAGGAGAGAAAGGGACCAACATAGTCAAAGAAAAGACAAATGCGCAGCGATCCAAAACGCTGTATGAGTGAGCTGGAGCTCTCATTGTAATTAAATGTAATATTTTAATTGGTTTATATTATTTGTGATGCATTGGAAAGTCTCCGGAAGAGAGCAAATATCCCACTGTAATATTAAGATAAGCACCTACAGTTATTTTTTTAATGAGCAGATAAAAGGAATGAGAAGACGGAAGCCAAAGAGTCTTGACTGTTCACTCTAAATTCTTTGTGAAATACAAACAGTCATGTGAGGAACTCTATAAATAATATCATCTTGATATGCAAAAAGAGGCTAGAGAGAGTAAATATAGAGAAGGCAGAGTACAGAAGAGTGAGGCAGAGAAGATTAAGAAAAGAAGAGCAGAAAGAGAAGCTACAGAACAGAGCTGATATCTGAGGTAAATCAGCAAAAATTTAGTTTGATAAATTGGGAAGTTGGAGCTTCCCTATCAAGTTGCAGCTTGATAGCGGGATTGAAGCAAACTGACAGGGTTGGAGCCCTGCGCATGGGTTGGTGCTGTAGGGAGTGAAGGGAGTTGGGTACTTCTTGCAGGATTTGTAGCTTGCGGAGGTGGGGTAAGGCCTCCACGCGGTTGGTACTGCGGAAAAAACAGTGGTGAGAGGGAGTTGGAGCTTTCCTTTGAATCACAACAATAATAAGATGTGGTTTTCTCCCTTTATGGGTTTCCACTTATATCTGGTGTCTCTGTGCATGATGTTTATGTGTTGATCTGATTTATGTCATCTGCTTAAATACCTGATGCTCTCATATTAAGTCTGCTATTATATTATATTAATACTTGCTGCTCACATTCTAAGATTACTCATATATTAAGTTGGATATGAAATGAAGGTGTAAATAAGGTTTCATAAAAGTTTAAAAGATCATGAATGTGTTAAACTGATTCACCCCCCCCCCTCTCAGTTTAACTAAGGGTTCAACACTACCAAGCCCTCAAACTTCGTCTACAGCGTAGCGAAGGCAAGAATTACTTCCGACATCTCCTCACATAACCGGTCGATCAGATCTTCTAATTCATCTTGCTATACAACTGCCATGGTGTGTGTTGCCTCAGCTTGGGTAGTTTCAGCAGCTTTGGTCACAATTGTTTGTTCGACCTCACTTATTTGCTATTGCGCCCACATTTATCTGTGCTGGATCTAGTCAGAGACAAATATGTAGAGATTGTGTAGCTTCTCACATGTCAGTCTTGCAACATCGATATCGACCGCAGAACAAGCGCGAACTTGTTCGCACAGGATCTAAGGTACTACAGTGAATGTCACGCCCGAGAGGGGTCATATCCTACTCTTAGTCACTGTGGTCAAGGTTGTAACTATGGGTGGCTAGCTTGCTTGACTTTGCCTCGCCTGGTTCACGCTCATTTGAAGCGTATCTACTTTTAACTAAAGTACCTATAGCCCAGACTGCAATGATTCCACTGTGGCCTTCTATTGATCTTCGAGGGTAGCCCACTGGTGTTCAGAGGTAATAATGACAGCGTCTGCGGTCTTCTCAAAGTCTTCCTCTATCAAAGTAATGCCTTCTTCCTTGCAGGTCTTATCGGCTTTACGCTTCTTTTTCTTCCCTTTGGGAGCTTCGCATGTGCGCTTTGTTCCACGTGGGGACTCCATGCCCTCCCACCAAGCCCTTCAGCCTCTGAGTCCCGTTGAGATATTTGCTCCGCCCCCTTGGTGGTATCCTTGGGGGTTTCCTTGGTCGTGGTTTTCTTCGTGGAGCGCACGTCAGTATTCTTCACTATACTGGGCGGGACAGTGTCTTTCAGGGCTACGTCCTTCCTAGAGGTGCCTAGTGTGACTGGGGCAGATGATTTGAAGCCAAGCTTCCATATCGGTGGAAAACTTGCGACTAGTTGATCGATCTCCACTTTTGTTGCCATATACTGAAGGTTGTGCCATGCTTGATCCTTGTGGGCCCTGATTTTCACATTGTGCATGGTGATGCATAATTCGACGATGCACTTGCATTTTTCATAGACCATGGGTGACAAGTGTGGCTTGGAATGAATTTTTGTTTCTAGCACACGGTTGAACAACATCTAGAACACCTTGTTCTCCTCAATGCGCTTGGAATCCTTCGAATCCCAAAGGTTCACATACCGCGCACCTTCATGAACATCTGGCTTGAGCTCAGGGAGCACTGCATCATCAGGTATCTCCCACGCAATCAAGGCGAACAACAATAAAATCCATTAGTATAAAAATGATTTTCCCCAGTCCTACGTCTCGTGCACATTGTCTAAAAATTCCTCGCAGAGGTACTGTGACCAGCTGCAGTAGACGCCCTTCTCGCACCATTTGGCCAGTTGAATCACATAGGTGTTGGAAATACTAAGAGGGGGGGTGAATCCGTATTCCTTTCAATTAGAGCATTAGTTAATCTTCAATTATTATTAGTGTTTGTACAATGATAGGAGTAAACAAAAGGAACACAAATGCACATAGTTTCTAAGGTGGAAATGCACTCTGGGACAAAAACTACTTAATGTTTTTCTAATAATTCTTTAATATTCAACTCCAATTGAAAATAAAGCTCCAAATTCCTAGAATCTAGAAAAGAATTCTTCTCTAGCTCCCACTGGATGGACGCTCCAATGCCCAAGATTCTTCATTAGTCAATTGAATGGATGCCCCAACACCTAATGAGCTACAACTCAGTACCCTAGCACCACCCTACCACCCTATAGAAGAATAAAACAAGAATGGAATCTCGTACGAGGGAAAATGGTCCACTTTACTATGATATAGAATGATGTAGAAGAAGAAGAAATACTAGACCATAACCCAAACTATGACACAACTACCTAATGATGATCCTTGACCTCCCGACATTGCCTCTTCAACTCTTGGCAGATAAACACTTGTACAATTTTTACAATGATGCATTTACAATGACTTAGTACAATGATACCTTTACAATGACTGTATGTAGTGCTGCCCACTTGAAGAATTCATGTGGTGAACTTCTTGATACTGTTCTGCACTTTGGTTTTTGCTTTTTTCATGCTTCCCTCTGCTACACCTTGCTTTGCTTTGCTGCCCTAGAAAGTCTGGTCCTTTGCAGCCCTTGACAACACATGATCTAGCTTTTTATTTCCTTCTAAGAGCTCGATATTAAATCTGGTGTAACTTTGTTATTTCAGATCCCCAATATGTGATTTTTGGCCCTGTAGCATTCCTTTGAGTCTTCTTTCCAATGCCATAGGTCTGACCCAATTTAAATTCTTCAAGGGAGAGTTATGCCCAATCTCTCACAATGGCCTAATTATGGACTAGCTTAGTAGAGCGAACTTGTACGACGTGCCACATGTAACTGTTTCTTCATTAAGATCTAAAATTGATAAAGAGACAACTATAACCCATGCATTATCTGCCATTTTTTTACAAAATTCCAATCTGATACTCAGGGAGAGAGTTATGACGAATTTCCAAAGGTCACTTCTTTGAGATGAATTTCAGGAGCATGCAAAAACACTGACTTCCACAGAACATATCTCTGAAAATATTGTGCACCTTGATCTGAAATTTTTACAGGAGCTTCCTCAGGATTTCAACTTCGCCCCATAAAATTTTCAGCTTTTGAACCTTCATAGAAAAAACAATATAGTGAAAATTCCACGATGACTTGTTTCAGATTGCGAAATTCCTACATAAGGAGGATATGAGGATCACAATTTATATAAATTCTTAGGTTGGGAGGGGCTACAATAAGTGAACGTGGGAGCGATTTTAGGAGCTTAAAAATTATTAATTATTACATTTTCAATGACCCATGCCACAACCCCATGGGGTTTTATCCCACTAAATGGAGTTAAAAAATTCAAACGTGAATATCTCTCAAACCGTGAAGAATTACGTGGCGTGCCATATATCAACGGAAACATATCGACAAGTAGAAACCACCAAAAGCATTCCTAACCTAGAATATATTATTTTTTAGGTAAAAATTCCCATGAAATATTGGGGTAGCACCTGGTGTTGCTTGGGTTGACATCAATGACAACCGCTGATCAAAAATCTCCCCCTTTGGCATTGATGGCAACACAAATACTCCCCATGCGATCATGACACCTCTTCCTACAACATTCTCTCCCTTTTTGCAATCAATGGAAAAGGGTAACTCCCCCTAACACACAACCATCTTGCAGACCTGTACACACTTCCACTCCCCTTGACACAAAACCATCCTGCGGACCTGTACACACTTCCACTCCCTCTTTATATTATGAATAAGGAAAATCTAATGAGAACTTGGGAGAATCCCAAGCTTCTAGTGAAGATATTTGAATTATTTACAAGTAATCTCATGATCATCAACGCTTCCTGCCCAATCTGCATCTATAAAGGCATGAATAATGAGATTTTTACCCTTGGGATACCACAAGCCATATTCTATTGTTCCCTTTAGATATCGAAGAATTCTTTTGATGGCAATAATATGTGATTCTTTTGGTGCTTCGTGGAATCTTGATACTTGCCCAACTACTTGCATAACATCTGGCCAGGAGGCTATTGCATATAGAAGACTACCAATCATAGATCTATACAACCTTTGATCCACATCCTTAGATGAGTCGTCTATGCTCAATTTGAAACCTGTTACCATCGGAGTAAGGATGGGTTTGCAATCTTCCATTTTGAATTTCTTGAGCATTTCCTTGATGTACTTGGCTTGACATATAAATATTACTTTCTCTTGCTGAGATATTTGATGCCCTAAGAAGTATGTCAGCTCATGAAGTAAAGACATCTCGAAATCACTTTGCATCTTTGTAGCAAACTTCTTATTTAGTTGATCATCATTTCTACCAAATATTATATCATCCTCTTTAGCTATTAGATGTGCTTTAGTTGCTTCATACAAAACATATATGTCATTTGGAGCTCGACTTGTTGTAGCCAAAATTTCACCATACATGCCTTTCCTGATTTCACATTTTGTGGAGTTGAATAGTATTGTGTGTACTTGATCACACATTTGCACAACAATGAGCAAATTGTGATTTATGTTTTCAAACAATAGGAAATTCTTGGCTATAGCATATTTTCTTTCGAGAGTGACAGTACCTGATCCTATAACATTTGAAGATCCATCATTTCCAAAGGACATAGTTCCATCCTTCTTCTCTTTCAGAGATACAAATTTCTTTCTATCTCCAGCCATATGCATTGAGCAACCACTATCAAAATACCACACATCTTTGTTGTTTTGAGCCTTTAGAGCAAGAGCACAATTATCAGTTTTCTTCTTCTTCCATGTTCGTTCGTTCCATGGCTTCGAAGATTCTTCTAGAGGATTTTCAAGTTTGCGGTCTCTGGCTAGGTGTCCAAAGTTTCGACATTTGTAACATTCAATATTGTTTATTAAATCTTCAAATCTATTGATGTTTTGCTGAGCCGTGGGAGGTTCATATTTGACAGATCTCCTGGAATTGTATTGGTTGCTAGAGTACATGTGACATTCTAAAACTTTATGATCAAATTTTCCACATGAATAACAATAGCCATACAAAATATGTTGGTACCTGGATGGAAATCTTCATCGAGGAATTGTCTTCCAAGGTTGTTCTTGCAAATCTTGTCCAATGAAGTCTACATGCATGTTTGATCTCATAGGTTCATTGTATTTTGTTGTAGAAGATCCTGCTTCTTCTTCTTTGTAACCGAGGCCAGTTCTATCATCGTAAGATCGTTGATTGTTAATGAGTTCTTCCAATGCCCTTGAGCTATTGGCATAGTTTTGGATAGTTTTTCCCTTCTTCACTTTCTTACGCAACGAGAATACTTCGGTTTCTAATTCTTCCCTTTCCTGGTTGCTTTCTTCCAACTTCTTTTGAAGTCTCATCAATGCATTTGTGTTCTTCAACTTCAATTGTGAGACCTTGAACTTGTTCTTCAAGAGTATTGGAACGGATCTTCTCATCCTTCAACTCTTTTATAAGCTTGATTGCTTCCTTAGAAAATTCTTCTAAGTTCAACCCTTCTTCATTGTTTGATACCTCTTTTTTATTGTGCTTGGCCATAAACAATACTCTCTCATTGGCTTATTCTTTGTTGTCATTGTCTTCATCGGATGATGAGCTATATTCTTTAGAGGGAAAGTTCCTTTTGGATCCTTTCTTGTTGAATTTATTAAATCTTTTCTTTCCTTTTGAGTTTCCATCACTTCTGTTCAGACATTTTGATGCAGAACTCCCAACCTCACCACAACCAAAACATATCAATGGAAGTTTACCTTTGAATTTTCCCTTACCAATTTTTAGTTTTCTCATAAAGTAAGCATATTCTTCACTTGAAAGACCTTATTCATCATCTCCCTTTTCTTCACACTTGCAGGTGCATGTATTTTCAATTGAAGGTTGTTTGTTCTTATTGATTTTATTAGAATGAAACGAACATAATTTCTAGATGTGAAGTACCCTCTTCTTCATCAAGTCTCATTTCATATGCTATGAGAACTCCATGTAATTCCTCTTTGCCAAGTCTGTCCAGATTTTCACTATATAGGTTTGAAGCTTTACTTCTTTGACATTTGAGTCACCTGCATATATATTCTCAAGATTGTCCGATACATTTTTTGCGGTTTTACAACCCAACACCTTATGATAAGCAGATTCAATAAGTCCATTGATAATAATATTCTTTTCTTTTGCATCATTTACCAAATTCTTCTTACCTTGTTCATCCACGGTTGATGTAAATCCATTTTGAACAGTGTCCCATACTTCGTAACATTGCGCTAAGAGATAGACCTCCATTCTTCCTTTCCAGAGTGCATAATTATTTTCATTGAACAGAGGTACACCATTCTTGCTATGCTCCATGACCTCCTTCCAGCTGTTAAACTTCTATTGAAGGAACCAATCACTGATACCAATTGTTGGAAATACTGAGAGGGGGGGGTTGAATCAATATTCCTTTCAATTAGAGCATTAGTTAATCTTCAATTGTTATCATTGTTTGTACAAAGATAGTAGTAAAAAAAAGGAACACAAATGCACACAATTTTTAAGGTGGAAACCCACTCCGGGACAAAAACCACCTAATGTTCTTCTAATAATTCTTTAATATTCAACTCCAATTGAAAATAAAGCTCCAACTTCCTAGAATCTAGAAAATCATTCTTCTCCAGCTCCCACTGGATGGATGCTCCAATGCCCGAGATTCTTCATTAGTCAACTGAATGGATGCCCCAACACCCAATGAGCTACAACCCACCCTAGCACCACCCTACCACCCTATATAGGAATAAAACAAGAATGGACTCCCATACCAGGAAAATGGTCCACTTTACAGTGACATAGAATGATGTAGAAGAAGAAGAAAGACTAGACCATAACCCCAACTATGACCCAACCACCTAATGATAATCCTATACCACGACATTACCTCATCAACTCTTGGTAGATAGACACTTGTACAATTTTTAGAATGATGCATTTACAATGACTTAGTACAATGATACCTTTACAATGACTGTATGTAGTGCTGCCCACTTGAAGACTTCATGTGGTGAACTTCTTGTGTTGTTCTGCACCTTCACTGCTACTCTTTTCATGCTACCATTTGTTGCACCTTGATTTTCTTTGCTGCCCTAGAAAGTCTGGTCCTTTGCAGCCCTTGACAACACATGATCTAGCTTTTTCTTGCCTTCTAAGAGCTTGATATTGAATCTGGTGTGTCTCTATTATTTCAGATCCCCAATATGTGATTTTCGGCCCTGTAGTAGTCCTCTGAATCTTCTTTCCAATACCATAGGTCTGACCCAATTTTGATTCTTCAAGGGAGAGTTATGCCCAGTCTCTCACAATGGCCTAATTATGGACTGGTTCAGTAGAGAAAACTTGTACGGCATTCCACATGTCATTGTTTCTTCATTAGGATATGAAATTGATATAAATAAAACTAAATCCCATGAAATATTTTCCACTTTTTACAAAATTCCAATCCGATACTCAGAGAGAGAGTTATGATGATTTTTCCAAGGTCAATTCTTTGAGATGAATTTCAGAAGCCTGCAAAAACACTAACTTCCACAAAACATATCTCCGAAAATATTGCACACCTTGATCTAAAATTTTTAGAGGAGCTTCCTCAGGATTTAGGCTTCGTCTCATAAAAATTTTGGCTTTTAAAATTTTGTAGAAAAAAAGTTAGAGTGCAAATTTCATGATGACCTATTTCAGTTTGCGAAATCCCTACATAAGGAGGATATGAGGATCACAATTTATATAAATGCTTAGGTTGAGAGGGGCTTCAAAAAGTGAATGTTGGAGGGATTTTAGGAGATTAAAAATGATTCATTATTGAATTTTCAATGACCCATGCCACAACCCCATGGGGTTTTAGCCCACTAACTGGTGCTAAAAACTTCAAACACGAATATATCTCAAACCGTGAAGAATTACGTGGCGTGCCATACATCAACGGAAACATCTTGAAAAGTAGAAACCTCAAAAGAATTCTTGACCCATAATTTAGTAATTTGGTAGGTCAAAATTCCCATGCAATATTGGTGTAGCCTCTCATGCTGCTTCGGTTGACATCAATGACAACCGCTGATCAACAATAGGTAGGGACGACAGATGCCCGACACTTTCACATAATTTTATAGGCGAGCAACAAAGTACCCATGTGCACTCTTGGGTCAACAATGGTTTCTACAATGAATCCCCTCTTATCGTGATCGACTTTATATTTCTCCCGCACTTCTTTTGCTACCTTCTGCTCATATTTTTTTCGAAACCCCTTCATGGGATGGGGCCCTTGCATGGGTAGGCTGGATGCAGCCTTGGATCAACAAGCACCCATCGTGGATCAGTGCCAACAGCTAGAATAGAAGTATGTTGGTGATTGGATATCATCCAAAGTGGGGGAGTCTCAACAAAAACAGTATCTCCGAGGCATCCAATCTGCGCGCCCACGAAATTCGTTCCACCTTCGACACATTATCGTACAACACTCTTTCCAGGTACAATTCTAGGGCTAGATATAGGAAGGTGTCTTCATTTTAGAGGTCATGATCATCAAACTTAATGGAGGGAAGGCTCCCAAACATGTCGCCAATCAAAGGGACCTCATGCGGCACCAGCAACATTTGCAGATATTATCGGACAAAATTGACGTTCTTTGGGATGTGCATCATAGGTTTTCTTGGATTAACATATGTAGGTAGGTAGGAGAGCAGAGCCACCAACAGAGCTTCCTCCTGGGCTGTCATGGGCCACTTCAATATATTGGGAGAGCATGCCTGAGGCACATACCAAGGGGAATGTGTAATCCTAGGGGAGGTGCACAGTTTCACCAAATTCCACTTCGTAGCTTTCCCCTTCCGTTTCTCCTTTCCTTGCTCATTGCCTTTCTCCTTCCCCTTTCCCTTTCCCTTGGCCGGCACAGACACGACCTCTTCAACGTCGAGGGTTACCTCAACCACATCTTTAGATCCCATTTCAATAGAGGTCATAACAAGCGACAACTCAACGAGCTTAGAAGCACTCATCCTTGCACGGAATATAAATTCATGGTTGTTGTTGTCAGACGGGGTAGCTCACCTAGACATACAAATGGAAAAGTCACATAACACACAAAATTCACAATAAAGCACAGGGCGCAAGAATTTTGGAACGCAAAGGAACCGATTATGACTCGCGCCCCTCTTTTTATAGCCTTCTATGGGTAAAAACAGTTGGATTAGTCTTAAATGCGACTTACCATGAAGGAAATGGTAAAAAATCCTCCCAGATTGTTGCATTAATTTCCACATACCCGCTCCATTCAACGGTAAAATTTCTTATTCACCCATTTTTATTGTTCCAACACCTATTTTTTCTAGCTGCGCACTACCTCTGTGCCTCTGTCGCACCTTTCCATGCTTCCTTACCTACGCACTTCCCGTGTGTGCCCGTCAGACCTCCCTTCACTTTTCCTTCCTTGTGCACGCAAAATTCCTTATAAATATACTCCAGCCATATAGTCATTTGGTAGGCATCGAATTGTCCCTTTAAGGTTTCACACGACTTCCATTAATGTACCCAGGCAGGTAGTCTCTACGCAGCATAGCCAACCTGACCGCACCACCATCTGTAATCTCTTTCATTATGTATGGGCCCAACCGATGCTTATGGAATTTTCCTGGGTGGTGCACAAACTGGTTGTCATAGAGTAGCACTAATTCATCTTCCTTGAAGACCTTTTGTCGGATAAGTCGATCATCCCAAGCTTTTTCTTGCCTTCTGAACCTGTTGGTGAAAGTTAGCAATGAAACGATCCTCTTCCAAAGAAACCAGTCGCGCCAAGCATTCCTCCATGATGTTGGGTTCTGCCATGTTTGTAAAAGCTGCAATGCATAGGCTGGGGATGACATATTCCATGGGCATGATGGCCTCCTTCCCATAGACCATCCTGAAAGGAGTTTTTTCAGATAGTTTCTTGCATGTGGTCCGATAGGCCCAGAGCACTGAGGGGATGTGCATATCCCAATCACTTCGATAAGCATTACAGACCTTAGTTAGCATGTGCTTCAAAAAAAATTTGAAGGCCTCTACTGCCCCTTTGCCTATGGGTGATATGGGGTACTCTTCGCATGGTGGATCTGAAATTATTCTGTCAAAGATGCAATAGTTTCATTAACAAAATATGAACCTCTATCACTCATTAAGATCTTTGGGCAACCAAACCTGGTCAGAATATGCTCAAAGATGAAGTGCACAGTAGTATCCGTAGTGCAATCCTTTACAACCTTCACTTCCACCCATCTGGTTACATAATCAGTTGTAGTAATGATGTAACGGGAAACTATCTTATTTCCCTGGGGATTGATGGCTCCTATAAAGTCTATGGCCCATTTGTTTAATGCTTTTATAGGCATCTGTGGTTGCAGGGGAATATCATCCCTATGCAAAGGTTTCCCTGTCCATTAGCATGCGTCGCAGGCATGGCAGTATGCATGGGCATCGCTATGCAATGTGGATCACCACAACCTAGCCATTAACACCTTCTGCGCAGTTTATTTTCCTGCATAGTGACCTCCTGCAACCCCTCCATGGGCCTCAGCTAAGATAACTTATCTTTCATGTTCTAATACATACCTCTGCAACACATCATCTTCCCCTAGCTTATATAATTGACGAATAGTTATGGTGAAATCAGTTGCGTGGGCCATCAACTCCTTTTTTTGTTGTACTGAATAGTCTGCATGTGCCATTCCCATGGTTAAGAAATGAATAATGTCTGCAAAGTGCTCTTCAAACACCTTGACAGAAAAAAGCAGCGCATCGGGTAACCCTTCTTCTAGATTATTTGGCTCTTATCCATTCTCAATTAGAGACAAGTGGTCAGGTCCAACATTCAATCTCCTAGGCTTAAAAATGATTTAAAAATCATACTCTTGGAATAACAGTAACCATTTACAAATATTCCCCCCCAACACATGCTTACTGACAAGGTATTTTAACATTGAATGATCAGTGAACATCTTGAAGTGTCCTCCTAATAGATAATGCCTATATTTCAGGAGGGCATAGATCATTTCCAATCCTTCTTGCTCAGTAGTAGAATAGTTGTGCTCTGCGCTATAAATTTTCCTTCTAGAAAATGCAACTGGGTGATCAATGTATCCCTCTCTGGGTTGCTCTAAGACAACTTCGAGGGCTATCCTCAATGCATCTACATGTACATGAAATATCTTCGCCCAATCTGGAAATATGAGAATAGGTGCAATGAAATTCTTTTCCTTTAGTAGCTCAAAAATCTTCTGACACTCCTCATCCAAAAAAAAGGATACATCCTTCTTTAGCAGATTTTCCATTGGCACAGTGATCAGGGCGTACCCTTGAATAAACTTCCTATAGTAGCCAGTGTGCCCTAAGATGGAGTGTTATTGTTTCTCAGTGGTGGGGATTGATAAATTGATGATAACTGCAATCTTGGTTGGGTCAACCATCTATCCCTACTGATATACAACATGTCCCAACAAAATCCCAAATGGTATGCAGATATGCATTTCTTGATGTTTAGCGAAATTTGGTGTTTCCTGCTGGAATCCAACATCGTGCACAGGTTTGACACATGCTCTTTACTAAGCCAAAAACAGTCTAATCATCAAAGTAGACCTCCATGAACTTAAGAATGAATTATTTGAATACTGCTACAACTATGTGCAAGAAAATGGAAGTGGAATTCTTAATTCCGAAGGGCATGACAGTGTATTGAAAGGAGCCCCATTCGGCCGCGAAGTTTGTCTTACGCAATCTTCAGGTGTTATTCTAATCTGATGGTACCCTGAGAACCCATTAGTGAACGAGTATGCTTCGTGACCTCCCACATTATCCAAAATATCATCAGAGAACTGTGTACGGAATGGATGATGCATGCGTGCATCATCCACTTTGCACAGATCTACACAGATCCTTATCTCTCCTTTGGTTTTCTATTCTTGGGCCACCATAGGACTTACCCAATCTGACTGATCCACTGGCTCAATGATACCTGCGGCAAACATCTTGTCAATTTCCTCCTTAAATTTCTATTTATATTTAGGATTTAGCCGATAGGGCCGCTGTTTGATAGGATGTGCATCTGGCTTCAAGGTGATTCTCATGACACCCATATCTCCCATGATTCCCTTTAGCTCAGAGAAATTTGTAGGGAACAAGTCCTGATATTCAGTCAATAGCTCCGTAATCTTGCCAATTGTATCATCATCCCAATAATCCTCAAATTTTCGCCATCTTGGGCTACTCTTCCATTCCAATGTTGACTTATTTCAACTTTAATGGCTTGGTCACATCTACTATATGTAATATGGGTCATCCAACTGTGCGCTCTCCTTTCGACTCTGGGATAGTGATATTTCTGGGATCCTCATTGCAGTCTTCTACTGACAAATTTTGAAAGATGATAATATCCTGCATTTTCACATCCCATGCAGGCGTAACACATTCTTTCTGTGGTAAGGACTCATTAAAGACAATAGCATCTATGTCTTGGAGTGCTTCATCTAGTTTCTCTATTCCTCCTACTATCCCAAATGTCAATATGAAATCTTCCGTCGTTCTACCCTAGTGGCGAGTGCGCTGGTGTAGCTCTGCATCCAAATATCAGGTGGTGGGGATTGCTCCTAAGGCATGAATAAACATATGGACCCATTAGTTCCAAGTCCTTTCATTCCATACTTCCATCCAAATAGCCAATTACTTTCACGGGTCCCCACGACCAGAGAAGAGCTCCATGGGTGGGTTGACTGGAGGTTAAAATCATAGGATCATCATTTTTCGGCATTCCTCCCAGTCCTAAAAATCTGCCTTATGGGTTTCCCACCACCACGCAAGGGTCATGCGCATAACCAAGTCAATGGCCCAAAATCGTCGTTCTTCAAGGACATCTGCATTGAATGCTTTAAGAAATTATTTAACACTACCAGAACCATCAAAGTAGGGCAACTCTCTTACCTCTGAGGAGATGCATCAAAAGCTGTTTATGATCTTAAGGCACCATAGCACAGATACGTCATGCAACCGGTTCTACCAATTTTCTATCTCACCATCTCAGTCTGAGAGACATGCGCTGTCTTTCTCCCAGCAAAACATGCCATCATTTGTGGGGTTGATCCAACCGTCATCCTGGATAGTCAATTTTTAAATGTGATCAACATCCTCCTCCTCATGCACTAGTTCTATATATCGTTCACCTTCTGCTAGATCCAGGGGGGCTATTACCCGTGTACCATTGTTCTTAAAGTCCATGCTTCTCCTTTTCAAATTGATGATATCTACCATGTCAATAGCCCAGTCCAGACCTAAGAGCACAAGATAAGGGTCTGCATCATCCACACTTTGGATTACCTGAAATTCTACATAAACTTTAATTCCCGCAATTTCCACCACAAGCTTCAAAAACCTCCCTAGTGGGGTGATCTTATATTGGTTATCCATTCACAACTGAATAGTGGACCATTCCAGCTTGGGTTATCCCATGCTCTGCCAAGTTTGTTTGGGCAAGACATTGGCAGCTGATCCTAAATCAAGGATGACTTGATCCATTTCATAATCTCCAATCTATGTAGTCATTACACATTTCCCGAGCAGTCCTTATCTTGTTCTTATAAATTTTGTTCACAAATTTAACCTTCATTTGTGGGGCAACCTTTTCTGTGCAGTTGTCGATTAATGCTTGGAGATTTGCCACTACCTTCTAGTTGCGCAGTAACTTCATACATTCCTAAAGAAATGGCTTAACTGCTTCATCTACTTTTGGATCCAACGAAGTCCTTGAAGTGGATGCTTCGTTCCCAAAAAAGTCCTTCTTTAGCTTTGATGAAGGTCTCTTTCTCCTTTTGCAATTCTAGGCTCTCCCTTTTGTCAAAAGCCTTCCTGATCAGTGGTTCAGGCGAAAATTTTTCCTCAGCCCCTCTAGTGGAAATGCCACTGCATGTAATTACATTGATACTTGGCCTATCATCCCATGGTTCTGCCTTAACTAGTTGTACATTTTGTGTGGGCGTCTGTTGTTTCTCCTACATCTTCATTGTATGTACCACATAGTCTTCAATTACATGGTCAAACTTTCTACAATAACTACAAGATTGGCGAGCGGGGTTCGGGCAGTCCCGCGCATAATGTCCAATGACCCCATAGTTGTAACAAATTAGTTTCCCTCATCCCTGACCTGCGCTTCCACCTCTCCCTCCTCCCCGTCCTCTTGCAGGGGATCCTCCCTACCCCAAGGGAGATGCTGGCGATGAAGGGTTAGCCTGTACCTTGTATGGGTTTCCCCTATCTACTGTTAGGTTGAGTGTTCGACAGTTGTGCTCGTCATAACCCACTAATGAGCAGAATATGCACCACTTTTGCTTCAGTTTTGGAACATGGCACCTAGTCATGGGCAGTGATATGTATCATGTATTCCAGCTACCCAAAAGTTGGCACACCACAGCGTGGGGGTACTCGGTCCAGCCATGTCTTTAGGGCATAGAGGACTTGGTCCCCCAGCCTACATATAATATGACAATAGTGGGCATTGATCCTTAGTGTGGCCTGACACCCTGCAGCATATGCACCAGAAATTCATGCTAGCTTCTTTACCTTGATCCCTTCGCAAGTTTTGAATTTATAAGTGCATCACCTCTAGCTGTCGCTAGATTTGCAGTGATGCAAATTGAGTAACATCCCTTGGCGCAGCTTGTAGCCTCATGGAAATCTCTATGGATTCCTCCTGGGAGTCGATCTTTTGCTGACCCATAGGTCCACACAGATGTGGTAACAACATGGCGATAAACCATTCCTTGTGTTGTTTTTCCTCCTAGAAAACTCCATCACTGATGACTTTCTTCAGCCGCTGGTTAGTTTCCCAGATAGACTCTGTATGTCCCTGTTTAAAATCTTTCAACTCGACCACAGATTGAGAGTAGGACTTAGGCTTCCAGAACTACTGCTTTAGGGCATCCTTAATTTCCTGTATTGATGGATTCACGTGCTGACCAATGTATCCCATGAAAAAATCCAGGGCCCTCCCTTCAAAGGCTATGGATAGCTGCGCTCTCTTGACATCATCATTATTAATATTCTGCACAGTCCATACTAACTCGAATACAAACTAGAATCGATCCATATCCTCATCCCCTGCACCCTTAAAGGTGGGTAACTTCATGTGCACAACCATATCATTTGCAGAGGGTGGCAGAGGGGGCTTAAGCGAGTTCTTTCTTTTTTGCGAGTTCGATGGTGGCTTAGCCAGGGGACTGGTCTCTACGTGCCCAACCCTGCCTCTGTTTACATCAGGGGGATCCCTTATAGAACTGTATACTGATATATTCCCTTCTTGATTAACTCGGTAGTATTTACCTCTTCGCGTCATGCTTTTGCTCTTGTCGGAGGTCATTCACTCGGTGTGGCTGCACACGAAACCATTTTCATACAATAACATCTTAATTAGTAGTAGTAATGTTTACAAGAACTTACCTCTAAATCCCTTGACAAAACTTCACTCTGATTCAGAATAGGACACAAAAAGATCGACCACAAATTCAATAAAAAATCCTCCCAAAACACTATCAACCCAGTGATATACAATTCGAGTGATCTTGTTATCAGCCTTCTCTAACTATTGGATTGATTCAAGGGTCCATTGCAAGACCTGATCGTCCTTCCAATAGGTTTGAAATTCTACTAACCTCGCCAGGCACTTCTGTAGTTTGTTTCCAAAGGTTACGAAAAATATTTCTTGCACTTCTGTAAAAGTGCACTTGTTCTTCCACTCTTTGGTAGAAGGCTTCTTACTTCTATTCTCTTTTAGGGAAAACTCTTGAATATATTTTTCAAACCAGTCCTCAAGTTCAAGCTTCAACGACTACCAATGAACCCGTGGAATTTCCCAATCCCTCTCTCAAAATTCTCCCGGTCCAGGCAACATAACCATTTGTTGGTTTGAAGAGTCTTGACCAAGGTTCGAATTTAAGGTTTAAAAAAAAAACCCCGTACTATTGGCCCTTTCGGCAATGGCCTACTTATGCTAGTCAAGGTCTCACCCAAAGTAGTATGGGAGGGTGTTGGAACCAAGTTTCCGCACCATGAGAAAGAGAAAGTTAATTAAAGTGGGTCCCTTCACATCTAATAGACCTGTGCTGGAGAAGCCATAATGCAGAAACCCTTAATAGTATATCGGGGAAATAAATTAAGTGAAGCTCATAAACCATTAGATAACATGTTAACAGAAGCAAGGTGACTAATCATAACCAGATATATGCATTCATCCCTTCTTACATTATCGCATCCACGTGCGCATCAACAAATCATCAGTATTCAACGAGCAGGTATAATCTCAGAAATAACATAAAGTGTAGCCAATAATCATCACATAGAAACACTTACATATCACAAAATAGTATTCTCATACATTCATATTCTGATCTAATTTATAGAATCTATTTACCAGCCTGCGCACATAGCCAGCGGGGTCCACACACAATGAGACTTCGGGTCTCTGCGCACATAGTGAGCAGGAGCCCTTACCTAGAAAATCCACACAACAAATCTCTAAAATTCGAATCCAAGATTGATCAGGCTAAAAAATTATTTCTAGACTTTGACTCATCCTTCTATTTATATCATATTAGCCTTCACAACTCTATGGTCCAAAAAATATGGTTTGCATACTCTTGGTCTACCCTTTGACCCGTTACAATTCATTGGGGGCTTTGAACCACCCCAAAGCCCCTGCGCTAGACTATAATATTGCAAAATATTACAAAATTGTACCAAAATTGAAGCTAGGGGTCCCCGCTCCAATAATCAACAAGGCAGTGCACCAATCATATAAAGTAGTCAGGTAATCAACTACCAAAATCATGTTCCCACATGAGGCTTGGTGCAATGAAGCTGACCCGACTACTCTAACTATGATGAAAAGAAGAATTTTCATGTGCAACCCTTGCACATCTCTAATTGGGATCTGGGTCCCAACCTTCTGAGTACCCTCAACACAACACATTTGAATGTAATCCTCAACATTCAACTTGCCTGTTGTCTTGCCTTGTAAATTTAGTGGCTCTCCTCTTTGAGAGAGTCCAGCTATAAAATATATGTCTTCAATTTCGATCCTTAAAGGCATTTAATCAATCATGAAGCAATCCTCCTCTAGGTCCTAGTAATTGACGAGCATTTCAAGCAATTTGGTGTTTGTTTTCATATTTGGCATCTTGAAAAACTTGAGCAATCCACATCCTTGGAGTATATATAAGGAAAATTGGTCCTCCGTTACCTCATTTTCAATTGCACTATGCTCCCTCTCTCTCTAGTTGATGGTCATCCCGAATCAATTCATCAAATTACCCATTATATTTTTGTTTTAAAATTTCATTCTACACATACACGAGTTTCTTCTTACACTGTCACGTCTAGATGTAGGTTCAAAATTATGAACTCGCGCATATGTAGAGGATTAATCTAAAAAATTAAATCCTATGGTGAAATTCACACAAAATTACTTGAATTCATAATAAAATTGATTACTAAGCTGATTGAGAATATTACCTCGCAGATTTGAGCAGATTCAACTGAGAATTGGTCTAGTTTGAAGTTGGGGATTTTTTTCTCCAGAGCTCTTTTTCAAATTCACCAATGCATAAATGACCAAATGTGAGTTCAAAAATGCCCAAAATTCAAAAAAATTTCAAAACCCACTTGTCTAAAGTTTTGTTTTTACTTTTTGGATTTGTCCAAGAATTTATGACCTTTTGGCTTGTAAGTGCTGGGATAGGTTGTTTTAGTTCGATTTCAATATTTTGAGATGATTCCATGACCACTTCGATTCCATGACCTATGACTTGTCATGGCAGGTATTTTGTTTAGAACTAGCATATAGGTTTGGGAATTCACTTTCCTTTTCATTTATGCATACTAGCCCCCATAATGAAATCTTTCCATAGCGTTGACCCCATCATGTTATGGTTATTAAACCATTTTCACTCACCGAATTATAAATCAGGATATGATGGTAGAGTCATCCTTTACATGGGCTTCTTAATTAGATCATCGCTAGCATATGTCGCCCATGCTACAAATTGTGTAGGCTCAGGATACCTCTTTAGTCCCACCGTGACTTATGCGATGAAGATTCATTCTTATTCTTCTTTGCTATCTTTCTGGCTTTATATCCTAGAGGCTCCCATTTTATTGTTGAGTTGTTTTGCTGCATTGCATATTTGTAATATTCCAAATTTTCCAATAGTTAATTGGAATATTAGAGTTATTAATTTTCTTAATTAGTTAAGTAAATAAAAGGGTGGACGGACCCATAAACCACATAGATGAATAAAATCAACTTTTTTTGCATGAATGTGGGTTAGTTAGATAGTGGACCAACATTATGGAGTAGTGGAGCAACTTATTGATGAAGGAAGAGTGGAGATCATAGACCATTAATGAGGAAGATGATGGAGATAGTGGAGGAATAAAAGTAAGATCATAGAGAAATAATGATGAAGTGATGGAGGAAGTGGTGCATTAAATGCACACATGATGGAGGGAGTGGAGATTAAATGCAGAGTTGATGGAGATCATGGAGAGACAACGAAATCTCAATGGAGGCTAGTGGCCACATGTGTAGCGTAGTAATGAGGTTGGCCAAGGCAAGGGGAGGCTCACAAATCATAAAAGGAAGGTGAGGGTAGCCATATAATTCATTCTAAATTTAGATCTTGTATTTTCATTTGAAATTTCTTTGCATGCTTCAGTTTTTTAGCTAATTCTACAGTGTTGTTTAGCACACGTGTGTTCCTGAGTGGGAATCCCACCCTCATCCATGGGGGAATTCGAGTGACTAATCTGGAAAGGTTTCTTTGAGCAGCCATTCATCATATGGAATTGGTGCGACATTCAACCCCTCTCTTCAGCACATACATATTCAGGTATTACGCATTCGTGCTTGATGGTTTGAGAGGAGGAAGGTAGTTTCTAGCATTTCAGCTACGAAACTTGTGGAGGGATCAATCCTTCACCTCGTGCTTCCATTTTAGTCTTCTAGGAGCAACATTTTGACATCCAGAATTAGGTCATCATTCTACACCTCTGTGTAGCAACAATTCCTCGAGGAATTGCGCAATCGAGCAGTGTAGTGTAGAAATTTGAATAATAGCTGAATTATTCACCGAGATTATCGTGATTACACACTATTTTAGCTTCATGCATAATACATAACCTCTTCTACAATTGATCATCAATTTGCGGAAATAGAAGCAGTTGCATGCGCACATTAAAACATAATCAAGCACACATATAACAAAGTATGTAAATGGGGAAAGCTTACAGCTGAAAACCCCCAAATATCTGTATATTATAATGATAGAGAACATGTAACAATACATAGTACAAACTCCTCACAAGCTCTCAGCACTATCTCCAATTGTTACACACAAACTAGCTCAGATCTGAACAAGTCACAGGCTCAAATCTCCTCCACTGTTTGCCTGCCTCTACTGCGCAATCCAAGATGAGAATGAATGAGATCCAAGTTCAAATCCCCTTGGCTTGTATTGTGCAATCCTCATTGGAAATCTCAATCAATGTGTGGTCAAATATCACGCACAAGTATAGTCACAACTGATAGTAACACTCACCCTTTCACCCACCTCTAACACTGGTCTTCACTGAACTGTCCATGCATTGCAGTTAACTGATGTATTCTTTAGTTGATTTATGAGTTAATAATTAGTGAATTAATTAATAATTAATTCACACCACTCATCACTAGTGTATTTTTCAGTTAGACTAAATACAACTAGTTCAACTAAGTTAAATAGAACACAACTCCACCAACTGTCTCATCAACTCCACCAAACTCTGCCACATGAGTTCTAACTGAAGTCAACCATGCAATAGCTCAACTAACCCTTAGGAAAAGCGTATTTCATTCTGTCAGCTGCATGTGCCACATCCAAGCATCAAACTGAAGTGCTCCAAGAGGATAAGATAATGTTTATAGTCTAAATATTATTAAGGATTAATAATATTTGACTGTTCTATTTTTAGCCCGGCAGTCTAAAAATAGAAACCGCCCAATGTCTAAAAATAGAGGTCCATCTATTTTTACCAACTTGACCAATCATCCACAAATAGCATCCTGCAACTCATAGACCATGATCCATATGTCTAAAAATAGACATAGTCTAAAAATAGACTTTGCGACAAAAATCACTTGTGTGGCCCCCACCTAGTTTTGGTGATCACTTTCCAACTAGGATCAGGAAAGATGTTTCAGGATGCCTCCTTCATTGTTTCTTGTTGCCATCTTCAACACTCCCTCTCAACAAGAAATGACTGTCTTTTGCATGCGACATGCAACTCCATGCATTCGCCCTGCAACTTTCACAAGCGCCATGCAACTCCATGCATCTGCTCTGCAACTCCTCTGAAACTGAATAGGCTCCAAACAACTCAATCAGTCTGATGCATCTATCATCAAAGTCTTCGACTTCTGTTGGGCCCAATTGCACATGTCATCAGGAACCACTGCGTTGTTGAACTCTTGCACCCATGCACTCTTGCACTTGCTGTCAACTCTGATTCACGCTCCAGTATCCGACACTGTCACTTTGATCTGCCTGCATCAATCCAACTGATCTGCTACTGCTGCGCTATGGGCACCTCGTAGCCAGGTTCAATTCATGAGATCCACACTATCTCATGAATCCTGCCCAGAAATCTCCTCTTGGGATTATTCATGCATGTCGCCCCACCTCTCACCTGGTGGTATAGCTGCATGCACTCCCTTTGCCCATTTGGCACGAAATTTCTCTGCATGAGTGGTTTCTTCCACTCCATGATCCTCTCGTGGCTGCTCCACACCCCGAGGTTCACTTTCACCTGCATGCAAAACTTGCTCCCTCTCAAGCATCAGTTGCATGTCTTTCTCCCGCTTCCCAACAGTAGGAAGCTTCGTAGACATCCCATCTACTTCAAGTCTATAGAGATTCTTTGCCCGAATCCCAACCTTCTTGACTTGTCCCGTTGCCTTGTGCCGAAGGAAAACTTTCCCTTCTATAAAGACAACTTCATACCCTTTATCCTCTAACATTGCGACTGAGATCAAATTCTTTGTTAAACCTGGTACATGCAATACATCTTGTAAAAGAATGAGTTTACCTGACTCCCTCTGAAAGGTTATGGTACCAATGCCGGTCGCATTGTATCGTCCATTGTCACCCAACTCAACATGCAACTGGAGATCTTTCTCCACCAAGTCACTGAAAAGATTCACATCTCCCGTCATATGAAAGGAAGCGCCACTATCAAAATACCACCCCGATCCCAATGCACTAGACACCATGCATGCGATCAATGATAAGTCCAGCTGAAATTGTGAGGCAAGAGCCTCACCAGCTGCAGCTCCAGCAGCCTGCTTGTTCTTCTTCTTCTGTGGACAATTCGTGGCGTAATGCCCATGCTCGTGACAGTGAAAACACTTCACTTTGGACATGTCACGCTCTTTACCATCCGCACCGGATTAAGAAGCATTCTTCTTGCCCTTCCCCTTCCTTGCTTTGGCAGCCAAAGCGCAATCTTCTTCATCAGATGCCTTTGATGAAGATCCATCCCTGGTACTCCACCTTATCTCCTCTTGCACAAGATCCGACCAAAGTCGCTCCCATCCTGGAAATTTCTCCCGACCATTGACAGAGTCCTGATAGGAGTGCCAACTCTTCGGAAGACCAAGGAGAGCCAAGTCCACCAAGTCCTCATCATCCACACTAATTCCTACACTCCCAAGCTCATCCCTGCAGTGGACAAACTTTGTCAAGTATACCGGAATAGTGTCATTCTTCTCCATCTTTATTTTCCTAAGTTTATCCTTGAGCGCCAACTTCCTCTGGTCGCTCTTACTTTGGAATAAATATGTCAAGGCTTTCCACATCAAGTATGGAGAAGCTTTACCATGCAGGCTGGATACAATGTGATCCTTCACGCCCTCCAACAGAATCCTTCGACATTTTGCTGTCTTCTTTTTCCAAGCCTCAACTTGAGCAGCATCAGTAGGCTTTGGGACTTCAGCATCTATGAAATCCTTCAGCCCATTGTCATCTAACACTGCCTCCATCCTGTCCTTCCATGCAACATAATTCGATCTGCCCTCAAGGGCATACTCCAATTGCAATCCGTTGAAAGACATTTTGACTTCGAAACCAAGAAAACAATGTTTACTTCCCACCAAAATTCGAATTCCTGACTCCAAAACTCAACCACTTCGATGTTTTTGATAAATTTTTTTCTAGTACGATTGACGCGGGGCATTTACTGGATATATCACCTTTCAGAGAAAGGATGGATCCAGAGGCTACCTGGCCCGCTTACAGACTCTGTCTACCGAAATAAATTGTAATCACTATAATAGATCCGATGATCAATTCTCCCTCTGATACCATGTAGAAATTTGAATAATATCTGAATTATTCACCGAGATTATCCTGATTACACACTATTTAAGCTTCATGCATAATACATAACCTCTTCTACAATTGATCATCAATTTGCGGAAATAGAAGCAGTCGCATGCGCACATTAAAACATAATCAAGCACACATATAACACAGTATGTAATGGGGAAAGCTTACAGCTGAAAACCCCCAACTATCTGTATATTATAATGATAGAGAACATGTAAAAATACATAGCACGAAGCTCCTCACAACTCTCAGCACTATCTCACATGCTACACACAAACTAGCTCAGATATGAACAAGTCACAAGTTCAAATCTCTTCCACCTGTCTGCTTGCCTCTACTGCGCAATCCAAGATGAATAATGATGAGATCCAAGTTCGAATCCCACTGGCTTGTACTGTGCAATACTCATTGGAAATCTCAATCAATGTGTGTGCAAATCTCATGCACAGCTATAGTCACAACTGATAGTAGACTCACCCTTTCACCCACCTCTAACACTGGTCTCCACTGAACTGTCCATGCATTGCAGTTAACTGATGTATTCTTTAGTTTATTTATGATTTAATAATTAGTGAATTAATTAATAATTAATTCACACCACTCATCACTAGTGTATTTATCAGTTAGACTAAATACAACTAGTTCAACTAAGTTAAACCGAACACAACTCCACCAACTGTCTCATCAACTCCACCAAACTCTGCCACATGAGTTCTAACTGAAGTCAACCATGTAATAGCTCAACTAACCCATAGGAAAAGTGTATTTCCTTCTGTCAGCTGCATGTGCCACATCCAAGCATCAAACTAAAGTGCTCCAAGAGGATAAGATAATGTTTATAGTCTAAATATTATTAAGGGTTAATAATATTTGACTGTTCTATTTTTAGCCCGGCAGTCTAAAAATAGAAACCGCCCAATGTCTAAAAAATAGAGGTCCATCTATTTTTACCAACTCGACCAATCATCCATAAATAGCATCCTGCAACTCATAGACCATGATGCATATGTCTAAAAATAGACTTTGCGACAAAAATCACCTGTGTGGCCCCTACCTAGTTTTGGTGATCACTTTCCAACTAGGATCAGGAAAGATGTTTTAGGATGCCTCCTTCACTATTTCTTGTTGCCATCTTCAACATGTAGATCCAATGAAGGAATGAAGTTCCAAGTATTTCAAATTGGAATCCTGTGAGGGATCATCCCCTCACTTTGGTGAGATTATTTCCATCCAATGTGAGCTATATTCCATCATCCAACATCAGAATACAACTTTAGCCCTCTTGATAGCGTAGTCCATTCCAGCATTTGTGTATTCAGCAACTGCAACTTGGGAGGAGGAAGGAGGAGCTAGATCTCAAGCTTGTAGCTTGGAGATTAGGAGGGGGGATCAACCCTTTATGCATTGAGCTGATTGGGTGCTATTGCAGTAGTTAGATCATCAATTCATCGCCATCTTAGAAGTTACCTAGGAGGAGTGTGTAAGTCAACCAATACGGGTGCAGTTGGAAAACCAAAAAGGGCTGAAAATCCAAAATCACAATCTGGCCAAACTTCCTAGTTTTTCTCGGTTTTTCGAGTAGAGTCGGTGGCTAAAATCCCAGATATTTTTTAGCACTCCAACAACCTCCCACACATGGTTCTTCTTCCTAGCAGTAGTAGTTTCCAGCAGCAACAACAGTAGCAGCAACATCGTTTCCAGTGGTAGGATTTAGATTTATTTAAGGCTCTTTTTGTTGCTTTGAGTGCATCTTCTTTGGAGAAATGTGTACCTTATATTTATTGTTGTTTATAATGATATGATTTAGTTTTTTTTGCTCATGGTTATGATGTATTAATATAATTTCCAGTAGCAACATATTTTCGACATTTTCCAGATTTTAGTGCGATATTCCTATTTCTCTTTATTTGAAATGTTGTATATGTTCTATATTCCCATCTTTCCCATTTTGGGATATTACAGTGGTACCAGGGCATGATATTTGGCTTAACTTGTGGGAATTACATTTCATGACATCAAAAGAAGAAGCAGAAAGTATAGATATACAATGACAGAGGGATTTAGTTTTGCCACGCTTCTCTTTAGATCTATGCATGGTCTCTCCAAGGAGGTTAAAGAAATGAGAAGAGATACACAAAAATGAACCTCAAGAAGGTTTCAGAATGAGGAAGGTCCAAGCACTTCCTATCAACAGCACAAACAACCGACAATGCAGAGAGCTCCACAACACTCTACTATGTCCACTTTCTTTATAGAAGGATGTGAATGGCATGGAGATGGAGGATACTTGGAGCATGAGACTCTGAGTAATTATCTTGCAAATTAAAAATCTCAATCTAGAGCATTCAAAGAGAATATGACTCTCCAACAGTTTGGTGAGAAAAAAGAGGATCAGAGATCCTGTAGCAGCAATATAAGAAGAAGGCACATACATAATATATTCTTCTTGCCTACATTTGATGGGTTATCCACAAGCACAAAAAAATCTTGGATGAAGGATTTAGATGCATTCTTCCAGCTACACCTAGTAGCGGAAATAGAGGTTGTTGAGATTGTAGCACTGCACCTTGAGGGTGAAGCAAAGTATTGGGGGTTCATCCATATGAAGCATGCAAGGGTGACTGCATATGAAAACTTCACTCAAAGGGTGGTAAAGAGGTTTGACAGGAGGAAACTAGAAGCACTTTCCATAGAGACATTTTCCGACATTGATGAGAAAGTATATGAGGAGCAAGGGGAAGATGTCAACACTATCACTCCGGAAAAGGAGCAACTACCACCACCACTAGCTGCAGAAGTACTTGCATTAGGAGAAGGTATTGAGTACTTGACATTGAGAGTCCCATGCATTATTTAGGACATGTATGAGGATAAGGAGGCAGATACCAGTGCTGGTGCAGTAGTAGAGGGGAAGCCATCACCATCACTAGAAGTTGGAGAAGCCATTGCACCGGTTGGAGGAATTCTTTTGGCTTTGCAAGATGTTCCCAAATATTATATGATCCAAGGTTTGCAAACATTTCCATCCCATAGTATTTCAACACCTCAACTTGAGATTTGTGGGATCATGCCATCATGGAAATTGCATGACCAAGGATTAGAGCACTTTGCTGATTTGGAGCGGAAGACCATCACTGTGTAGAGGACCCTTGAATTGTTCAAGGAGGTGATGTATAGCCATCCTGGTTTTACATTGTGGATATGCACACAACACTTTGTGTTGGAGTGTGGATTTTTGCAGGATATGATGAGCATAGTCATAATCAATACAATGCTAGACTATAAGTCCAAAATTGTGTATGTAGAGGGCCATGAGATAGTAGATGCATCATCATGGAGATCAACAATGTTGTCACTGAGGAGTAGTGATGATTTTGGGGCCCAATTATTCTTGGAGCATTCCGATGAACTCTTCAATTATGAAGAATTGGATGGGCAGATGGTAGATGGTAGACATATTGTGATGGATAGCGTTTTCCATTATCAGGATGGAGCCTTCTTTATGGGCATCTCACAGCTTAAAGAGAATTTTTTGCTTACAACACATTCAGAACCTCATGGGTTCTATCGGGCCATCGGTGAGAGGATCGAATGGAGAGACCTCAAGGAGGTTGCACTTCAACATATCATGGAGTGCAAATATTTTCATCAGATTGGGGAGGATGGCATTCTCCATTGGTTGGATACCAAGCTGAAGCACGATAGGAGTCTTCACCCATAATTCGATGGATGGGTGAGGTTGATGAGAAAGTGTTTGAAAGGATACTTGTAGATCTATGACATAGGGCAGCAAGAAGCATGGTTGCACTAGTTTTTGTTGGGTGAGTATGGTTACTACCCAACTTTTCACATTTGTATGATCTATACGTTGCATAGTACTAATGTAATACAGCAACAGGAGGCATGGCTGCATTGGTTTTTGTTGAGAGAGTTTGGCCATCACATGACATATCCTATGTCAATGGGTGTATTATTGTTTGGTACATTGCATGGCACTCACATGATGTGGCAGCAGGGAGCTTGGTTATGTTGGTGTGATGTGACATTAAACATGTAAATCAATATATTGATGCTCCATGATTTGCATTTTGATGATTTGAGGTGGGAACAAGAGTCATTGGTCCTTTGGTTACTCTTGGGAGAATATGGGCTGAAATTCTCTCATACCTTACATGATGATGATATAGGATGGCAACAGGAGGCTGTATTATCTTGGATTCTGTTAGGAGAGTATAGCCATCATACTTGGTATGATGATAAGGTGGTGTGGCAGCAAGAGGCATTGCTGCAGTGGCTTCTCTTGAGAGAATATGGCTACCATACTTGGTATGATGATGATGTGGTATGGCAACGAGAGGCATTGTTGCGATGGTTGCTATTGGGAGAGTATGGTCTGACATTTTATATGAAAACCAATATATCTATATTTCCTATTTTTCACGATGTTGAGATGATGCTTAGAGCAAGCATGGCCAACAGGGCCAAGGATGGGAGCATGGAGAGACACAATATACTCCATGTAACATGGTTTGGAGAGATAGTTTATCAGTTGGGAGTTTCCACATGGGGAATAAACCACTCCACTTCATATATCTCATGCAGAAAGGAGGCTCTTGGACAATAGATGGTTGCCACTTGGGGGTTCATTGATGAGGAAAGGCATCTAACTACACAGTTGGAGGCCATTCTAGACATTCTAGAGAGGCAACTATGGAGCTAGGCATACATAGCACATTGGAGCATATGGGGAGACCTTCCATGTGAGATTGGGAGGTGATATCACTTCAAAATTTCCAAAGGTTGTTATAAGTGTTAAAAAGAAATATCAGAGGTAATTACAAACCTACTTTTGGAGCTTAGGATCTAGCCTTCCTAAACTCTGAGAGGGCTCTCTCTATATGATTTAAATTTATTTATTTAATAGATTTTATGCTAGTGATGTATGCTTAATTGGATTGGTTTTGATTGGTTGGTAGAATTAGTGATTTAGATGAATAAGTGCTTTTCCATTTTCCATTGGGCTATGGAGTCAATATAATTTGAAAATAGAACAAAATAAAATTATAAAGAAATTTTTACAGGGCAAGATAGGTGAGAAATATCAGATCTCAAGGCTGAATGGTGAAGTGTTTTTTCAATCGAGATCAAGGAGAAATTAAGATTTCCTTAAACCAGATTATGAAGAAGGATGAAGAAGTCAATCGAGATCAAAGGGAAATTAATAATTCTCTAAACTGGATATCAGAAGAAAACATATAAATGTATAACAGTTAAAAGAAGAGTGTAATGTTTAAGCAAATTTTGTAGTAATACTCCTGTTATAACATTCAAATTTAGAACACACATAAGTTTATGGAATACTTATAAAGAGAACATGAACAATTGAAATTTATACTTCACTAAGAGAACTCAACACATGAATCCTGTAAAGAAGTTTATTTATAACATGTTTTTTCTATCAACTGGAAGTTGGTACAATAACCCTCAGGCAAGTGATCAGTTGGCTATGTAAATATTCATAAATCCACACTTGATACTTCGAATGGTAAAGTATTTATACAAAAAGTTACAAAAAATATCATGTCAACTTACTATGATTTATTTTAGGAAAATAAAATATCTTTATGCAAAAAGATAATGACACATTTCAACTAACTAATATCTGGCCCTGATTTTCGTTGTTACCTGTTTGTTTCTTTCATTTGTATGTTCTTTAACCTGTATGTTCTTTCACCCTTCATAGTAAATCACACCATTTCTCCCATGTTTCTTCATTTGGAATTTTTATTTTCATCATTCTGCAGTAAATCTCATCTACCTATGAATATCTAGAAAACATAGGCTTATTTAAAAAAATGTGATTTACCCCATGCTTGAGGTAAAATAATTTTTCTAGAGTTTTAAGTTGTTTTGCTTGGGCTAATTGCTCTATTAATGACAACTCCTTCTCTAGACCTTTTCGAATTCCTATCTTGTGGGTCTGGAGTAAGCAGGATGGAACTAGTATGAAGCTGCTCCTCCATCTCCTGTTTCCATTAATCACCTGCACAAAAAAAATAAAACAACCTGTAATGAGAAAAAGGGTTTGCAGGGAGGGGAGCAAGCTTATTTGTAGAGTGAAACGATTATTTAAAACAACTGGATTTAGAAAATGGTTTTTTTTTTTTTTTTTTTTTTTTTTTTTTTTTTTGGGGGGGGGGGGGTATGGTGGTTTATGGTTTTGTGCTTGGGGCATTCGAACTCTTATGAGGCTGACACGTATGTTCATAATAGTTTTATAAAACAGTCCTTTTCGGACCCCCCCTGGTGATAAACTTTGGATGACAGAGGGGGTCCAAAAATTTGTATGGGCAGTTGGATATCAATGAGTGTGATGAGATCATTAGGAAGATGGGGATGACTTATGCAATGGCGTGAATAGTGGGGTTTTATATTTTTGAAATAAGTGGTTTATTGCATGGTGACGGGGTGGTTTGTGGTTTGGGAAGAAAGGGGTGTGATAAAACCAATAGATGCCACATGGAAAGGGAGTGGGGGGAGAAAACCACCTATTTCACATCCCCCACCCTCGGAATTTAAAATTTAGCATGTCGGGGAGTGCGAAATGGATTGTAGGACGTCCAATGTGCTCGACGATGATCAAACGGTTGACGAGGTTTCGTATTTTCAAAGGAAGGTGGGGTTGGGTAATATTAGGCAGAAGGGTAAAATGGAAGTGGGGTCTACTTAATATTTTTTCCTTTTGAACTTTGAAAAAGTTGGTGATTTGTATTTTTATGAAAAAATAAAGTTTTATTTAAGGGGGAAAGGGGTTTTTAAATGAAAAAGGGGAATTTTACCAAGGGGAAATGGTTTAAAAGATGTTTTTTGAGGCTTTGGAAGGGAAATCATTTAGGATGGGGATTTTTTAAAACTAGGAATGGGAAATTGGTTTCCAAGAAGGGAAAAGGGTTAGGATAAGGGGGAATGAAGAGGGAAAAACAGTTTTTAGCAAGGGGAAAGGGGTTATAAAGATATTTTTGATAATGGATAAGCATAATGATGCTTACATAACTTTTGAAAAGTATTCTACCTACCCTTTTATTCATGCTAACATTTTTTCTTTCCTTTATTGGGTGCATTTGAGCTTGCTAAACCTTTTATTTTCTTTTGATAAGCAAACTAACCTATTTCTAACCTTATATATTCCAATGGTTCAGATTAAACTTATGGGCTCATTTTTCTTCTCTACCTAACTACTGATCTGCCAAGATTAAATGGTTTGGTCAAATATTTATTCACTAACTATCATGACATAAAATTTAAAGGAATGAATGATCAATATTAGAATGCATGATCATTATGAATTGTGGCATTTTGAACAAGTTGCACATAATTTATTTGAAAAAGTAAATTAAACTAGGAGTAGTGGCATTTGAATGTGCAACACTCTCAGAATTTATTTTTGCTTCTTTTTATGGCGTTCATATTTTATATCTTTTTGATCTTTCTTTCTTTTATTCCTTTGATTATTCTTTTAGGACATACCCTCTTTTCATTTTTTAATATGGAAAACATTTGCAGAAATGTAAAGGTATGTACAATATTACAATACTTAACATAGCCAATTGAAAATTATGATCCCTATTATTTAGGACCCTAATAGTGGCTCCACTTGGGGATGGCATCTCATTATGAGATGTTAAGAACTTTCTGATCAGTGTCCTTGGAACTTTGAATTTTCTTTTCTTGGAATTTCTTTCCGTGATCTCCTTTATTCAAACATATAATGTTATATCTTTTTAAAGCTTTAAGATTTCCTCTTCAGGCTTCAACTTTACAAGATAATCATCTACTCCAATCTAAAATTTGATATGTTATTTACAATGAGTAAAATAGAACAAATGAACTACTGTTAATATGGTGAAAATTAGTGCTTCAACATTCGACCATTGACTCGTCCACATGGTAGGTTTTTTCCATTTAATTCTTTCATGAAAAGGCATTGTTGCCTCTGTAACCATAAATAATATATGGGCCTTTCCAAAAATAGTCGAATTTCCCATGTTCTCCTTTGTCTTCCCTCATGGAATCCCATTTTAGTACTTGATCACCTATGAAGAAATAAATTGCTTTAGTTTTCTTATCAAAGATATTTTTGATTTTGTCTTGAATTACTTGGGCCTTGATATAAAATTCTTCCATGGTTTGTTGTAAATGAATTGTTTGGTTTATCATCCTTTAGATCTCATTTGGTTCTACTTTCAGCTCTTGAATCATTTGCATTACTAGCACTCCTAATGAAGATGGAAAAAAAAAATCCATCCCATATACCAATTGATAGGGAGATGTACCAATAGATTTCTTATTAGTTATTATGTATACCCATAGGGAATTCACCAACCTTTTATTCCAGGCTTTCTTGTAATCTTATAGTAACTTCTTGATGATGTTGACTAGGCTTTTGTTTGAAGATTCTTATATTCCATTACCTTGAGGGTAATAGGCAGTGGAATGGCATAGGTGATATGGTATCTGTTACAAAAATCTATCATTTTCTTGGATTTGAAGGCAACAACATTATGAGTGATGAGATTTTGTGGGCATCCAAATCTGGAAGGGTTGTTTTTCTCAAGAAATAAAATAATGAAAGAGTTTGTGACTTGTATTGAAGGAATCGCTTCTATCCACTTGGTAAAGTAGTTAGTGGTTGTCAAAATCCATTTATGTTGGGCAGAGGAGGGTGGGTGAATTTCACCAATGAAGTCTAAACCCCATTATTGAAATAGAATTTCTACTGAGATAGGTTTGAGGGGTAATGATAAGAGTTTCTTCTTCCCTTCAAATATCTGAAATTTGTGATAGGAGGTCGCATACTTTCGGATATCTGCAAAAAGGGTGGGCCAGTAAAAACCTGCCCTCAAAATTTTGTTAGCAGTTGTTTTCTAGTACAAGTGTCCTCCACAATCTCTTGCATGAAATTCCTGCATGAATTTTTCAGCTTCATCTTCTAATAAAAAATTTAATAGGATACCACCATCATATTTCCAAAATAAAAAATTATCTAAGATACAATATTTCATTGCTTTCATTTTTAAGAATCTACTTTTGGTTCTAGATAAACCAGGAGGCGCTTGTAGGTTGAGTAAAAAAAATGTAAGATCTGCATACCGGGGTGAACCTATGAAATATTCACTGATTTTTGGAGTAGCCATCTCTTCCTGATCATCTATGGAAATAATGAAATTTATGTCTAAGGATTGACATTTTGATTCAGCCATGAGTTTGGCCAAACCTCGGCCTTTTATTAAGTTTGTAGGCTTGATCTCAATGTCATATTCTAGTATTGTGGCAATCCATTTTCCTGTTTTACCATCAGGCCCATTCTAAGTTAGAATGTCCTTTACAACTGAGTTTGGAACATATGCTATTATGTGAGGGTATAGAATGTATACTCCGAAATATTTTATGGCTTTCAGTAAAGCAAGAGCTTGTTTTTCCATGATATTATACTTTAGTGTTGCATCTCTCAAATTTTTACTGAAGAAAGCAATGGGTTGTTCAAGGCCCTCATTGTTCTTTTGCAACAATACTGCTGCAATGGTGTGCTCTGAAGAAAATGAAAAAAAAATGAAATCTCTGTTAAAATTAAGACTTATGAGGACAATGTGTTTTAGTAAGGGCTTCTTCGATTGCTTCAAAATATTGTTTAGCCTCTACTGTCCACTTAAGTACTTAATCCTTTTTAACATGTTGCTTAAATTTCTAATTAGTTCTGCTAAGTTAGGGATGAATCTTCTAAGAAAATTTGTTTTCTGTAAAAATGCTTGTAATTATTTGATGTTTATTGGACGACTGATATTTAGGATATCTTATATTCTAGTTCGATCAATTCTAATGCCCTCTTTTGAAATGATGTGTCCTAGACATTTTCCTTCTTCTAATCCAAAAAGTTACTTTTTAGGATTTAAGGATATGACAAACTTTCTGCATTTTATGAATACTCTTTTTAGATGATCTAGATGTTCATTATCTGACTTGGAAACACTGTTATATCATCTAGGTAAATGACTAAAAATTCATGGATTTCCTTTGCAAAGGCTATGTCCATGGCTCTTTGGAATGTTGCTCCAGCATTCATCAATCCAAAACACATTTTCAGGTAAATGAAAGTTCCCCAGGGAGTGGTGAATGCAGTCTTAGCTTGATCTTCAGGTTGGAATAGGATTTGGTTGTATCCAGAAAATCCATCAAGTAATGAAATTCTGGATGAGCCTACTACCCTCTGGAGAATGTGGTCCATTTTAGGGAGGGGATAGTTATCCTTCAATGATACTTTGTTCAAATTTCTGAAATCAACACAGAGTCTGATTTCTCCTGTTTTCTTTATAGTGGCGACTAAATTAGAGACCCAATCAGAATATCTGATGGGTGCTATGATTTGAGCATCATACATCCTTTTAACTTATTTCTCTATTAATGGCATAAGAATGGGGTTAATTCTTCTTAGCTTTTGTTTAAAGGGCTTTTGACTTTCTTTAATTGGTATCTTATGCTGGATGATGCTGGTATCATAAGATTTGAGGTCTTCATAATTCCAGGAAAAAATGTCTTGGAACTCTTTAAACAAGCTAATGTACTTCAGCTTTTCAGTTGGGGGTAATGTCTCAGATACCTTGACAAGCTTGGGATTTTCCTCTGTTACTATGCTTCATTCTTCTATATATGACCTTAGAGGCTCCATTTTAGGCTTCCTAGCTACATCATTGGAGTCAAAGAGGTCTTCTGGTGTGGCTAATCCCTTAAGAAAAATGTTGTCTTTGAGGTTTAAAACTTTTGATTCATCATTGATTAATTCCTCAATTTCTACTGTTTCTAATTGTTCTATTTCTAGTTTAGTGAATCTTGTTGGTTCTATTTTATTCACATCATCTACATCTATTTCATTATTTATGGTATAATCTAATGTATAGGCAGTGTCTATATTACCATTTTGAAATTCTCCTTCAGAAGTCATAAAATCAAGGATTTTATTGTCTTGTGAAATTTTTTTCCAATACTTTAAATTATCAGGTATGGTTGGTCTATGTCTTACCTCAGCTGTGTACTGATGATTTGGCTAAAAGAGTAACCTGCATGTGCTGGAAAAAGTGGCTAAGCTTTGCAATTGCATATTCTTCTTTCTTGGAATGACAGAAAAGTCAGTCTCAAGGAAACATCTTATCAAGTATAGGATGGTTTCTCTGTAACACCTAAGACTAGGGTTATTAGTAATGTACTCTCCCTTGACTTATTTTATAATGAGTTCTGATTCTCCCACGATGGAAACTCTTTTAGCGCCAAGCTTTCTTACGATTTGAAGGCCTAGCACTAATGCTTCGTATTATGCCATGTTGTTAGTGCATTTGAAATTTAATCTGTAAGCATGTCCTTATGAATGATCATTTTCTAAATTTTAGATCCATACTCCAGCTCCTGATCCTAATCTATTTACAGGCCCATCAAAATTTAAATTCCACATAGATTCATGTGTTATATTTTCACTATCGACTTCTTTGTGTTTCTCTTCTACATCTGTGATTTTATCTTTGTCATTGTCTGAACTACATAAGATAAATGAGTCCAGATCAGAATGCATGAAATAGATAGGGTAATTCTATGGTTTGTCTGAACTGAATACCATGAATTTCATCAAGGTTTCTCTATATAGCTTCCTTTTCTGACCAAATACAGAAATGCTAGCATATGACATATTGAATTGCAGTGATCCATATAATTTTTCTCCCCATGAGTGAGATAACAACATACCATATTTTCGTGGGATATCCGCAACTACTATGTCCATAACGATACTCTTTGCTGGGCACTGGACTAGAGTTACACACAGATATTTTATCAGGTCAAGGCATTTGACTTGACTACAATCAAAGGAGAACATGTCCTTGTAGGGTCTGGTGATGTCTAAGTTTAATTTTTCCATGACTATTTTAGGCATTAAGTTATGAGATTCCTCTGAATCCAACATAGCATTATGTAAGATTTTATCATGAATTTTTAGGCTAATATAGATTGGAGGGACACTCGTTTTCTAATGTTTGTCATTCAATTCACAGCCAAATACTAACTCATGCTGATCATCATTGAGGTTGACAACATCTTGACCTTCACCTATGTTTAGTGTTTCAGTAATTTATGCCTTGTATGAGTCATTTTTCACCAACTCTGTTAAAGGAACTGGTATTCTTAATTTGGCTATCTCAATTTTGATATTCAATGGAATTTTAGTTTTCCCTAATTTAATGATTTTATTTTTACCATTTGTGGCTTGTGTGGTTTTGTCTTCTTTATTAATACTTAGTAATTCAGTTTGTGTGTCAACTGTTTTTTTTTCAACTTCTTTGTCTGTAACAGTTTGAGTAGCAGTTGATGTGATTTCTACAATCTTTGGGTTGGAAACATTCTGATTTTCTCTAGGGAGAATTCATAGAATTTTGGTCACAGGAGTTTCTATTGTTTTATTAGTTTGGGTGTGGATTGATTTCTTAATAGGAACTTATGTGTTCTTTTTGCTTCTAAGGCTATACTGTTAATGAAATTTGTAGATAGAAGATTCATAGCATTGTTTGTAGTCAAGGGACTCTCCATATTATAATTGTAATTATTGTAACATGTAAAACTCTTTTTCTTCCCGCGCAAGAAAAATGGCATCCTCATTATTTACTCCCATAAAGTTTATCTGAGTGTCCTGGTCTTCTTCATGCTGTTGTGAAATTTCAACATAATTTTCTGGAAAGGTGGTCTAAACTGTTGATTGGGTACAACTTCTCTCGATTTACCAGTATTAGGATTTTTTCCTAAAGTTAGGGTTTCTAATTTTGGGACCTTGTTGATTTTACCACTGAGGTTTTCTTTCCATGTTCTCTAGTCTATCCATTATTCTTTCTACATTTTTGGCTAAACTATCTATCTTAATATCAGAAGTGGAAGGTTCTTCCCTAATGGTCACTCTCCTGTCATTCCTCATCCTAGCTCTTTTAGCTAGTAAGTTAGCTTCTACACTAACTGCATCACTCTGCATCTGTTCTAAAGTTGCAGGTTTATTTCTGTTAACTAATAGGGCATGTCAACATCAAAACCATCTAGAAATTTAATTAGGGCCAAGCCCGGTGGAGGTTTTATATTAACTAGAATTGCATTGTAAATGTTGTTAAACCTAGTACAGTAATCCTGAACAGATTCATTAGGAGATCTCCTAATGTTCTCATATTCAGATAATATCTGTAGAGGGTTTTTCTTTCTTTCCCATCTATTTATAAAAAATTGGTGGAAAGCAACTAAATCAACAATATGGTTAGCAGGTAAATATTTAAACCATTTTTAACATCTCCTGCTAGTGTTTGTGAAAATAATCTCATTTGTAGATCGGCCTCATCAACTTCATGTAACTCAAAATAATCTGTCATTTTATCTACATGTTATTGAGCAGTATACTGACCAGTACTAACGAATTGAGATTTTTTACTCTGGTAATATTGTGGCATGGCATGTAAAGGGGCCTGAAAGGCCAAAGGGGAAAATATGGTTGTCATGGCTAAGATTTTAGTTCAACTAGGAGGAAAAGTAGTTGTACTTGAAGATGAACTCAAAACGTTAGGTCAGAGAGGAAGTTTAGATATGAATGGTTTAATGGAATGAACTGTAGTGGATATTATAGGTGAGATGGAACTAAATGGAGTTGTATTTACAGTTTCTGAAGATACTATAAAGAGCTTAGGGGTAGCAGCTATTAGGGTAGCTAGTTCAAATGAATGTTGAAAATAGGATTCATCTATGTCTTTTATCAAAGTTGAAGTTAAAACATCGAGTTTGTTAAAAGTATCTAGAACCTGTTGATCTAAATCAAGTTGTATAGTATCCTTCTTTGATTCAATAAATTGAATGAAATTGGGGTCTATTACAATATCATGGACTAAGTTTTTAGATTTGGTACGAAATAAAGAATGCTCAAATGATAAATCAAATTGAATATTTTGTATGCTTGATAATTCCTTAGGAAGTGAATTTTCTTTGATTAACTCACTACTACTTCCTTAACTCTCTAGTATTTTATGTGTTCTTCAAATTATATCAGGATCATCAACAATTGTAACAGGCTATGGATCAGGATGAGCCCTTGTATAATATGTTCTTTTAGAAGCCAGAATTTTAACTTACTATCATAAATTCAAACAATCCTTTAAGACATTAATGTGAAAAATGAATAAAAAATGTTTCCTTTAAGATTTATTTTAACTAGGGACTAGTTTTTCCCCAGTATGGTCGCCACTATGTTATCACTCTGAAATTTCCAAAGGTTGTTCTAAGCGTTAACAATAAATATTAGAGGTAACTACAAACCTAATTTTGGAGCTTAGGATCTAGCCTTCCTAAACTCAGAGAGGGCTCTCTCTATATGATTTAACTTTGTTTATTTAATAGATTTTAGGCTAGTTATGCATGCTTAATTGGATTGGTTTTTATTGGTTGGTGGATTAATGATTTAGATGAATAGGTGATTTTCCATTTTCCATTGGGCTATGGAGTTAATATACTTTGAAAACAGAACAAAATCAAATTATAAAGAAAGTTTTACAAGGAACAATAGGTGAGAAATATAAGATCTCAAGGCTGAATGGTGAAGTGATTTTTCAATTGGGATCAAGGAGCAATTAAGAATTCCTTAAACCAGATAATGAAGAAGGATGAAGAAGTCAATTGGGATCAGAGGGAAATTAAGAATTCTCTAAACCGGATATCAGAAGAGAACATATAAATTTATAACAGTTAAAAGCAGAGTGTAATGTTTAAGAAAATTCTGCAGTAATACTCCTGTTATAACATTCAAATTTAGAACACATATAATTTTATGGAATACTTAGAAAGAGAACATGAACAATTGAAATTTATACTTCACTGAGATAGCTCAACACATGAATCTTGTAAAGAAGTTTCTTTATAACTTGTTCTGTCTCTCAACTAGAAGTTGGTACAATAACCCTTGGGCAAGAGATCAATCAGCTACAGAAATATTTAGAAATCCACACTTGATACTTCGAATGATGAAGTATTTATACAAAACATTACAAAAAATATCATGTCAACTGACTAGGATTTATTTTAGGAAAATAAAATATCTTTATGCAAAAAGATAGTGACACCTTTCAACTGACTGATATCTAGCCTTGATTCTTTGATTGTTGTTACCTGTTTGTTTCTTTGATTTCTCTTTTTCTTTCATTTGTATGTTCTTTCACCCTTCATAGTAAATCACACCATTTCTCCCATGTTTCTTCATTTGTAATTTTTATTTTCATCATATGGCGGTAAATATCATCTACCTCTGAATATCTAGCAAACGTAGGCTTATTTACGAAAATGTGATTTACCTCATGCTTGAGGTAAAAGAATTTTTCTAGAGTTTGAAGTTGTTTTTCTTGGGCTAAAGGCTCTGTTAATGAAAAATCCTTCTCTAGAACTTTTCAAATTCCTATAATGTGGGTCTGGAGTAAGCAGGATGAAACTAGTATCAAGCTGCTCCTCCATCTCCTGGTTCTACTAATCACTTGCAGAAAAAAAAAATAAAACAACTTGTAATGAGAAGAATGGTTTGAAGGGAGGTGAGCGGGCTTATTTGTAAAGGGAAACGATTATTTCAAATGACTGGATTTAGAAAATTGTTTTGGAAAAAATTCCTTTTTGGACCCCCCTAATGATAAAATTCGGATGGCAGAGGGGGGCCAAAAATTTGTATGGCAGTTGGATATCAATGAGCGTGATGAGATCATTAGGAATATGGGAATGACTTATGAAATGGGGTGAATAGTGGGGTCTTAAATTTTTTAAATCAGTGGTTTATCGCATGGCGACGGGGTTGTTTGTGGTTTGGGAAGAAGGGGGTGCGATAAAACCAGGAGGTGCCCCATGGTAGGGGAGTAGGCAGAGAAATGTCCGGAGCCACAGACGCCCCCCCCTCAGGATTTAAACTTTAGAATGTCAGGGAGTGCGAAATGGATCATAGGAAGTCCGATGTGCTCAGCGATGATCAAATGGTTGACGGGGTTTCATGTTTTAAAAGGAAGGTGGGGTCGGGTAAGATTAGGCGCAAGGGTAAAATGAAAGTGTGGTATACTTAATCTTTTTCCGTTTTGAACTTTGAAAAAGTGATTTTTTTGTATTTTTATGAATACATAAAGTTTCGTTTAAGGGGGAAAGGGGTTTTTAAAGGGAAAAATGGAATTTTACTAAGGGGAAATGGTTTAAAATATGTTTTTTGAGGTTTTGAAAGGGAAAAGGTTTAGGATAGGGATTTTTTAGAACTAGGAAGGGGAAATTGGTTTCCAAGAGGGGAAAAGGATTAGGATAAGGGGGAATGAAGAGGGAAAAAGGGTTTTTAGCAAGGGGAAAGGGGTTAGAAAGATATTTTTGATAAGGGATAAGCATAATGATGCTTATATAACTTTTGAAAAGTATTATACCTACCATTTTATTCATGCTAACATTTTTCCTTTCCTTTATTGTGTGAATTTGATCTTGCTGACCCTTTTATTTTCTTTTGATAAACAAACTAACTTATTTCTAACCTTATATCTTCCAATGGCTCAGATTAACCTTATGGGCTCATTTTTCTTCTCTACCTAACTACTGGTCTGCCAAGATTAAATGGTTTGGTTAGATCTTTATTCACTAACTATCATGACATATAATTTAAAGGCATAAATGATCAAGATTAGAATGCATGATCATCATGAATTGTGGCATTTTGAACAAGTCGCACACAATTTATTTGCAAAAGTAAAGTAAACTAAGAGTAGTGGCATTTGAATGTGAAACACTTTCATAATTTGGTTTTTCTTCTTTTTATGGGGTTTATATTATATATATTTTTTATCTTTCTTTATTTTGGTCCTTTGATTATTCTTTTAGGACATACCCTCGTTTCATTTTTTAATATGGAAAACATTTGCAGAAATGAAAAGGTATGTATAATATTACAAGAATTAACATAGCCAATTCAAAATTATGATCCCTGCTATTATAGGACCCTAACAGGAGGGAGATGGATTGTTGCAACATTCACTTTTGTAGTTGCTTGAGGACAAACAAAATTTTGGCAGGGAGTACTGTAATATTCCAAATTTTCCATCACTGTTAATTGGAATATTAGAGTTCTTACTTTTCTTAATTAGTTAAGTAAATAAAAGGGTGTATGGACCCATAAACCACATAGATGAATAAAATCAAATTTTGTTGTGTGAATGTGGACTAGTTAGGTAGTGGACAAACATTATGGCGTAGTGGAGCAACTTAGTGATGAAGGAAGGGTGGAGATCATAGAGCATTAATGAGGAAGATGATGGAGATAGTGGAGGGATACAAGCAAGATCATAGAGCGATAATGATGAAGTGATGGCGGAAGTAGTGCATTAAATGCACACATGATGGAGGGAGTGGAGAGTAAATGCAGAGATGATGGAGATCATGGAGAGACAACGTAATCTTCATGTAGGCTAGTGGCCACATGTGCAGCGTAGTAATGAGGTGGTCCAAGGCTAGGGGAGGCTCACAAAGCATAAAAAGAAGGTGAGAGCAACCATATAATTCATTATTGATTTAGATCTTGTATTGTCATTTGAAATTTATTTGCACGCTTCATTTGTTTAGCTAAGTATGCAATGTTGTTTAGCACACGAGTGTTCCCAAGCAGGAATTCCACCCTTATCAACGGGGGACTTCGAGTACCTACTCTGGAAAGGCTTCTTTAAGCAACCATTCATCATCCAGAATTGGTGCCACATTCAACCCCTCTATTCAGCACATACATATTCAAGAATTACACATTCGTGCTTGAGGGTTTGATAGGAGGAAGGTAGTTTCTAGCAGTTCAGCTAGGAAACATGTGGAGGGATACATCCTTCACCTTGTTCTTCCATTTCAGTCTTGCAGGAGCATCATTGTGAAATATGGCATCAGGCCATCATTCTACACCTCCATGCAGTAGCATTTCCTCTAGGAATTGTGCAGTCCAACAATGTAGATCCAGTGAAGGAAGGAAGTTCCAAGTATTTCAGCTTGGAATCGTGTGAGGGATCATCCCTTCACTTTGGTGAGATTATTTCCATCAGATGTGAGCTATATTCCATCATCTAGCAGTAGGCTACATATTTACCCCCCTTGATAGCGCAGTCCATTCTAGCAGTTCTGTATTCAACAGCTGCAACTTGAGAGGAGGAAGGAGGAGATAGATCTCAAGCTTCTAGCTTGGAGATCAGGAGGAGGGATCAAGCCTTCATGGATTGAGCTGATTGGGTGCCATTGTAGTAGTTAGTTAGTCATTTCAGCCCCATCTTAGTAGTCACCCAGGAGAAGTGTGTAAGTCAACCAACACGAGTGGAGTTGACAACTTAAAAAGAGCCGAAAATCTAAAGTCAAAATATGGCCAAACCATTTCGGGGTTTTTCTGGGTTTTGCGAGTAGAGTCTGTGGTTAAAATTTAGGATATTTTGGAGCACTCCAACAACCTCCTGCACATGGTTCCTCTTGCTAGTAACACTAGTTTCCAACATCAACAATAATAGCAACAACACCATTTCCAGTGCTAGGATTTAGATTTATTAAGCTGGTTCTTGTTGGCTTGAGTGCATCTTCTTTGGAGAAATGTGTACCTTATATTTGATGTTGTTTATAATGATATCACTCAACTATTTTTTCTCATGATTATGATGTCTTAATATAATTTCCAGTTGCAACATACTTCCGACATGTTCCATATGCTATATTCTTGTTTTTCTTTATTTGGAATTCTATAGATGTTCTATATTCCAGTATTTCCCATTTTGGGATATTACAATATTGAAGTTTTTATATCTTGGCCTTAAGCTAGTTTCACTTGGACACGTGTATAAGCCATCTTTTTTACCATCTATTTTTGGAAAGTAAACCTTGCAATCAATTAGCTTCTTCAACTTGACACCTTTTTCCCGTGGACAAAACATTCCTCTAAGTGTCATTTACCAGTTTCACCACCTTGAATTGAGCATAGGATTCTTTCTATCCAAGAAACTAGAGCATCTATTCAATCAACACTCATTCTATCCACCATACTATAGGCATTCTTTTATACCTTTTCAGGTTTTCAATATGAGAAATACAAAAAAATCAAATTTCCCAAAAAGAGAGGGATCGGGAAATTACTTCCATATTTGATGGCAGCTAAGAGTTAGTTGTGTCACCCTTGAACAAAGCACAAAAAGTTAAGTATTTTATCCATTTTGGGATGGGATTTACTTTGACATAGGAGAAGCCATAACCTTGTTATCGAGTCAGTAATCCCCTAGTTCATTATCTAGTCCAATCATATGGAGGGTTTGTTCGTGACTCCTGCATGAAAAACTTATAGAAAGTTACCATATTCTGCCATAGTCAAAATGAGTTGTGTTTTTGTTCAAGGGAAGTAAACCTGAGTTGGCCTTTCTGCAGTGTCTCTTGATTCATTTTTTAGTTGGCCATCCTCGGTCTATTAGAGCCTTGTTCTATCACTTTAGATATTTGGTCCTTTGCTCATGCTGGTTTGAGAAGGTCTCCATTGACTTATTTCCAATTGGTTTTTCTCTTATCAACTTTGACAAATTTCTTTGAGAGTAAACCTAGAGTCGCACCCTGTCCCTATTTACATTATTGGTAGGTGACCTTATGCTCAACATTTGATCAACACCATGGGTCTTTGACTAAGTGGTTTCCCTTATGTTCGGCTTCAACTTTCATTATCACACCTGGGATTCGTGCAGTACCTTGGTTTCCCTTTGACCCTATCGATGGATTCCTTGCCTCTTTGTCAGCTTTCATTATTGGTTGGTTCAGAGGGTTTCTGTCGTTCTCTAGCTACATTTTGTGCATGCTGAAAACATGCTTCAGGTTGGTTACTTCACTTTTATTCATCCAATTCCTTCCAAATTTTGGCCTGCAGGTTACACTCGTGCTGGATTGATGTGGGATTCCTTAATGCCTTCCTTCCAGCAAATATTTTCTCATCGACTCCAACACATTCCTATGGGAATAAGGTCTAGAGTCCTTTTGTTGGTACCTTATGGTTTGCAATCATTAGTGGCAGATTCCTTCACTATCGACAGTGAGAATACATCAATGTATCCTGATTGGTAGATTCTATCAAGTGTTCAACTTCAGATCATTCATTTGAAATTGTTATATTGTACTGGGGTACCTTGAAACTCATCGTCATTATCAGTGAGTTGCCTCACGTTTGTTTATGGTATACATCAATGACCGGTAATCAAACGATTTCTCACATGGTCGACTTCAGATCATTTATTCCCATTGTGTAGAATTGTACCATAGTGATCGGTGAAGACCTCAAGTTTGCATCAACATGCTTTGGTTCACTTTGACAACTTCTTCATTTTTTTTCTAGTGACACCATCCACCCTTATATATTGTATTTCATCACAATTACATTCTATATGTTTGCACCCGAGTTGCGTGCAGTACCACTTTTCCACAACTTATGATTTGGTACTTGGAGATTCAGTTGTGACTTCAGTGATAAAATATCTTTGCAACATCATTGATCAGTCTTCTATATGTGATACTTTGACATGACTTTGATATGTACTTTCGAGCAGTGACCAGATGATTCACTATGTACTTTACAGTTTCTGCTATACTTATATACATATTAGAACCCCTCCATACTTGTTATGTAGACATGCTTTACTTTCACTGAGCATAGGTATGCCTTCCTCAGACATGAGCTTACTTTATGATTTATTTCACTGTTTTTTGCAAGGCTGAAATATGGTGAAGTCCTCTCAAGTCCTCACAAGATTCTTTCTTATATACATAATAAATTTCAGCCATCATGTACCCATTCTGACCTCATATATTAGGGGGCATCTATTATAGCATCATTTATCACCTTTATATACTTAATGATCTATGTATTGGCCTTGGGAAGCCCTTTCCATCCAGACTTGGTCATCTCCTTAAAAACCATTATTTTGAATTCCATATGCGACTCTGCGCTGTCTAAGACACATGCAGTCAGGAGTGCACTCATATTTTACTCGCGTATACAATTTAAAATATTAAAAAAATATATAACTCCCTATATTTTGGGTGGGGTTTATGGGTTACAACGGAAGCCCAACTACAGGAGCTCGTGGCCACACTGTTTCAACTGAAAAAAAATGTTTTGAGGAAGTATAAATACACCTCATGGGGAAGGCCTTATGGAGGAGAGAGAAAGCCATTGATACTATAGCCTATTATAGCGCAGATCAAGTCTGATTATCCTTGTGCCTCCTACACTTCCCAGGTTCAGGAAACCGTTGTTTCCTTCTTTGAGGTGTTCACCTCCTTTCTGTGACATCTTTGTGCACCTTTTATGGAAGAATATTTTTGAGGCTTGGGTTGGACGAATACGGAGGACAGTTTCACTTGAAGCCGTGGATGATTTCATGAGATATTTATCCACATATTTTACCTACATCAATAAAGAAGCTCTGTCCTATTCCTGATGTTGTGATCTTATATGATTTTTATACATGTTAATGATCTTCTAATTGTTAATTTCATTTTATGTCTTTTAATCTTATATGATCTAGCCTATAGACATTTAGGATATATATGATGTAAAAATAGTCTATTTGCTTTTTCTTGAGTGAGTTGCAGGGCTCGAAGCACGAGGAGAAGCATAAGGCTTTCAACCTGGGGGAACGGCCTCAAATGTACAACATACTTGTTTGGTCATCTATCCCTAGTTTAGTAGTTTAAGCATTAGGACCTTTAGTTCGATTGATTCTTATTATTGTATTCCTTCCGCTCTATTAGGTCCCTCAATCCAGACCTTAGGGTAGTTTCACCTGCAATAGTTATGTATGTGTTATATTATTTCCATGATTGCGCCGGGGGGGGGGGGGGGGGGGTCACAGTGCGAGTGACAACCCCTCTTGTTTGTTGCGTCGAGCGCAGCAGGGGTGCAACAACCCCTCCTGTCTAGGGGTTTAGAGGGGGACGGTAGTACCTCAGGAAAAAAAATTGGACCCTATTTTAGGTGGATGAACCCACCTATGGTTTTATGAATGGGTTTGCACATGGTTTTGTGGCATGATGGTTTTCGACCCTTGGTATTTTGTAGATCCGGTTAAGGGAACTACATTTATCTTCTAATCCAGGGTTAATGGACTGAGGTTTATGAATGCTTCAGCATGTATATATATGTGTTGTATCACTAAAAGGAATATAAAGAAAAATGAAGCTGGTAGTCCCGATTTGGGATCCAGGGGAAAACCTTTATGTATATATTTTTTATGTTTTATGCTCTTGCTATTGTTTATTTTCTGTTTTTAAGAATTCATTTGCAGATAATTTCTGTATAGGATTAAAAGCTACGCATAGCCATTGGGAAAGTAAAAATATTAATTGCTATTGTTAACGAGCTACAGTGAAGTTGCTAACTCTTATTGAATGTAGGCTATTGAACCTTTTGGGATTGTGAGTCATGCTGATGACCCTTGCGAGTGTGCATAAATAACAACTAATGATGCATGTAATAAAATTTGAAAATGATTTTAAAAACACACACACATACACGCACATGTTTTATAGGTAGTAATGGAAACACTAATGACAACTTTGGTGACTGTGAATGTAGGTAAAATTGGACAAAGAATTCCAAGTCAAACCCTTGTGCACCCTTAATTGGAGAGAAATCATGCTACAGAAGAAAGTTAATGCTGAGGATAAAGTGCAATTAAGGCACTTTAGTCTGGAAAATGCGAATTGGAAAGATAAAATTTTCAAGCATGAAGCATATTCCAACTTGTTTTGAAGGATTACAAGCAAACACTAAGGATAGTGTTTTTATCGAGAGGGGGAAGATGTAATACCCCTCATTGAATGGTAAATATTTAATTTACTTTACTTCGGTAACTTGGTGAACCATGGGTTATGTGGAAAGCCTAGTGGGAAATTTAAATGTTAAATTATTTTAATTTTATTTAAAATTTAGTTGTGGCAAGCCATGGAATTTAGTTAGATAGTTAGATAATAATAATTATTATAATTTTTTATAAAAAAATATCCAATAACTCTCCTCTCTAAAATTTATATACAAAATAAAAGATATTTTACTTTGCAAAATTATATTTTTTTAATTGGTAAATGATAATGCATTGAATTCTTTATAAAAATTATAATAAATACTATGAAGTATTTATTCATAAAATTAATAAATAGAATAAAGTAAGTATAATTTTATAACTGTGTAAAAATAAAACAAAATATAGTTCATTTTATTCATTATAATATAAATTATATTTTGTTTTAATTGATTATTTTGTTTAATTTTGATAATTATATATATATATATATATATATATATATATATATATATATATATATATATATATATATATAAAATTTAGTTTAGTAAATTGTAATGAACTTATTAATCAATAAATACAAATTATGTTATTTGGAATGAATAGTTGGAAGTTTTTCAAGGAATATATTTTCTCTTGCAATATGTATGTTTATGAATATTAGATCAATTTTTGGTCATCTAACCTGTTACTATTAGATGGACCAAAGTACACCATGTAAGACCAGTAAAATTTCTTACATTAGGAAAAATAACCTAGTAACCCTTAATTTATTAAGTTGTTTATGGTCTAAATAGGAAACCCCATGAGGAAATATTGAATAAATCCATATTTGTTTGATTTTCCTCAAGGAATAACTTCTTAAACAACAATTTAATTAATATTCTTGGTCATATTTAACCCAAAACAAGAAAATTAATTAGATAAATCACTATTTATCTTATTATTTTCTAGGAATAATTATTTAAACATTATTTGAATAATATTCCTTGTTAAATTTGACTAAATCATTTATAAATAATTGAATAAATCACTATTTATTTAATTATTACTCAACCACACTCTTAAAATAATAAATAAATCATTTATTTCTTTATTATTTACAAATAAAGGGATTTGACCAAATTCAAATTCTTTTTCCCTCCAACAAATATAATAAAATATTCCATAAAATTTGGATCTAGATTTGGTTAATAATATTTTAACTATGCACCAATATCTAGACTAACTATATATTTTGTTATAAATAGAAGGGTTTTTCCATTCACTCACTACCTTTTGTTGCCTAAAGATCACTCTGGATCAATACTTTTGGTTTGACTTTGATCATCCATCATTGTCATATTTTTCTATCTTTTTTCTTGTGAACTACCTTTGAGTTCCATTTTTCTCTGGGTTTTCTACACCATCAAGAGAGAGAGATCTTAGATTTGAAGCGCTGATGACATACAAGAACCCATCCCATTGAGGGGGACTCGTAACATCTTTCTATGTTTCCTTCTCAGGTGTCATAAATACAAAAATTATTTAAAAATATTCTTGTCTTGTCTATTTGATGCATGGAGCAACTCTTGCTTTTATTTACTACTTAATGTCTTTAACTGCATAGATCTGGATTTTGTGACATTTTTCTTGTTCAACTAAATGCATATCTAAAGAAATTGGCAGCCATCTTTGATGTTAGGGTTGGTTGTTATGCATAGCTTTAGTGGGATTTTTTCGTATGCTTGCGATTAGAATTCACACTAACAATGAATATGTAATAGTTAATGTATTTTTTAATATTAATTTTTTCAATTAAATATAATATATATATGATGATGATGGTGGTTATTATCCATTTAGATCAATGTGGTCTATTAGATCTTAAGAGAGGATAAAGAATCTAAGTTTTATTCTTCAAAATCTTATTTTTATGGTCAAAGAGAAGGGAAATAAGTGCTCCAAGATCGCTATAGGTGGGTTGGATTAATAGGTCAAGAAGATTGGAAGTGTGGCATATGGTAGGGAATTCAGAGAGAATGTGAGTTAGAGTTGGGCAGTCTAATAGGAAGTGTTTTTCATCTTCCACCTCCTTAGAATCGTAAAATTGGCAGATTGTATCATTCCAAGGGGTCTTGGGAATATACCACCGATCGGTCTCACTCTGAAGCTTCTGGGAATTAGTTCTTATCTTAGTGATGTTCATTTTTTTCTTATTTTTGGAGAATACATAGAGAGAAATTTGATTATCAAGGGTGAGGTTGATCATTTCCTTATAGTATCTTAGTGTCCTTTTACCCTCCAGCTCCCGATGCTCCCACAACTTGTCCTTATGTTAGGTCCTCGTAATTTTTTATATTGGTGAGAACAAATGAACAGGGGTAACATCAGATCGGTATTTGGAGTCCTATGATCTAGCCTTCCTGAACTTAGAGAGGGCTCTCTTTATTTTGTGCAAAGGATATGAACTTGTTTGCTTTTAGGGTTTGATTTTAGGCTAGTTGTTAATTTTAGGGTTTGTTTGTTTGATTGGCTTGGGTAGATGATCAAGTAGAATAGATGGAGTGAGATATTTTCAATTCATTGGGCTATGGAGTCTACAAAAGGTTATGGAAAGTTCAACAATGAATCAGGGTGCATCACAGGGAAAATCTAACATGGTCAAATAGATCTTTAAGGTTTATGTGAGATGGAATGAACATCAAATTTGTGAACATGGTAGGTGCAAAGGGGCAGTTAAGAATCCTTGAACAAATATCTTTAAACAAGAAGGGTCTTTAACACTACTCAACATAAAGAAGTAATCATAAGACAGGGAAAACCAATAAATCTTTGATTAAACTCAAGAAAATAAGCATTTCAGATAAACAATCTAGTGAACTATAGAAGGCAAGAAACTTGTGTAACTTCTAGTGATTTCACCTTCAAGATTAGAAAAAATTCAAGATAGACATATAACATAGGTCAAAGAAGAGGGAACTCCTAAACATCATTGATTATAGTCATAAATAACTTCAAAGCAACCTTTCAAGAATGGACAAAGGGAATAATAAAAACATAACCTCTTTGGCTAAAACTAATCAGTGATACTTCAAAGAGAGATATTAAGAACAATATTTAAGTAATATCAAACAAGTAGGGCTAACCATATTTTTTTTTTGATATCTACTGTATTGAATCATTCATAAGATAAAGAAGCATAATTGGGTCTAGAGAGCAACTAAGAATTCTCTAAACCGACCTAGCAAAAGAAAACACAGAAGCAGTGAAGGATAAACCTAACTAAGGTGCCTCTAAACAACATTTCTTAGTCTAAAAATTTTGTCCTACTGTAATAGAAGGATGAAAAAAATGATAATACAAGAAAACATTAGCTAAATAGGAACACATCACCATTTGACAATGCTCAGGGATCCTGCAAGAAAGCCTTCTCCAATGTCAAACAATCCAAGCCATTCACCAAAATCAGAGTCAATTTGTCTTCAATCTCCAAAACTATGTATTACTCACAAGATTCACATCAACCACCAACACTACAATGAGACCTCAATGCAGTATTTAACAAGAAAGGAGGTCAATAATCCTAATTAGGTCTCTAGAAGTCCATTAGTTAATCATAAATGTCACTTTTTTCCTTTGAGACCTTGCAAGGCCCAAGACACAAAATATCTAATGAAAAATCTCTTCTTGAGAATTTTTGCCAAACAAACTGACATTTGGGCTCCCCCAAGCCTCCAAAATATTTCCAAGTGTACTTTGTTGACGTTTTGACTGTTAGGGCGCAGCACTGAGTTTTAAGGATGGATTTACAGGCCAACGGCATAGCACATGAGCATGAAAATTGAGTCACCTTGTAGCCAAGTTTTGAAGGCCTTCCAAATGTCATAATGGGCTCCGTGATGGCTCATTCGAAAGCTTGTTGAGTCTACTTTCGAAAACAACCCTTGGTTTCCTGATTGGACCCATATAAACTGTTCAAAAAGAAAAACTCCCAAAGTTGGTAAAGGTGAAACATATGTCCTGACCTGAAATTTGGTTAGTATGCTGTACTTGAGCTGAGGATTCCAAAAATGTAAAATTTACCTCCTGAGGATGCCCTAAGAAAAAGCGCAGCACCAAGGGTGTTGTGCCCTTGGCCCTCCAAATCAGCAAAAAACCAAAATTTCCAAAAAGTCTCCAAAATTTGCAATTATCTTCCTTTTTATGTTTGGGATGCTTGCATGGAAGCATCAGCAAGAAGGTTTATTTTTTCTTGACCTTTCACCTCCTTGAGGGCTTGAACTTTGGCAAGGGCTCTTTTGAGCTTGGCCCTTGCAATTTGATTTCTAAGTGCATAGTGTTTGGTCAACTTCCTTTGGAGGTCAAGGTCCCTATTTGCCTTCTCCAATTTGGCCTCCAAGTGTGTGTTTTATTTTTCTAGCCAAGGCTCCCGATCATATTCTATCTCCATGGAAATCATCTCACTTAGAGGGAGTTGCTCTGCCAAGGCAGACTCTTGCTTTCTTTGTCTTGTGAAGGCCTTCTTTAAACCCATGGTTCTTGGTCTTCTTCTGGATTGTCCTTCTTCATAATCACTTTCCTCATAGGTGCCCATGAATTCCTCTAGCTTTAACTGTTCTCTTTGAGCTTCTTTCCAGGCTTTGATTTCTCTAGCCTTATAAATGGCATTTTGTGCCCCTAGCTGTCTATTCTCCATCTCAAGGACTCCATTCACACTCTTGGTCCTATCTAGATTTGTGTGGAGGTCTTCAATTTGGGAATTTTTGTTCTGGAGGAGCAAGTTTGAGATCCTTGCTTCATTTTTCTCATCACTGTCAATATGAATGAATTCAAACTCTTTCTTAACCTCATGCTAATATACTTCTTCTTATTCTTGGTTCTTTTTTTTTCCTTTGTCAAGATTCCTAACTGAGGTGGATCGCATGGTCCCTTGCCTTTTATAGGTAGAAAACACATGCCTCTTTCCTCTTTGGTATGTGAGAGGGAAAGGCTCAATATTTTTCATCTAAATGCCCTCACCATGGCTGAACTCATGACTGTTGTCCTCTTCCTTATTGATCTCTGCACTGATTTTTTCTGCACTGTGTTCTTGACTGCTTTCATTAGCCTCACTTTATTTTCCTTCCATGCTGACATCACTGCCGTGATCTTCATTTGTATCGTCATCCCTTTCTCCTTCACTGATATTAGCTTCATTATCTTCTTGGTTCTGTGAGCTATTTCCACCCTCATCATCATCATTACCTTGCCTACTTTTTTCATTTCCTTCAGTACTGCTAGGAGTCTCACTGTGTTTGGCACTGCTCTCTGCACTATCATCATTACCACTGTTAGGCTCATTGTTTTCATTGCCTTCTTGGCCATCATGACTGCTATCATGACTGTCATTTCCTCCCTCATTACTTCTGCTAGCATCATTGTTGTGATTTTCACTGGTGTTATCAACCTCTTCACTGAATTTTTGGTCTTTAGTGTCACTGTTGTCATCATCATCATTATTGCTATCAGTTACCATGTTCTTTGTTTCATCACTGTCCTATTTGTTTCCAACATCATAAAAACCCTTATCATCACTTGTGTTTTCACTGTTAGAGGTGTCATCATTAGTTTCTTCATCACTGTTTTCCTCTTCACTGATTTCTTCATTTTCATTTTCTTCACTGACTCGTGGGCTGTTTCCAGCATCATCATCATCATCAGGGTTGATTTCTTCATCATTTGCCTCATCTTCACTGTCATCTACCTCCATGTATTCTACTTCATTGCTCACCTCAGCCTATTCATCTTTGCTTTATTTATCATTTCCTTCTCCTTCATGGTTACTTTCTTATTCACTGCCACTTTGTTCACTGCCTGAAGCATTGGGAGAAGGTGAGGGAAGAAGGTTGTCCTGAGGTGAAGGTATATGGGTGGATGGTGAAACATGCTCATTAGGAGATGATGGAGGAGTTAGGATAGGAGGATGAGATGAGGAGGGCAGATTCTGCTGAGGCTGGGTTTGTGGGTTTGTGAAGACCTCATGGGAAATGAAAACCTCCCATGGAATACCCCTTTGCTCTAATTGATGCATTACAACCATCTTGATGAGAGACTCATGAAATAGGCTCTGCATTTGTTATGAAGGATGTTTTTCACAATATAAGAAATCTTATCAATAGTCCTATAGAGATAATAAGCCAAATGTAGCATCTTTACCCTAGTGAAGTGCATGAGTAGTCTTATGTGGTATGAATAAATCCTAGAAAACCTCCCCTCACATGTAAAATATTTCATGATGACTCTCATCAAGGGCACATATATCTCTAGTAAATGTGAAAAGGGAAAAATGGATTTGCAGTTAGCTTTGTATCTAGGTTTTAAGAAAGGTTCATAGTCGCTCAGGTCCAAACTAGCCTGCTTGAACCACCTTTCTCCCACACTAGGTATCCCGATGGCCATAGAAATGGTATTTGAAGGTAGCTCAAATTTTACCCCAGCTAAATTTACTTGATTGTCATGAATGTTAAGGATAAAAATCCTGGTCAACTCAGGATGAATTTTTACCTATTGTACTCTTTCACAAAAGTCAAAACAACCCACGTTCTAGAAATATGAAACTATCATAGGAGATGCCATCAAATCCATAGTGTTCAATTGCTCAAACCTATTTATTCTTCCACCCTTGCGCTGATGTCTTCTAGGCCCTTGGCCTACCTCACCACTGTCACTATTACCTTCCGTTGACATTTTGATTTCACTATTGCCTTGAAAAATAAAACCCTAACTCTGGTTGTGAAATGATATGAAGAGGGTAAATGAGATGGTGATGAGAAATGTAGTTTTTTCAAGTGGATGAAAGGGATGAGTGAAGGGGTAATTTGGGAAAAATGAGAGGTTAAATAATTTTGAATGCAAACCAACTGATATGCCAAACCTTACTGTGAAAACATCTTAGTAATGATAACAATCTGAGAGGGTGAGGTAATGTAATGTCAATTCCTGGCAGTGTGGGGAATTGATTTTGCAAATGGAGTGAGTATCTTGGTAGATGAGAAACTTCTCAACAAGGCAGTCTTAGTGTCCTCTTAGCATGCAGATGGAGGAGTGTTATCTAAACAGTAGTGTGTTTAACATGATAATATTGTTTTCTCCTTTAGGGTTTTTAATTTCTCTTAACTTCACACCATCAAACTGCTTGAAAGAAGGCAAGGCATCCTCATACCTCTAAAAAAAAACATTATGAAAGGCACCTGGCAGAAAACTGGAGGGGATTTTGAAGTGTTTGAATGCTTGCACTGGTGAAGAGGCCATCCTGGCTAAGAGTGCAACACCTGAATGTAGTTTTGGGTGGCTGAATGCACTGTCGGGTCAGCCGAGGGTGTAGCGCTGAACGCAGAACGTGAACTTGTAGTGGTGGGCCTGCCAGGTGAACTTTTGTGCCGATTGGGTCGAGCGGTGTTCTATCGTGCCTTGTGCCGAGAGTGCAACACCTGAATGCAGGTCGGGTCGGGCGTATGGTCGGGCTTTTATGCACGCAACACTGTTGGTGTGGGGCTTGTCGGGTCTCTTTGTGAATGCGTAGCACTGCAAACCTTACTACCGGGGAAGGATGCATGCGAAGTCTGAGCGGGCACCAGGTGAATGCTGCATGCAGATTCTGAAAGGGGTGCCAGGTCTACACGGAGCTACGTGCAGCGCACACTTAGAGGTGTGTAGCGCAGAGTAATTCTGCACATGAAAAATCTTTAGGAGCGTAGCACAACTCCAGGTGCGCAGCACATGGTAGCTTGCCCGAATTTGCCAAAAACTCACAATTTCCCTCCTTGACTATTTTGATCCTCTTTGTAAAAGAAAATAACTTTTTGAAGGGTGAAGAGGGAATTAATAGGTTTAGAAACTTAATTTCAAGAGTAAAACCCTCTTTTCTAATGTTTTCAAGCCTTTTAACTTTTCATTGATATTTCTTTGACCTTTTTGTTGTAGGTGAAAAAAAAATTACTTTTGGTTCTTTGAGGCATGAAGAGCCTATTCTTACACTTTGGTGAATTTGGCCATACAATAGCCTCTTCAATTTGATGTGAAACCTCCATTATAAAACTCAAATTAACCCTTTGATATTCACATACCTCCTTTCACTGTTTGTAATAATATTTTCTCCATTCAATGAATTTTGACTTCCTTTTGGCCTATTGATGCCTTTCAGCATTTTCTTGAAAGATGACTATGTGAACCCTGTCTTTACCTTTATTAATGATCATTAGGCATGATAAACTCACTTTGATAAGCACTATAGAACTTAAATCATGCTTGCTACCTTCTCTTTTGGCCACTTCTGATTTGCAGGTGCCACAACATATTGACTTAGCCCTTTCTGATATTCATGAAGTTTGATATATTCAATTACACAGCAAAAACCTTATATTTCACCTTGGGTTTCCATATTAGAGATCAACACTACGTTTTTATCCTTTTACCACTAAATGTGAGTAACTTAAAATGAGAATTTGATCCTCCTGTTACTGATATTCTTTACTTCTCTATCCTTTGAAACAGTAAGGAATTTCACTTTGGAAAAATTTGGGATGACATACATAGTAGCCCTTTAAAATACTCTTTTTGTTGTCATCATGGAGGTCTAACACCTTCATTTTACCTCCTTTGACCATCTTACCAAACCCAAGGTTTCTAGGATTCTTTCTCAATGTGATTTGCTACACTAGATCCGTGCTTGGCATACTACTAGCCCAATCAGGCTTAACAACCTTGATTCTTCTTGAACACAAATTTTTGTCTTCCTTTAGGAACTCATCAGTTACTTTGTCAACTTCCTTTGCTGATTTACATCTTGACATTCCTGCAGAAAAGCCAAGCACATTTACCTTTTGCAAAACTTGAAATTGATAAAGTTGCCCACTTTGGAGATTTTCTGCTCTTTCTTGGGAAATCACGTCTTTCCCTTCTTTTACATTTGAAACATGTTCTAGCATAATATGAACATAGCTTAGAACACCAATGAAAACCCTATAACCTAGGAAACCTTAATTATCTAGTGGGAGGGTTTTAACTTTGTCTTTGACTGAAATTAGGCTTGGGATCTTAATAGTGTAAAAATAGAGTTTTTTTACCAGTTGATGTATTTGAATATACATAAATTGATGTAATTGATTCATATAAAGAGCCTATAGAGGTAGTTTTGAGACCATCAAGGTTTGAGGACCCTGATGAACATGGGGATGATAGGCTGATTGGTAACCCTAGATGGAAGGTGTAAAAGTGAGGCAAAGGCAAAACAGAGTGCTGGGGTTATAGGTGGGAACATAGAAAATAGATGAGTGGCATAATCCCATGAGGGGCCCTTTAGGAATGGTAGGTTAACCATTAAATGATAAAATAGTAGAATAATGAAAAAATTCTGACAAGGATAATGAGAGAAGTGAGATTTCTAAAATTCATAATATTTAGAAATATTTTTTCAGATGTAGGACTCGAAATATCCACAGTAGTCATTTTTCCGTCCTACTGTGGATATTCAGAGTCCTACATCTGAAAAACTACACCACAGAAACCTCCAATATAGCATTTAGAAATATTGTTTTTAGAAATCTAGGACTGATATTTAGTCATCTACAGATAGTAAAATTTACTGATGACTAATAGTGGCTCCACTTGGGTAGGACAACTCATTTTCAGGAGGTGTCTAGGACCTCAGAGCTCAAATATCTGAGTTTTGAAGACCAGTGCCTTACTTGCACTGAGAAAATTTCTTTCTTTCATTAGCTAATGTTCTCTTGAAGGTACAATTTCAAAAAGTCTGAAAACATGATTTCTTCAACCTCATTTCTACCTACCCATCCTACTTTGTCGAACATTTTTTCTTCCTTTGGGTGCACTTGGACTGGCAAACCCTTGACATTTTTTTTCTTTGAAAGCACAAAACAAAAAAACTATCTACTTGTACCCTTATCACTCCCAAGAGTTCAGATTAGGCTAATGAAATCTCTTATTCTCTACCTAATCTACTTATTTGTCAAGATTAAGCTGTTTGAAATTTTTTTCTTCTCTAATCTACTGACATGAAATTGAAAACATGACTAAACCAGGATTGAGCAATATGATTTTCCATGGGCTGTGGCATTCAGACAAGTTGCACACAGACATTATTTTTGTACAATAAAAACTAGAAAGTATAAGGGTTGTGATCTATAATTTGTTACGCATCGCTATATTTCTCTTTTGTTCAAGTTTTTACTTTAAGAACTAGCAATATTTTCCTAATATAATCTACTGACAAGTCAAGTTTAAATGGTTTGACAAGTCTTCCTTTACTATCCTATCAGCAGAAATTTAAAACATTTTTAGTCATGATTAGGCTAGATGACTGAACAATATTCTTTCTTTTGAACTAGTAGTGGCATTTAGGCTTGCACATTTTCAAGAACACTCTTTTTTGGGTATGGGGCTGTACCTATTCATTTCATGCCCTCTTTTACTTCCTTTTTTTGTTTTTGTGATTTTTTTTTTTTTCTAATTTTTTATCAATCAATGTTATGTACAATGAATGAAAGCTTCAAACTAGGAACTTTGACAAAAATAGTGTTTGAGCATCCTGCCATTGACAGGACCTCCGAATACCTCTACTCCATCCAGATTTTGTAAAAAGAAAGCATTACTACCTCTAACTAAATGAATGATATAAGGACCTTTCCACAAATTTTCAATTTTTCCATGTTTTCCTTTGTCCTCCCTCCTGGAATCCCATTTCAGTACCGCGCCTCCAATGTGGAAATCATTGGCTTTGGTTCTTATGTCAAATATATCCTTTATGTTTTCTTTCACTTCTTATGTTCTTTGGTAAAATTATTCCCTTGACTGCTGCAAATGAATGGTTTCATTCAGCCTCCTTTGCATGTCATTTTCTTCTGATTGAACCTCTTGAAGAAGCTTCATAACCAGAACTCCCAAGGATGTCAGGAAAAAAAAAATCCATGCCATAAACCAGCTGATAGGGAGACATATTGATAGATTTCTTAGTTGTTAGTATATTAGCCCATAATGCATGCACCAGTTTGCTATGCCATGATTTTTTGTTCTCTTCCAACAACTTCTTGATGATGTTCACCAAAATTTTGTTAGAGTACTCAGCTAGCCCATTACCTTGAGGGTAATAAGTTGTAGAGTGCCTTAATGTGATGTGGTACTTGTAGAAAAAGTCCACCATTCTTTTGGACTTAAACACAACAACATTATCGGTGATGATATTTTTGGGATAGCAAAACTAGACAGGATGTTGGTTTTAAGGAATTTTGTGATGACTAAGTCGGTAGCATTCCTTGAAGGGATGGCTTTTATCCATTTGGTGAAATAATCAGTAGAAGTGAGAATCCACTTATGTTGGGCAGATGAGGCAGGGTGAAGTTCGCCAATGAAATCTAAACCCCACTGTTGAAAAGGAGTTTCAACACTAATAGGATGCAAAAGTAAAGGTAGTAGCTTTTTCTTGCCATCAAATATTTGGCATTTATGGCAAGTTGCAACTAGATTGTGTGTATCGGGGAAAAGAGTGGGCCAATAGTAACCAGCTCTAAGGATTTTATTGGCTATAGTTTTCCAGTAGAGGTGACCTCCACACTCTCCTTCATGGAATTCATGCATAATTCTATCTACATCATCTTCAAGCAAACATTTAAGAAATATGCCAAAAATTTTTTTCCAATATAAAGCTCCATCTAAAATGCAGAAATTTAAAGCTTTTTGTTTCAAGGATCTAGCTTTAGTTTTGGATAAAGTAGGAGAATTAAGACAAAAAAGTACATATATAATATCAGCATACCAAGATGAATTCATAAATACTTCCTCAATGTGTGGAGCTATGAATTCTTCCTGTTCCTATAATGCATCAACCATATTCATGTCTAGTGCTTGAAAATTTGATTCAACCATGAGTTTTGCGAGTCCTTGTCCTTTAATTAGTTTAGTGGATCTGATTTCTAAATCATATTCTAAGATAATGGCAATCCATTTACCCCTTTTACCATCAGGGTTTTGATTGAGAATATCTTTAACAACTGTATTGGAACAAAAGAAATAACATGAGAGTGAAAAATGTAAACTTTGAAGTCCTTCAATGCTTTAATCAAGGCGAAGCCTTGTTTCTCCATGACGTTATATTTTAAAGGAGCATCCCTCAATCCTTTTTTGAAGAAGGCTATGGGATTTTCTTGTCCCATCATGTTCTTTTGAAGAAATACAGTGTATTTAGATGCAAAGGAGAAAATGAAGAAATCCTTGGTAAAGTCGGGGTTGATTAGAATTGGTGTTTGGGTAAGGGCTTGTTTCACTAGTTCAAAGGATTGTTTGGCTTCCGTGGTCCACTTGACTCGTACTTCTATTTTCAACATGTTTGTGATATTTCTTAGGAGTTCAACAAGGTTAGGAATGAATCTTCTCACGAAGTTTATCTTTCTGATGAAATATTGCAGGTCTTTAATATTTCTAGGATGGATGATTTGTAGTATACCTTCAATCCTTTTGGGGTAAATCTTTATCCCTTCTTCGAAAATGATGTGGCCTAAGAGTTTTCCTTCTTGAAGACCAAAAAATGTTTTCTTAGGATTCAAAGATAGGCCATACTTCCTACACTTCTCAAAGACCTTTTGAAAATGAAATAAGTGTTCTTCATCAGTTTTAGAATAAACAGTGATGTCATCAAGGTATATAACTATGAAGTATCCTATGTCTTCAGAGAAAGCTATGTCCATGGCCCTTGAAAATTAGCCCCCGCATTCATCAACCCAAATGGCATTTTTACATACATGAATGTGCCCTAAGGTGTTGTAAAAGCGGTTTTGTGCTAATCACTTGGCAGTACTAATACCTGATTGTGCCCCAAAAATCTATCAAGCAATGATATTCTCTTAGAACCTACCACCCTTTGCAGTATATGATCCATTTTGGGTAAAGGGTAGTTGTCCTTTAGGGAGGCTTTGTTCAAGTTTCTAAAGTCTATACACAGTCTGATATCCCCTGTTTTCTTTCTTACTAACACAAGGTTAGAAACCCATTCTGAGTACCTAAGTGGGACTATGATACCAGCGCCATACATCTTCTTTTTTTCCTTTTCAACTAGAGGTACTAGAACGAGGTTTATTCTTCTCAATTTTTGTTTGAATGGTTTCTAATTTTCCTTGAGAGGAATTTTATGTTGGATAATGCTTATGTCATAGGACTTCAAGTCCTCATACCCCCATGAAAAAATATCTTTAAACTCTTTGAACAACTCTATATATTTCTGTTTTATGTGAGGAGGGATAGTTTTAGACAAATTGATCATTTTGGGTTCTTTTATGCTGCCTATGTTACATTCTTCTACGTTAGTCTCGGTGGATTCCATCTTTGGCTTTCTAGCTACATCGTTAAAATCAAACAACTCTTCTAATGATACAAGGCCCCTTGGTAATGTAACATATTTCCATTGTAAAACCTCAAGGTCCTTTTGATCTAGATTTTCAAACAATTTTGCCTCATAAGGATGTTCAAGCAGATTTATATCAGCAGTAGAGGACAACTCTGTTTTGTGGGCTTTTTCTTCATCAAAATAATCCTCTTCATGCCCTAAGCTTGTTTTTGGTATTGAAAACTCATTTATATATTACATAAAGCCATCAATTTGTTTATCATCCTTAAACACTTGCCAATAGTCTATGTTGTCAGGTACTTTAGGCCGGTTTTTTACTTTGACAGTGTATTTTTTTTTTTTCCTGAGGTATTTGAAAATTGCTGGCAGTAAAGGAAAGTTCATTGGCAAGGCTGTTTTGAGCTCTAGGGATGAAAGTGAGTTCATATTTCTCAAAGGCTTTCAGGAGGTCTAGGGAATCATTCCTATACTCTCGTAGTCTAGGATTCTTAGCTGAATACTCCCCTTTGATCTGCCTAATGATCAACTCTGAATCTCCTTGGACTGAGATATTCTTAGCTCTTATGTTTTTAAGCAAGTGTAAACCAAGGAGGAAAGCCTCATACTCTTCAATGTTGTTAGTGCATTGAAAATCTAGTTTGTAGGAATGGCCTTCATTTGTGTTATATATCCATACACCAGCTCCTGAACCAACTTTTCCACAAGAGCCATCAAAGCTCATGTTCCAAAGTGTTTCCAGTTCATATTTTCCACTATGTTGTTGTTCAGGGCTTCTAAAGTGTTGGTTGTCATGTTCTTTGTTTGGGGATGGATTTGACTGTTCTGGTAGGCCGGGCTCCTTCTCATTTTCATTTACGTGTTCAGTGATGTCATCTTCATTATATAAGATAAATGAGTCAAGGTCTAAATGAATGGAATAAACAGGGGTGTTTTTTGTCCTTTATAAGCTTCTTACCATATATTTCATGTGAGATTCTCGGTACAATCTCCTTGTTTGGTTAAAAACCTAGATGGTAGCCTATGACATGTCCATTTGGAGGCTCCCTTGAAATTTGGCTCCCAATGATCTAGATAGAAGCATGCCATACTTCGGGGAAATGTCAGCAACCACTATGTCCATGACCAGAATCTTAGCAAGTATCTGTGCTAGATTGACACACAGGTCTTTGATTAGACCCAAACATTTGACTCTACTCGAATCGAAAGAGTACAAGTCCTTGTAAGGTTTGGGTATTTCTAGGCCTAATCTGTCCATCACCACCTTGGGCATGAGATTGTGTGAGGCACCAGAGTCTAGCATAGCATTGTGCAAGATTTTGTCATGAACGTTTAAGCTAACATAGAAAGGAGGAACAAATCCTTCTTGATATTTTCACTCTACGTCAGGTCCAAACAATAGCTCAGGCTTGTCATTGGTTAAGTTTAACATGTAAGTGTCATTTCCTATGTTCAAAAATTTCAGAATTTGGGACCTATATACATCTTCGACTACCAGTTCAGTGAGAGGTATGGTTATTTTGATTTTTTCAATCTCTCCCTCAAAACTAAAAGGTGTTAGTGTTTTTGACATATTTACATCTGTTTTTTCATACATAGTCATTTCATAAATTCTGTTTTGCTAAGTTTTATTAGGACTATCATTTAGAGCAGATTTTACAGGGCCACTAGTATAGGTACTAGGGCAGCTTGGGTCACCATTTTGTTGGCTAGTTTTTTCTTTATTTGGATTAGGTTTCTTAGCCATGGTGTTTGTCTTTTCTTCTGTCCTTTTCATTATGTTTTCAAGGGTATTTTTAACAACAATTTCTAATTTGTTTTTCTTGGAGGTCTCTTGGTTCTTTTTGATGCTAAGGTCATATTGCCAATGGATCTCCATTATGGCATTCTCAAATCCTAATTTTTATTCTTCAGAATCCTCATAGTTTGTTTCAGTTTGATTTGAGGAGAAGAAACCTTGTTCTTCTTCAGTGAGAAAAACATCACCCTCATTATCAAATCCTATCAAGTTTACATGGTTTTCTTCCTACTGTTCAGTCTCTTTTTCCTCTTCATCTACATGGTTATCTTGGAAAGGGGGCTTGATTTTTTGGTCATCGTCTCTCTATCTGATTTGGGGATGGTCTCTTCTGAATTTTTGATTTCTAATTTTGTTTTGGAGATTTGGTTGGTTTTCCCTAGGAGGTGCTCTTTCATTCAAGTTTATCCTCTCCATCATTCTCTCCATTTTTCTAACTAGGCTGTCAATTTTGGCATCAGACGAAGAGGTTGAGGCCATAGTTTCATCTTTGTACGTGACTCTCTTTTCTGACCTTATCCTAGCCCTCTTTTCAATCAGGTTGGCCTCTACACTCACAACTCCCCTTTGCATGTCTTCTAAATTTAGGGGATTCCTCTCTCTTAATTGGTAGGTCATGTCTGGATCAAAGCCTTTTGGAAATTTCACTAGTGCTAGGTCTTGTGGGGGTGTCATGTGAGGCAGGAGGGCATTGTACACACTATTGAACCTAGTGCAATAGTATTGGATGCTTTCCTTGACATTTCTCTTAAGGTTGTTATATTTTGAGAGAATTTGGAGAGGATTTTTCTTAATCTCCCATTTGTTTATGAATGTCTGGTAAAGGGAAGGGAGATTATGTATGTTGTTAGGATTCAAGATTTTGAACCATTTTTTAGCTTCTCCTCCTAAGCTTTGGGAAAACATCCTCATCTTCATGGTTTCCTCTTCTAATGCCATGTAATCAAAAGCATAATTTATTCTATCTACATGTTGTTGGGAAGTTGTAGAGTCAACTCCAGTGAAGTGAGGGATTTTGGATTGATATTCATTTGGAAAAGGTATTAGAGGTTATGGTAGTACTAGAGGGGCATACCATGCTGCCATGATGGGAGATAATGGAATCTAAGGAGGATTTAAAAGGGGAGGGTTTGTGAGAGGGGGTGTAGGATGAAGTAGTGTGTTTTTCACAATGGTGGTATGAATAGGTGTGGTGGAAGTACTTGGACTAGCAAACTGATTTTGAGCAGACTTGGAATGAAAATAGCCAAAGTGATGGAGAAGTTGAAAATCAGGAGGAGTGGAAGGAGAGGCTTCTCAATTAGGACTCTGCTGCAAATCTATGGGCTCAAGGTCAGTCTGGTCAATTCCACTTTGTGAATTAGTTCGAAAAAGGTTTCTTGTCTGGTGTAAGTCAAACTCGGGATCTTGCAAGGCTGTGAGATGTTCAGGGATAGAACTTTCTCTATGAATGGTCCTAACGGTAGTTGAATCTTCAGTCCTAGAATTTTGCCACAAAATCCTTTCTGGGTCATCAACTATGGTAGGAGGGTTTGGGTCTGGGTGAGATCTGGTACTGATCCTTTGTGAAGACAGATTTCAAGCCCAAAGTGTAGAGAGGCTAAAATTTTATGACTGCTTTTGGAAGGCTGACCTCTCTAAGTGTTTTCTAAACTCACACATTGTGTGACTAGGCTTCTAAACTGCTCAGGGCTGATTTGACACAATCCTATGGAAGTCTATGAGAACTAGTAAAGTTAGTAGGCCTACTAGAGGATAGTGGAGTCACTGGGTGGATGTTTTTTATTGTTTTGAAGATAATTATTTGTGGTCCACCACCAAAAATTTACAAAAACAGATCTAGGGATGTTTTGGGGTTTTCTGAGTTCCTTTATGTAGCCCTAAGGTTTTAATGAGTGTCCTCCAGTTGAGTCTTAAGTTTGCTAGGATGGTGAAACAATTAAATTCTAATCTCAGCTAACACTCAATTTTTCTAAGTTTGACAGGGATTTGAGAGTTCCTAAGGGATACTTAGGATGCCACTGACTTAAAGGTCCCACCGTGATCGCCATTATGTTAGGTCCCCGTAATTTGTTAGATTGGTGAGAACAAATGAACAGGGGTAACATCAAACCAGTATTTGGAGTCCTAGGATCTAGCCTTCTTGAACTCAGAGAGCGCTCTCTCTATTTTGTGCAAAGGATATGAAATTGTTTTCTTTTAGGGTTTTATTTTAGGCTAGTTGTTAAGTTTAGGGTTTGTTTGTTTGGGTTGGGTTGGGTAGATGATCAAGTAGAATAGACAGAGTGAGATATTTTCAAGTCTTTGGGCTATGGAGTCTACAAAATGTTATGGAAAGTTCAACAATGAATCAGGGTGCATCATAGGGAAAATCTAACATGGTCAAATGGATCTTCAAGGTTTATGTGAGATGGAATGGACATAAAATTTGTGAACATGGTAGGTGCAAAGGGGCAGTTAAGAATCCTTGAACAAATACCTTTAAAAAAGAAGGGTCTTTAACACTATTGAGCATAAAGAAGTAATCATAATACAGGGAAAACCAATAACTCTTTATTTAAACTCAAGCAAATAAGCATTTAAGATAAATAATCCAGTGAAATATAGAAGGTAAGAAACTTGTGTAACTTCTAGTGATTTCACCTTCAAGATTAGAAAGAATTTAAGATAGGCATATAACATAGGTCAAAGAAGAGGGAACTCCTAAACAACATTGATCATAGTCGTAAAGAAATTCAAAACAACCTTTCAAGAATGGAAAAAGGGCATGATCGAAACATAACCTCTTTGGCTAAAACTAATCAGTGATACTTCAAAGAGAGATCTTAAGAACAATATTTAAGTAATATCAAATAAGCAGGGCTAACCATTAAACATTTTTGATATCTACTCTATTGAATCATTGATAAGATAAAGAAGCATAAGTGGGTCTAGAGAGCAACTAATAATTCTATAAACTGACCTAGCAGAAGAAAACATAGAAGTAGTGAAGGATAAATAGAACTAAGGTGTCTCTAAAAAACATTTCTTAGTCTAAAACTTTTGTCCTACTGTAATAGAAGGATGGAAAAAATGATAATACAAGAAAACATTAGCTAAATAGGAACACATCACCATTTGACAATGCTCAGGGATCCTGCAAGCAAGCCTTCTCCAATGTCAAACAATCCAAGCCATTCACCAAAATCAGAGCCAATTTGTCTTCAATCTCCAAAACTATGTATTACTCACAAGATTCATATCAACCACCAACACTACAATGAGTCCTCAATGTAGTATTTAACAAGCAATAAGGTTAAACACCATAATTAGGTCTCTAGAATTCCATTAGTTAATCATAAATGTCACTTTTTTCCTTTGAGACCTTGCATGCCTAAGGCACAAAATATCTGATGAAAAATATCTTCTTGAGCATTTTTGGAAAAAAAATTGACATTTGGGCTCTGCCAAGCCTCCAAAATATTTCCAAGCGTACTTTGTTGACTTTTTGATTTTTAGGGCACAACACTGAGTTTTAAGGATGCATTTCCAGGTGAAGGGCGCAACACATGAGCAAGAAAATTGAGTCACCTTGCAACCAAGTTTTGAAGGCTTTCCTGATGTCGGAATGGGCTTTGTGACGGCTCGTTGGAGATCTTGTTGAGTCTACTTTCCAAAACTGCCATTGGTTTTGTTATTGGACCCTTATAATCGGTTCAAAAAGAAAAATTACCAATTCTGGTAAAGGCACAACACATGTCCTGAAAACTAGGCAGAAAAGTGAAAAATATGGTGTTTTTGACCCTTTTGGAGGACCAAATCAACTCCAAATGACCTAAAATTTGGTGAGCATGTTGTACTTGAGTTGAGGATTCCAAAAATGTAAACTTTACCTCTAGAGGATGCCCTGAGAAAAAGCGCAGCACCAAGGGTGTTGTGCCCTTGGCCCTCTAAATCAGCAAAAAACCAAATTTTCCCAAAAGTCTCCAAAATTTGCAATTATCTTCCTTTTTATGTCTAGGATGCTTGCATAGAAGAATCAGCAAGAAGGTTGAGTTTTTCTTGACCTTTCCCCTCCTTGAGGGCTTGAACTTTGGCAAGGGCTCTTTTGAGCTTGGCCCTTGCAATTTGATTTCTAAGTGCATAGTGTTTGGCCATCTACCTTTGGACGTCAAGGTCCCTATTTGTCTTCTCCAATTTGGCCTCCAAGTGTGTGTTTTATCTTTCTACCCAAGGCTCCTGATCATATTCTATCTCCATGGCAAGAATCTCACTTAGAGGGAGCTACTCTTCCAAGGTAGACTCTTGCTCTCTTTGTCTTGCCAAGGCCTTCTTTAAACCCATGGTTCTTGGTCTTCTTCTGGATTGTCCTTCTTCATATTCACTTTCCTCATAGGTGCCCATGAATTCCTCTTGCTTTAATTGTGCTCTTTGAGCTTATTTCTGAGCTCTGATTTCTCTAGCCTCATAAATGGCATTTTGTGCCCCTAGCTGTCTATTCTCCATCTCAAGGACACCATTCACACTCTTGGCCCTATCTAGATTTGCTTGGAGGTCTTCAATTTGGGCATTTTTTTTTTCTGGAGGAGCATGTTTGAGATCCTTGCTTCATTTTCCTCATCACTATTAATATGAATGAGTTTAAACTCTTTCTTAACCTCATGTTGATCTTCTTATTCTTCTTCTTGGATATTTTGTTTGCCTTTGTCAAGATTCCTAGTTGAGGTGGATCGCATGGTCCCTTGCCTTTTAGAGGTAGCAAACACATGCCTCTTTCCTCTTTGGTATGTGAGAGGGAAAGGCTCAATATTGTTCATATGAATGCCCTCACCATGGCTGACATCATGAATGTTGTCCTCTTCCTGATTGATCTCTACACTAATGTTTTCTGCACTGTGTTCTTGACTGCTTTCATTAGCCTCACTTTCTTTTCCTTCCATGCTGACATCACTGCCGTGATCTTCATTTGTATCGTCATCCATTTCTCCTTCACTGATATCAGCTTCATTATCTTCTTGGTTCTGTGAGCTATTTCCACCCTCATCATCATCATTAACTTGGCTACTTTCTTCATTTCCTTCAATACTACTAGGAGTCTCACTATCTTTGGCACTGCTCTCTACACTATCATCATTACCACTGTCAGGCTCATTGTTTTCATTGCCTTATTGGCCATCATGAATGCTATCATGACTATAATTTCCTCCCTCATTACTGCTGCTAGCATCATTGCTGTGATTTTCACTGCTGTTATCAGCCTCTTCATTGACTTTTTGGTCTTTAGTGTCACTGCTGTCATCAACATCATTATTGTTATCCGTTACCATGTTCTCTGTTTCATCACTTGCCTCTTTTTTTCCAACATCATCACAACCCTTATCATCACTTGTGTTTTCACCGTTAGAGGTGTCATCATTAGTTTCTTCATCACTGTTTGCCTCTTCACTGATTTCTGCATTTTCATTTTTCTCACTGACTAGTGGGCTGTTTCCAGCATCATCATAATCATTAGGGCTGCTTTCTTCATCATTTACCTCATATTCACTGTCATCTACCTCCATGTCTTCTGATTCATTTTTGACCTCTACCTCTTCATCTTTGCTTGATTCATCACTGCCTTCTCCTTCATGGGCACTTGCTTGTTTATTGCCACTTTTTTCACTGCTTAAAGCATTGGGAGAAGGTGAGGAAAGAAGGTTGTACTGAGGTGAAGTTATATGTGTGGATGGTGAAACATGCTTATCAAGAGATGATGGAGGAGTTAGGATAGGAGGATGAGATGAGGAGGGCACATTCTATTGAGGATGGGGTTGTGGGTTTGTGAAGACCTCATGAGAAATGAAAACCTCCCATGAAATGCCCCTTTGCTCTAATTGATCATAATTACAACCATCTTGATGAGAGAATGGTGAAATAGGCTTTGAATTTGTTGTGAAGGATGTGCATTTTTCAAAGACAAGACATCTTATCAATACTCCTATAGAGATAATAGGGAAAATGTAGCATATTTACCCTAGTGAAGTGCATGAGCAGTCTTATGTGGTATGAATAAATCATAGAAAACCTCCCCTCACATGTAAAATATTTCATGATGACTCTCATCAAGGGCACATATCTCTCTAGCAAATGTGAAAAGGGAAAAATGGAGTTGCAGTCAGCTTTGTATCTAGGTTTTAGGAAAGGCTCATAGTGGCTCAGGTCCAAACTAGCCTGCCTAAAACACCTTTCTCCCACACTAGGTATCTCGGTGGCCATAGAAATGATATTTGAAGATAGCTCAAATTTTACCCCAGCTAGATTTACTTGATTGTTATGCAGGTTAAGGATAAAAAGCCTCGTCAGCTCAGGATGAATTTGTACCTATTGTACTCTTTCACAAAAGTAAAAACAACCCACATTCTGGAAATATGAAACTGTCATAGGAGATGCCATCAACTCCACGGTGTTCAGTGGCTCAAACCTATTTATTGTTCCACCCTTGCGCTAATGTCTTCTAGACCCTTGGCCTCCCTCACCACTGTCACTATTACCTTCCCTTGACATTTTGATTTCACTATTGCCTTGAAAACTAAAACCTTAACTCTGCTTGTGAAATGATATGAAGAGGGTAAATGAGATGGTGATGAGAAAGGCAGTTTTTTGCAGGTGGATGAAAGGGAGGAGTGAAGGGGAAATTTGGGAAAAATGAAAGGTTAAATAATTATGAATGCAAACCAACTGATATGCCAAACCTTGCTGTGAAAACACCTTAGTAATGATAATAATCTGAGAGGGTGAGGTAATGTAATGTCAATGCTTGTAGTGTGCAGGCTTGATTTTGTAAATGGAGTGAGTATCTTTGTAGATGAGAAAATTCTCAACAAGGTAGTCTCAATGTGCTCTTAGCATGCAGATGGAGGAGTGTCCTCTAAGCAATAGTGTGTTTAACATGAAAATCAGGTTTTCTCCTTTAGGGTTTTTAATTTCTCTTAACTTCACACCATCAAACTGCTTGAAAGAACACAAGGCATCCACATACCTCTAAAAAAAACGTTATGAAAGGCACATAGTAGAAAGCTGGAGGGGTTTTGAAGTGTTTGAATGCTTGCACTGGTGCAGAGGCCCTCCTGTTCAATAGCGCAACACCTGAACACAGTGTAGGGTGGATTAATGCACTGTCGGGTCGGACGAGGGTGTAGCGCTGAACGTGTAGTGTGAATGTGCAATGGTGGGCCTGCTGGGTGAACTTTCGTGCTTGTTGGGTCGAGTAGTGTTCTGTCATGCCATGTGCCAAGAGCGCAGCACCTGAACGCAGGTCAGGTCGGTCATATGGTCAGGATTTTTTGAATGTGCAGCACTACTAGTGTGAGGCCTGTCGGGTCTCTTTGTGAACGCGCAACACTGCAACCCTTACTGTCGGGCAAGGCTGAATGCGGAGTTTGAACAGGCGTTAGGTGAACGTTGCACGCAGATTCTGAACGGGGTGTTGGGTCTGCACGGACCTATGCGCAGTGTGCACTTACAGGCATGCATTTCAGAGTAATTCTACATAGGAAAAATCTTCAGAAGCGTAGCACATGACTCCAGGCGCGCAACATAGGGTAGCTCGCCTGAATTTGCCAAAAACTCACAATTTCCCTCCTTGACTGTTTTGATCCTCTTTGTGAAAGAAAAATGAGTTTCTGAAGGTTGAAGAGGGCCTTAATAGGTTTGGAAACTTACTTTCAAGCGTAAAACCCACTTTTCTAATGTTTTCAAGCCTTTTAACTTTTCATTGATATTTCTTTGACCTTTTTGTTGCAGGTGAACAAAAACTTACTTTTGGTTCTTTGAGGCATGAAGAGCCTATTCTTACACTTTGGTGAATTTTTCCATACAACGACCTCTTCAATTTGATGTGAAACCTCCATTATAAAACTCAGTTTAACCCTTTGATCTTCACATACCTCCTTTCACTGTTTGTAAGCAGATTTGCTCCATTTGGTGATTTTTGACTTCCTTTTGGCTTATTGATGTGTTTCAACATTTTCTTGAAAGATGACTATGAGAAACCTATCTTTAGGTTTCTTACTGATCATTAGGCATGATAAATTTACTTTGATAAGCACTATAGAACTTAAATCATGCTTGCTACCTTCTCTTTTGGCCACTTCTGATTTGTAGGTGCCACAACATATTGACTTAGCCCTTTTTGATATTCCTGAAGTTTGATATATTCAATTACACAACAGAAACCTTACAGTTCACCTTGGGTTTCCCTCTTAGAGCTCAACACTACGTTTTTATCCTTTTACCACTGAATGTGAGTAAATTAAAATTAAAATTTTATCCTCCTGTTACTGATATTCTTTACTTCTGTCCTTTGAAATAGTGAGGAATTTCACTTTGGCAAGCTCTAGGATGAAATACACAGTAGCCATTTAAAATCCTCTTTCTGCTGTCATGATGGAGGTCTAACACCTTCATTTTACCTCCTTTGACCATCTTACCAAACCCTAGGTTTCTGGGATGCTTTCTCAATGTGATTTGTTGCACTAGATCCTTGCTTGGCACACTACTAGCCCAATCAGGCTTAACAACCTTGATTCTTCTTCAACAAAATTTTTTGTCTTCCTTTAGGAACTCATTAGTTACTTTGTCAACTTCCTTTGATGATTTACATCTTGACATTCCTGCAGAAAATCCAAGCACATTTACCTTTTGCAAAACTTGAAATTGATAAAGTAGCCCTCTTTGGAGATTTTCTGCTCTTTCTTGGGCAATCATGGGTTACCCTTCTTTTACATTTGAAACAGGTTCTAGCATAAGAATAATAGAGCTTAGAACACCAATGAAGACCCTATAACCTAAGAAACCCTAATTATCTAGTGGGAGGGTTTTAACTTGGTCTTTGACTGAAATTAGGCTTGGGATCTTAGTAGTGTAAAAACATATTTTTTTTACTAGTTGATGTATTTGAATATATAGAAATTGATGTACTTGATTGATATAAAGAGCCTATAGAGGTAGTTTTGAGACCATCAAGGTTTGAGGAACCTAATGAACATGGAGATGATAGGCTAATTGGTAACCCTAGATGGAAGGTGAAAAAGTGAGGCAAAGGAAAAATAGAGTGCTAGGGTTATAGGTGGGAACATAGAAAATAAATGAGTGGCATAAACCCATGAGGGGCCCTATCGGAGTGGAAGGTTAACCATGGAATGATAAAATAGTAGAATAATGAAAAAATTCTGATAAGGATAATGAGGGCAGTGAGATTTCTAAAACTCAGAATATTCAGAAATCTTGTTTTTAGAAATCTAAGACTGATATTTAGTCATCTACAGATAGTAAAATTTACTGATGACTAACACCTTAAACTTGGAGGTAATAGTATTTTTGATATTATCTTTGCTTCCCATAGTGAGCTCCTCCATAATTCCCTAATGGTTGAGCTAGGATTGGGCATCCTTATGCCACCTACACTTGAGGTGAAGGTGAGGGTTTTGACTATAGGTAGAAGCAATTTTAATGAGCCTTTTTTATTGCATGTTGTCAAGATTCTTCTGATACATCAGATATCTAAACATAGAAATATTTTCAATGGGGGACAAACTAGATTCGATCAAGAGGATAGGATAGGGAGTATTTCCCTTGATCTTAATGTTGTAGGTTATGAATTGATTTTGAATCATCTTAATCTTCCTCCATGACTCTCTAGATATACTACAACCCCAAACTTCACATCCATATAAGACAACGGGGTTGACAAGGGTCTCAAAGAGGAACCTCTTTTTACTCCAAATGTAAAGATCAACTGACTTACAATTCTTTTCAAGTTCATAATAAGCTTTCCAACCTCCAATAATCATTTTCTCGATGCTATAATTCAGTTGAGATAATGAGGGAAGTCAATGCCCATATACTTGTAAGAAGAAACCTGCTCTAAGAACTAGTTATTATACATGAAACTACCATGAGTGATCTTTTCAGATTTAATGATCACGACTTTAGTCTTGTCGGTATTAATTGTCCTACGCATCTTGGAGCAGTAGTCATGAAGAATCTGGAGCTTCTTGTCAAGGTCATCACGGCTTTTTGCAAGAATAACGATATCATCGACATAGAAGAGAAGAGTAATGAGAACACCAACAAGCTCGGTGCCCTTGCACCCTGCAAATTCGAGACACTCCTCTAACTTATCGATGTATATGCCAAAAAGGGTAGGGGATAGGAGACACCCTTGCTTAACTCTAATATTGCATTTAATGTATGTAGACCACCCCTCGTTGGTCTGAAGCTTGGCAGTGACGGTATTGTATACATAGATCACAAAAATCCTCAGCTCAGGAGGGACGATGATCTCTTTAAGTCTCTCCTAAAGTTTATCCCAAGGGACAGTGTCGAAATATTTTCTAAAGTCCACAAAGCAAGAGAAGAGATCGGCTTTACTATTGGAACATTCATCCGCAATGATTCTAAGAGTGACCAAATGGTCAATAGTCGAGTGATGTATCCTAAAACCAGCTTGTCCTTTAACTCTTTTTCCGTGGCTTTCAAGCCAAATGCTAAGCTTCTTCTCCATAATGAGCCCATAAAGCTTGGCTAGGGTATGACTAACCATAATTATCCTGTAGTTGGATGGAACACTCTTGTCCCCATTTTTAAATAAAAGTACAATAAGGCTTTGCGTCCAAAGCCGAGGGAAACCATGTGTTACAACCAGATTGAGAAGCTTGTGGAGATAAGGAATGAGGATAGATATTCCCAATTTAAGGATCTCAGCTTGGTATCCATCAATATCATTATCTTTCCCATTAGCGAGCTTATTAATACCGGACTCAATTTCATCAAGAGATGATACATCCTCCTTAATTGGAGTGATTAAGGTGGTGCTCATAGTGTCCAAAGAGTCACATGACTTCTTAAGATAGTTGTCCCATTTTTTTACGGACAAGAACATTCCGCCAAAAGTTTCTGGGTGCGACTTTAGAAAGGTGGAGAAGATAATCCGGTCTTTTATTAATATATGATATTTTCTTGTTCTTGATGATATTTTTGTATATATTGATATTTTTCAGCTTAATGATTTCATTAGGAGCGCCTTTGATCACTTTCTTGTCAATTCTGGAATCTTTGTCATACCATGGATTGAAAGTTCTATTCATCTGCTTAAACAGGATCTCATTAGAAAACTTGCTAAAGATGTTGGAAAAGATAGTAATGAAAATAATATTAATTAACAAAATAATATAAATTATTTTATTTGTGAGCCTAAGCTGGGTGGCAGACTAGTGTTGGCATTTAATGCTAGCACCAACGGAGCCCGTGAGGTGCTGACCTGCACTACATGCCTCACCGAAATATAAAAGGAGGAGGATATTACCACTCTGAACATTAAATATCCTCGGAAGCAGGGGAATATAGCGGTGACATACCTACCCCCTCAAGAGCATAATGACAAGCAATTTTTCGTGGGAATTGTTTCACACATAACACTCTAGCGGGAAGACTATTATCCATACAAAGAAATCTTCACTAAAGAATGTGATTGATAGTTTTTATGAATGCAGGCAGGGTTTTGATGTGGAGAATATTTCTACTAACTCTCTGTGATGCCAAAGAACAGAGGCAACAAAGGATCAACAGACCGGAAACATTGATGCGACCAAAAGTTAGTGAGGCAGAAGCTTCAACACATTGGCTCCTACTTTCCCTTGATGTGAGAGTACATGTGCCCATGATGCGAAGGTGAAATGATAAAGCTATAAGACGCTTTAGAGGTTGCAAATACTAGTTAGGATATAAGGTATAATTTTATGTGTATGTATATAAGATTTTGGAGAGAACGGAAATTTATTATAATTCACTTTTTATTAAAGTGGCCATGTTTATTATCAGCTATTATTAATAAATAGTTAAAATTATAACGTGTCGATTAAATTTAAATTAAATACCAACACTATTACTTCATATATATATATATATATATATATATATATCTTCATTCGAAACATAAAATATTATATTTATATTTATAAAAAAATTTATACGGAAAGATGTGGAATAGCTCTTTTCTCTAAAATTTATATACAAAATAAAATATTTTTACTTTGCAAAATATATATATATATAACAATTCAAAACACATCTTTTCCAATATATATAATAATGATATTTATGTCATCATGGTGGTGGTGGTCCATTAAGACCAATGTGGTATATTAGACCTTAAGAGAGGAGAAAGAATCTAAGATTGATTCTTCACAATCTTGTTTCTATGGTCAAAGAGGAGGGAAATAAGTGATGCAAGATCGCTATAGGTAGGTTGGCTTAATATGTCAAGAAGATTGAAAGTGTGGCAGATGGTAGAGAATTGAGAGTGAATGTGTGTTAGAGTCGGGCAGTCTAAAGGGAAGTGCTTTTCATCTTCCACATACTTAGAATCGTAAATCTAACAGATTCTATCGTTCCAAGGGGTATTAGGAATAGACCACCACCCTGTCTCACTTTGAAGCTCATTGGAATTAGTTCTTATCTTAGCAATGTTCATTTTTTTCTTATTGCTGGATAATATAGAGAGATAATTATGATTATCAAGGGTGGAGTTGATCACTTCCTTATATCATCTTAGCTTCCTTTTACCTTCCAACTCCTCATTTTCCCATAGCTTGTCCTTAAACTTGGAGGTAATAGTATTTTTGATATTATCGTTGCCTCCCATAGTGAGGTCCTCCTTAATTCCCCAATGATTGAGCCAGGAATGGGCATCTTTATGCCACCCGCGCTTGAGGCAAAGGTGAGGGTTTTGACTACAGTTAGAAGCAATTTTAGGAAGCCTTTTTGATTCCATGTTGTCAGTCTTCTTCTGATACATCAAATATCTAAAAATAGACGTACTTTCAATGGGGGACAAACCAGATTCGATCAAGAGGATAGGATAGGGATTATTTCCATTGATATTAAGGTTGTAGGTTATGAATTACTTTTGAATTATCTCAATCTTCCTCCATGACTCTCTAGATATACTGCAACCCCAAACTTCACATCCATATAAGACAATAGGGGTGACAAGGGTCTTGAAGAGGAACCTATTTTTACTCAAAACATAAATATAAACCGACTTACAATTGTTTTCAAGCTCATAATAAGCTTTCCATCCCCCAATAATCCTTTTCTCAATGCTATAATTCCAGTTGAGATGATGAAGGAAGTCAATGCCCAAATAATGATAAGAAGAAACATGCTCTAAGCACTGGTTATTATATCTTGACTTTAGTCTTGTCGGTATTAATTATCATACCCATCATGGAGCAGTAGTCATGAAGTATCTCGAGCTGCTTATCAAGGTCATCAATGAATTTTTGCAAGAAGAACGATAGCATCGACACAGAGGAGAAGAGTAATGAGAACACCACCAAGCTCGGTGCCCTTGCACCCCGCAGATTCCAAACACTGCACTAACTTATCGATGTATATGCCAAAAAGGGTAGGGGACAGGGGATACCCTTGCTTAACTCTAATATTGCATTTAATGTCTTTAGACCACCCCTTGTTGCTCTTAAGCTTGGTAGTGGTGGTCTCGTATAGATGAATCACGGGAATCCTCGGCTCAAGAGGGATCATGATCTCTTTAAGCATCTTCCAAATTTTATCCCGAGGGACAGTGTCAAAATATTTTCTAAAGTCCACAAAGAAATAGAAGAGACTGAATTTACTATTGTGACATTCCTCCGCAATGATTCTAAGAGGGACCAGATGGTCAAATGTCGAGTGATGTCTCCTAAAACCAGCTTGCCCTATAGCTATTTTTCCCTTGTTTTGAAGCAAAGGCTAAACTTCTTCTCCAAAATGAGTCAATAAAGCTTGGCCAGGATATGGCTAATCATAATGGTCCTGTAGTTGGATGGAACACTCTTGTCCCCATTTTTAAATATAGGTAAAATAAGGATTTGCATCCAAAGCCGAGGGAAGCCATGTGTTACAACCATATTGAGAAGCTTTTAGAGAGAAGGAATGAGGATAGATCTTCCCATTTTAAGGATCTCAGCTTGGTATCCTTCAATATCTTTAGCTTTCCCATTAGTGAGATTATTAATACCAGATTCAATGTGTCAAGAGAATACATCCTCCTTAATTGGAGTGATTAACGTGGTGCCCATAGTGTGCAGAGAGTCATGCAACTTCTTAAGATAGTTGTCCCAGTTTTCTAAGGGTATAGAATGGTTATCTTTGGTTTTACGGACAATAAAATTCCACCAAATTTTTTGCGCGCGACTTTAGAAAGGTGGAGAAAATAATCATGTCTTTTATTAATATATGATGTTTTGTTATTCTTGATGATATTTTTGTATATATTGATATTCTACAGCTTAATGATTTCATTAAGAGTGTCTTTGATCACTTTCCTAGTCGTTTTACAATCTTTGTCATACCATGGATTTGAAGTTCTATTAAACTGCTTAAACTAAATCTCATTAGAAAACTTGCTAATGATATTTGAAAAGATAGTAGTGAAAATAATATTAATTAACAAAATAATATAAATTCTTTTATTTGTTAGCCGATGCTGGTAGCAGACTAGTGTTGGCATTTAATGGCAACGCCGTGAGGTAATGAGCTGCACTACGACAAAGAGGAAAAGATTATCACTGTGAGAATTAAATATCTACATACATCTATTTCATAGATCTTAATAGCTTAAAAAAAAAATGATTTTATTATTATTTTCATATATGTTTTCGCTGGCTTCGCATGCAAGACATTAAGCAAAAGCATGGCATTAGTGGAAATAATAGCATGGGTCCATCTCCCCGTTAACAATAGAGAAACAAAAACAGGTATCTTAAAAAGTAAGACTCGTAGGAATTTTAGCCACTAATTCGCCCCAACTTCCGTTTTATATTTTTTTCCCATGTTTTCTCATTTTTGCCCTTCTCATTAGTGCAACGTTGAATTTTATTATGGAATAATGGAAAATTATAATTTGTTAATATAATTGGTTAACAAAAAAAAATTTCACATATTAAATTTCATTTTGAATTAATTTTCTATTTATTTGTTTATAATATTTGATTTATTTTATTTTTAAATAAGACAAATTTTATAATATAAAATTATGCTACTTTGAAATTAATTAATTTTTGAATAATTATATAAATATTTAAATTTTAAATAATTTTATAAAAATATTTTATAATTATTATTTTATGACTAAATAAAATTAGTGATTTTTTTTTTTATATTTTAAGAGAAATATTAATCTTTAGAATATTTAAATCTAAAATACATGATGATAGACATAGATATTATTCCAAAAACAAGTTATTATAGTTCTCTTTTTATTATAATGCATTTTTCATTTTTTTTTCTTTATTTCTTTTTAATTTTTTATTTAAAATTAAAAATTTTGTGTATTTGAAGAACATATCTTATAATTATGATAACTACATTTGATTTTGATCACAAAACCTTTTAAACTAAAAAAAAAACATTAGAGTTTTATTTTTCATAATTTATTTATATATATTTTTAAAAAATATTCTATTTAGAATTGAAATATATACATGCGATTTTTTTACTAATTTGTTTATGACTTGGATTAGTTTTTGATGAAAAAAATATAATTTAATAGCATTGAAAATTATCAAACAATTAAGCATAAATTATACCACACTAATCATGTTACTTAACATATTAAAATTTTACAACCAATGGATTTAAATTCAAAAACCATCACATAATTAATTTTTTTTAAAAACTCACAATATCACTAATTATTTTATATTTGTAGATAAAATAAAATAAATATAATATAATAATGCTTTAAAATTTATGTCTTTTCTCTCCAACTATGTTTAGAGAGAAGTTTATTTCCCTACTTGGAAAGGGAAAGTGAAAATTAGGAAAACAAAGGATAATAATAGAGTGGGTTTAAGGACATAATGACTTTTAACCAATAAAAAAATTATGGTTGTTGAGTAAAAAATTAAATTAACCAAAATCTAAATCTTAATACTAACTTAAGTTTAATGTTTTTACTTTTATTTAATTACAAACCGTAGCTATTATTAATCCTTATTTTTATATAAAATATATCAATTAACTATTTAAAAAAAAAAAAATCAGTTCAACGCTGAATCTTTGATGTATTTATATGCATATAAACAAGGTTGAAAGGAAATAATAAACAAATAATACCATGGTTATAAATAATTTATTAATTTTAAAGATACATCATAGCATAACTGGAAATAGAGTATTAATATTAATGTAAAATATCAAAGAGACCAGGGTGATGATCTAGCCCTGTGTATAACTAATTTTCTATATATTTTTTTAACAATTACGGATCCAAAGTGCATGTTAAATAAATAATTTAAAAATCTCAATAATATCTTCTTCATGAATTTTAACTAATATGTTATTTATAATTAGATAATATATTTATAAAATTTAAAAATAAAAGTCAGAAATTATTATTATTTATTTATTTTATATATTACAAATTTATTATTATTTTTATATTAAAATTAAATAGAAATTATATATATTATATTGATAAATTTAATATTATTGATTAATATAAATATTTTGATATTGAAAAATGTTCTTAAATTATGTTTGAATTTATTGAGTCTAAAGGTTTATTTTATAAAAGCTATGTGTAAATTTATTCTATCTTCTAAATTGACATGTGTTAAATAGAAATTGATACGGACTATAATAAAAAAAATGAATATAGTGTAAAATAATTAGAAGTAAAAAAAATGTGTAAGATGTTTAACCTTATACTTTTCAAAAACATTTGAGTAAAAGATTTAAATAAACTATTTGAAATCTATGTTAACTAATTTAAACTGATAAAATGTTTATTTGAACATATTAAGTAAAATATTTTAGTGTCAATTATATATATATAATTTTAAAAATAATATGTATATAAAATGACAAAAATAAGTTTTGTGGTTAAAATGTTTATTTGGTTCTATATATAATTTATATAGTATTCACAAATACAATTTCAAAGCTCATGTTAGATCCCTACTTAAGATGGATCTATGTTACTTGAGCTGAGAGGCTCATTCTACAAACCAATGTGAGGGGATGTGGGTTATAATATAAAGTAGTTAGAAAATAAAAATAGAAATATGTGAGTAAGATATTTAAACATTATACTTTTAAAAAATATTTCAACAAAAGATTTAAATAAATTATTTAAAATATTTATTAAGTAATTTGGGTTGATAAAATGTCTCTTTGTATATATCATGTAATATATTTTAATGTTAATTATATGTATATTGTATATCATTAAAAAAATGATGTATATATCATGAAAAATAAGTTTTATTGTTAAAATGTTTATTTAGTCCTATATATTCTATATAGCATTCAAAAATACAATTTAAACAATGAAAAATTACATATTGTTGTAGAAATTAAATCTTTCTCAACTCATATTTTATTTTTACTTAAAATTGATTTATGCATGTATATACCAACTTAAAAAAAAAGAAAAACAAATTATTGATGTATTTGCAACGTTGAAATGATACATTATAACAATTTTATAATCAAAATATTAATGTTAAAGACATCCACATCTAGAAATAAAACATTAATGTTTATATGATAAGGAAACGATGGCCATGATCTAGCCTCATGTATACTTTTTTTATTTTAATATATTTTTTCTTTATATTTATACATGATGCTCATTCCATCTAACAGAGCAATCATAACTAGTATGTCTACCGGGCATCATCAGATTTATATAAACCATGTGTGATACTCTATCCATCTAATACAACAATAATAACCATTATGTTTTCGAGGCATCAAGCTACCAGGCTCACCTGAAAAGCTATGTTTTATGAAAAGCTATGTTTTATGGTAGATTGCATGAGAGAAATTACTAAATTACATTTATTTTTAAGATATTTTTCAGTTTTCATCATATTATATAAAAATTTATCTAAGATTTTTGAGCCAACTAGTGTGGTTCATCTTCACTCATTTACATTATTCAAAAACTAGTTCATCTAATTTCTGCACTCTTATGGGCTTCTCCTTCTCCCACTGACTCACAAGAATTGAAAAATGAAAAGAAGTGGAGCAAAGTATAAATCTCTTCTCAATATTGCGAATTATTTATATAAGTTTACATCAGAAACATCGGCAATAAATGACTTCACTAAAATGAACTAAAACTTGACTAACTGAAATTGAATTGGGACACTTGGATCGATGGTTTCGACACCTAGCATGTGGTTGGAATTAGAATATCCATCACTCCCCCTTAATTACAACCACATAAAAATTTAATTAAGATACTTGCTAGTCTATGTCTCAACGAGGCTTACAATTTAAAAAAATTGAGTTAAATAAGATTTAGTTTTTTTCTTCTCTTCTTCCAGATTCTATAGCCTCTTAATTGTTTTAGCATTTTCTTCTTGTTGTATTTTTCAAACCTCAAATGATTCATTTGTTGGTGCAGGTCATCTATTATTCCTAGTTGTTTAAGCATGTCCTAGACTTCTTCAAGAAATGACTTGTATGTGGGCTGCTGCCACATATTGTCTTCTATAGTGTGCTTTTCATCATAAATCTCCTGCAACATAAGATGACAACAATATTTTGTCTCTTAAAAACTCCAATACCAGAAAATTTCATTGACATGTTCATCATGCATGTTGTCTTCAACATTCATATCTACAAATTTTGTCTAGAACTCTTCTAAACATGGTGTTGCAAGCCATGTTTCAAGAAAATTCAACTCTTTTTCATAATCATCATGTGTACCCGCATAATGAATATCAAATTTAGAATTAAAAATATTTGTAGAATGACATTGGTTCTAGTTTTTCTGCTCTGCAATGAGATCTTTCTCCTATTATGCTTCCTTCACTGCCTCTTCCTCTGAATCTGTTTTCTCTTTGCAGACTTCTTTCTTTGCATCTATCTTTATCTTTGTCTCTATATCTTTCTTTATCTTTGTCTTTGTCTTTGTCTCTTCTTCACTAACTTGTGTTGTTGTAATGAGGTTGTCTTCCACTGACTCAAGTGGGGTTATTTTACCAAATAGTATAATGCTAATATGATGCTTTTGTTGCATCATCTCCAACCAATCATCATTAGCAAAAAATTATCTATCAAAATTTACATTAGAGATATTAGTTGTTGGATTTACCATAGTATTTTTACTCTCATCAGCAAGCTCTGTTGCTGGTATCACCAAATCATCATCAAAAATCTAAGTTGCCGGAATCACCAAAACATCATGATGCAGTCCTAGCATTGGACCACCCTTAATTAAATTTAAATTCAACGCTACGGAAGGTGGAACGTGGACACCCGTTTGTAAATGGGGGATAATTTATGTGAAACAAAGCTAAAATGATGGAAGTGATGTGTCTCTAGAATAATTGATTTATTATAATTATCTGCCATGTAATGAAACGGAGAGATTCTCTGGGTTAGTTGAATGAGTTGTGGAAGAAAAACGCGTGGATCTTAGATGATCCACTCTTTTGTAATTCCTTTATAAAGGAAGTCTGTATTATATATTTGAGGGTGGAGAATGCAATGTAGCCTGAGGGCGAAAGTGTGATTCAGGCCAGAGTGGCCTTAGCCTATATTCAAGCTCGATAAATAATGGAATTTGTGTGTTTCTATGTATCCAGGATTAATCTGGAATTTGTAGTGTCTGTGTGTTGTTTAATCTCATTTTTTATCTTCATAATATCCTTTTTATTTCAACCTTGTTAGTTGATATGTTGTGTGAATACGAGTGGGGAGAATGAAGTTCCTATGAACTTCACGGTAGACGAAGTATGAAAGAACATGAGTATTGAGATGTGATTATATTGATGAAGAACAAGCCGTGTGCAAGAGACAGACAAATGAGAACACATCGCAAGTTAAAAAATATATCTTGCAATGCGTCATCACAAATTAAACAATATATGTTGCGATGTGATAAGGGGAGGTCCAGAGAAGAGCGAATGAACAAGCGAGTAGTGAGGACAGTTAGATCTAGACGTAGATCAACGGTGGAGATTAAATCGCAAACACAACGATTTTTCACATCGACAAGTTTGATGTTTATTATTAAAAATTCGCCACTAATGATTTGGTTTGTGATGTGATGAGAAGAGACACATGTCAGCATAGCGCTCCAGCACATATCGCATGAATTATAGTTCAACAGTTACCGGTGTAAGCTTAAACTTGCGATAAGGGTTTCGACCGATATTGCGAAGTGATAAAAGTTCCAATTTGTGATGTACCTTATATTGTGATTGTAAATTTGTTTGAAGATGCAAAGTTCGATAAATAAGTACGCCATTGCATGTTCCATTATTTATGTGGGTCCATAACCCACTTGTCCAAGATATTACCTTAAATTGCAGTTTCGTATTGCATCAAGTGGTATTAGAGGAGGGAAAGATTTCCTGTGAGAAAGAGTTTGCATGCAAAGGAAGTAGGTGAAAATTTTGTTGAAGATTGGTAAGCTTGTGATCTTTATATTTTGTGCAGGTAGCAACCGAAGAAAGTGATAATATTTGCAGCAACCTAGAGCTAGGAGTGCTAAAATGGTTCCAGAGGAGAGAATCAGAGAGATGCCGAAAGATTGAGCTCGAAAGAGAGAAGCTTATTGAGGTATCGTGTAATGGGGAGGACTTGCTACTGCAGAGGTTTTTGTTGCAGCTCATGAATGCTGTTACAAAAAGATCACAAAGAAAATTCCACAGAGGATGTGGGTAAAATTTCCAAAGAAGAGGATTTGGTACTGATAGTAAGCAACAGACTTGTTACAGAGATGAAGAAGGCATATTACCAGAAGGTCATAAGATTTTTGTACCTTGGGAGTCTGATGCAGGAGCATCGAACGACCCTTAATTAAACTGAAATTCAATGCTGAGGAAGGTGGAATGTGGAAAACCATTGGTAAATGGGGGCTAATTTCTGTGAAACATAGCTAAAATGATGGAAGCGATATTTCTCTAGAAGAATTGATTTATTGTAATTATCTACCATGTAATCAAACAAAGAGATTCCAGTGGTTAGTTGAGCGAGTTGTGGGAGAAAAACTCGTGGATCTTAGATGATCCTCTCTTTTGTAATTCCTTTATAAAGGAAGTCTATATTATATGTTTGAGGGCAGAGAACTGAATGTAGCCTGAGGACGAAAGTGTGATTCAGGCCAGAGTGGCCTTAGCCTATATTCGAGCTCGAGAAATAATGGAATTTGTGTGTTTTTAAGTATCCAGGATTAATCTATATTTTGCAGTGTCTATGTGTTGTTTAATCTCATTTCTTATGCGTATAATATCCTTTTTATTTCAACCTTGTTAGTTGATATGTTGTGTGAGTACGAGTGGTGAGAATAAAGTTCCTAAGAACTTCATCGTAGATGAAGTATGGCAGAAGAGGAGTATTGAGACACAATTATATTGATGAAGAACAAGCCGTGTGCGAGAGATAGATGAATAAGAACACATCACAAGTTAAACAATATACATTTCGATGAGTCATCACAAATTAAATAATATATGTTGTGATGTGATGAGGGAGATCCAAAGAAGAGTGAATAAACAGGCGAGAAGTGAGGACCATTAGATCTGGGCACAGATCAACAGTGGAGATTAAATCGCAACAGAGTGATTTCGTACATCGACAAGCTTGATGTTTATTATTAAAAATTCACTGGTAAATGATTTGGTTTGTGATGCGATGAGAAGGGGCACGTGTCGGCATGGTGCTCAAACACATATCACATGAATTATGGTTCAACCGTTATCGATGTAAAATTAAACTTGTGATAAGGGTTTCAGCCGATATTGCGAAGTGATAAAAGTTCTGATATGTGATGTACCTTATATTGAGATTGTAAATTTGTCTGAAGCTAAAAATTCCAATAAAGAGGTCCTCTATTGCATGTTCCATTATTTATGTGGGTCCATAACACACAGGTCCATGGTATTACGTTAATTGCAGTTTCGTGCTGCATCACATCATCAACAAGCTCTGTTGCTGGTATCACCAATTTGTCATTAGCAAGCTCTATTACTAGATTCATCAAATCATCATGAGTGTTATAGGTCAATTTGGGCACCATTCCCAATGACCTGGTTAAACTGGACATCATCCCCAGAATCAATGAATAGGGTCTATCATCCCCTATCATTTTAGTTGCTACATGCCCTAAGAGAAAGAACAAGAACAAATCATCGATGACTTCCATTACAAGGCTTCCAAGATTTGAAGTATATGTTATATCGCCTATGAGCTCACCAACACAATCTCTCAAGGGGCTAAGTGTGTTGCATATGCAGGCACCTCAATTCAAGGGTGCTCTACAAGGCACTTCCCAACGCTCAAGGGTGTGTTGGTCAATTCAGAGCGAAATTCTCATTGTTCCGAAATCTCCACATGGCGAGTGCCTTCTAGAAGAGTGCATATGTGTCAAACTTCGAATCCATCTGTCCATTTGACATCTCTGAGCTTGGGAACATGTATTTCCTATTATTAGAAATTGATTTATTGTAAAACTACCTTCATCTCATCTATAAATTGAGCACAAATCCTAGTGCTTGAGAGGGAAGAAATTGAGTAGAGAAATGATGGTGGAATTTCAATCGAGGATTTGATTTGAGTGATATGCTGTTGGAGAGATGTTGATTGTGATGAGGCTAGGATGATGTTGGAGATGGTGACATCAAATCAAATGCTGGTTGTAACCTCCCCTTCTATCCATTAATACAGATTGCTGCTTACTTTCCCACATATGTATCTGTATAATCTTTTGTCTTTGATATTATGGATTCTCATCTGATGTATATGGTTCATGATTCATTGAATTAATAGGATAACTTGAATAGGCATATGTATATTGCAATACCTTTGTTGTTTAGTGTTCATTCTTGCAAGAAATATTTTGGTGATCTAGCTTGGATTTGAAGCTACAACAAGAGTGACAGAAGGAGAATAGGAAGCGCTTGAAACCCAAGTAGGTTTCTTGATATATTCTATGTGTCTATTTATTGTTAGGAAAAGTATCTGCAAATTCTTTAATCTGTTATTCTAAATGCATAGCACCACATTTAAGGAAGAATGTTTTATCCGTAATTCATAATCTGCATAACAAATTGGTGACTCCACTAGGGATTTTACCATTCATCCTTGGTGTGTTTGCCTCTGTTTATCCACCCAATAGCATTTACTCTTAAAAATTAGGCTTTTTGAAATCAAAATTTGCATTAGAAGTGTGTTAAACAGTTTGAGTTTTGTTCTCTGCCGCGCCAAACACACTGTTGAACAGGACATAGTGCTTTGTAGAGCAATGTATCCCATTCAGGGGTGCTTTGCAATGCACTGTCTCCCATTAGAGACTGAATTTTCCCCGAGAACCAACCAAATTCCCATTGAATTTGTCATTGCATTTACTTTCATCCATTTTTTTTCTGTATTTTCAAGAGCCAGATGCCTAATAGAGACCAGTGAATTTACCTGAATCTTCCTCCTTTGAAAGAAAATTTTGTTCGATGTTTATTTAAAGTGTTTTTATTTATCATTGAAAAATTAGTTTCGAAGTATTTTCATTACTACATTAGGTCCATTTTATTTTGAAAAGGAATTTTTCGTTAAATTCTTCGTTTCCTATAGGAGAAATTGTAGTTAAATTCTTCATTTTTCTGAAAAAGAGAAATTGTTGTTCAATTCCTCATTTCTCAAAGTAAAATGCATTTATTTTATTGATTCGATGCACATAGTTTCCTTTTCTGCATTCACATTAAAGTGACTGAAAAGAAAAACCTGCATTTGCATGTAGTGGATTGTGTGTTTTGCATAGGAACAAATTAGGAAAGTTGCATATTAGTTTGTGCTCTTTGTTGCTTGCTCTCAAATTGATTGCTCTTTCCCTTAGTAGCTATGATTTTCATTGAATAAACTAAAATTGAAAGTTTTCTTATCATTTTAGTTTGCATTTTAGGAATTTCCATCACATCATCGCGGTGAACCTTGAAAGGAAAATTGATAAACAAGATCAACTTAAAATTTACATAAATTTACCTAACAAAGCATTAGAACCATAATGATAAAATTTATAAGGTCTAGGCTAGAGAAATGTTATGGCATCGTAAAACATAGCAGCTATCGTTAATTGTCTGCGATACATTCCGAGTGTGATACTTCACTCCACGTACGTAAGTATATCGTAGCTCGTCCACATACTTTCGGGTATATCGGGCAGTGTTATAGTACGAAAAGTATAAAGGGGTTCCCTCATTGTGCGGTTTTGCATTAGACAATGCTAATACGGACTTGAGCCTCCACATACCATTTGGGTATATTTGGGAGGAAAACTTTAGGTTGATATCCATCCATAGTGAACTGAGTCATTCGCCTTTTAAATTGTGATACACCGAACACAACATTCGGGGAGATTGCCTGCTCGTACTTCTTGGTTCGCGAGGAGGTATTCTTGATCCCGAAGTTGAACAATCGGAAGTTGTTTTTGTATTTGTCACTCCACAATCTATTGTAGCTATTGAGTCTGCCATATCATGCATTCAACCACCTGAAATATACTTCGAGCCTCACGGCGAAGTTCTTCCACCTGGTTTGATTTTGATTCATGAAACACCACAAGATGAGACACCTTTAACTCCAACTCATTTTCGGTAGGAGATTTACCTGTACGAGTCTTTTCCTCAATCAACTTCCTCTTATTTTATTGATCCTGTTTCATTTTTATTTCCCATAGATTCTATAGGGCATACATTGGGTCATTTGACTATGGCAGAGATAACATCCCAGACTGAACCATCTATTTCAGCTGCGACATCATCTATTGTTGCTTCATCTTCAATGTTTTGTCCGTTGACTTCACTCGTGTCATCATATGGAATCCTATTTGGTTCCTCCCTTAAGAGTACATAATGAATTGATCCTTTATTAACAACTTCAGTGCAATATCAAGCTAGTCCCATCAGTTATTCCTCTTGGTGGCCAATGATTTCAAGGAAATTACCCTCTAAAATTCCAAAATTCAATGAAAACCATGGAGAAGACTCGTCAACGCATGTTATAGCTTATCATTTGTGGTGCTCATCAAACTTCTTAAATAATGACTCTGTTAGACTACATGTTTTCTAGCACACAATTACTAGTCCAACTGCACAATCAGGATAGTTCTTTTACTGTGTCAACCTCGTTAAAAAATGAAATAGGTTCTGAGGATAGTTATTTTTCTTATGTCAACCTCGTTAAAAAATGAAACAATTTCCTATGAGGATACTTATTTTTTCTTATGTAAACCTCGTTAAAAAATGAAATAAGTGCCTTTGAGGAAAGTTCTTTTACTGTGTCAACCTCGTTAACAAATGAAACATGTCATGATCATAGTTCTTTTCCTGTGTCAAGCTCATTAAAAAATGAAACAAATCCTCTCCTAATTACGACGATTCTTCCATCTGATCTCGTAAATGAACCTTCATTACATCCAGCTATTAGTAACCATTAGTTTACTTAGGTGAATGAAATGAAGCTTGGAGGGAATCTTCTCTTATAGGGGGCATTCGACATGTGCTCTTGCAGGAGGCATTCAAAACATTCTTACTAATTGCATGCAATCAACAGCTGAAGTTCAGGGGCAAAAACAGGTTCAGAGCTCCAAAATACAAATGGTAAAAATGAATAGTAAAAATCTTTTTTAGTCATTTTATTATTTGCAATGAATATTTATTACTGTGACTATGGTTTTATTATATTTTTATCATGAAATAGGTATTTTTAATCCATTTGAAGTTGTTATGAACAGGTTTTACAACTGATGAAGAGATTAGTCGTTTAGATTTATTTAAAGAATGATTGACCACAAAGAATACTTTTATCCTTATTTTTCGAGCTTTGTTAAAAACGAAAAAGGATTTGAAGAACACTTTTATCTCTTTTTCGAGCTTCTATAACAATGAAAAAGGAACCATTGGAGTCTTCTTTTAGCTCTTTTCAGACTCCAATAATGTGAAAATATTACCGAGCACTTGTATTTTCGAGCTCGTAAAAGTAAATGAATTGATATCTATTCAGCATAAGTTTAACCCTTTTTCCAGACTGAGATAGATTATTTACGAAAAAGGAAAACCTTATTCAAACATGACTAAAGAGGTTCTCTCAGATATTATTTTAGACTTTTTCAGATATTAGTGACAACTTTACGAAAAATTACTTATGGAGTTTTCTTTCGTCCTCTTTTTCAAACTCTCTAAATATGAAAAAGGACTGGGCTATCATTGTCGTTTGGCTCGTTAGAACATAAAATAGCAACGGGCTTGTCGATCATGGCAAGGATCGAGTTTCATTCATCGCTAGACTCATTATATTATTAAATAGCGACACATTGTTAGCCCGAAGGGTTGAATTATAGATCAAGCGTATTTTATCCTCCTCAAGCTTGCTAAAAAATAAAGAGGTACTCGTCGATAAATGACCGGGGAAAATTTGGGAAAGTGAACAAAACTTTTTACGGTAGCAGGTCACTCTTGAACATGACACTTCACTCCATCACCATGACTGTTTGGGTTGGGTAATATTCTTGACAGTTCATTCATACCTATGGTTCATCATACCTTCACTTTGGTTTTGGGTCAATTTTGCCAACTCATCTTAGTGTCTCCTATATGTTCAAGAAAATTCATCGAATGAATAATCATCCTTCTGCAATACTCATAATCCTTCATTCTCATGAAAGTAATCCCTGAACATTGCTATATCAAGTCATACCTTGTCTTCGAAATCAGTAACTCTTGTTTCACAATAAAGTGAATTCTTGTCGACGGAAAATCATCATCTAGAAAGCTGACTTAGAAACATCATATTCCAGTACCATGAAGCTTGTTACAACATTGACAAGATCCTTGCTTCCAGACTTTTGACAAAAAGATTTTTTTTGGTGTTTAACATCAAATCATCTATTCAAGCCTTAGAAAATGTACTGCAATACCTTGAGGGCCATTAACATCAATGGCGGTTCTCTCGCATTTGTTAACAACTCACATCATTGACTGATAATCAAACGATGTCTTACCATGTTCGACTACAAATCATATATTCACATGGCTAGACCTGTACCCGAACGATCAAGTGAAAGAGATAAGAAGAGGTCCTGAATCTAGTTTCAGCCATCCAGGCTGCGATTTTAGGATTGTTGTACACATCATCTATACGGTGACCTTACATATAGATCGTCATCCGAACATGGGCCTATATCTGTAGGCATGTTTGTATTGGGAAACATTCCAATGTAGATGACTTTATGAACCGTGTACGTGTTATTAGATAGTTTATGTGCCGAGCATCGCAATGCTTTCCCTCAACAATTCATGATCAAGGGGATATATCATGATGTAATGTATTGTAAGATTGATTCAGGTTGTCACTCCTCTTTAGCTCCAGCGCATCACAGTGTAAAGCATCTCATTCAAAAAATATTGCAATTATTATTCTGACTTCATCCTTTAGGGGGCAATCTGTTATAGGTCAATTTGGGCACCATTCCCAATGACCTAGTTAAACTTGACATCATCCCCAGAACTAATGAATAGGGTCTATCATCCCCTATCATTTCAGTTGCCACATGCCCTATAACAAAGAACAAGAAAAAATCATCCATGACTTCCATTGCAAGGTTTCCAAGATTTGAAGTATACATTATATCACTTATGAGCTCACCAATGCAGTCTCTCAAGGGGCTAAGTGCGTTGCATATGCATGCACCTCCATTCAAGGGTGCTTTGTAAAGCACTTCCTGACACTCAAGGGTGCGTTGGTCAATTGGGAGTGAGATTCTCATTGTTTCAGAATCTCCACATGGCCAGTGCCTTCTAGAAAAGTGCATATGTGTCAAAATTCGAATCCATGTGTCCATTTGACATCTTTGAGCTTGGGAACATGTTTTGCCTATTAGTAGAAAGTCATTGATTGTAAAAATACCTTCATCTCATCTATAAATTGAGCACAGATCCTAGTGCTTGAGAGGGAAGAAATTGAGTAGAGAAATGCGGGTGGAATTTCAATTGAGGATTTGATTTGAGTGATATGCGACTCGAGAGATGTTCATTGTGATGAGGCTGGGATGATGCTAGAGATTGTGACATAAAATCAATTGCTGGTTGTAACCTCCCCTTCTATCCATTAATAAAGATTGTTGCTTACTTTCCCACATATGTATCTTTATAAGCTTATGTATTTCATATTATAGATTCTCATCTGATGTATATGGTTCATGTTTCATTGATTTAATTGAATAACTTGAATAAGCATATGTATATTTCAATATATTTGTTGTTTAATGTCCATTCTTGCAGGAAATATTTTGGCGATCTAGCTTGGATTTGAAGCTACAACAAGATCGATAGAAGGAGAATAGGAAGTGCTTGGAACTCAAGTAGGTTTCTTGATTTATTCTGTGTCTATTTACTATTAGGAAAAGTATCTGCAAAGTCTTTAATCTATTGTTCTAAATGCATAGAACCACATCTAGGGAAGAATGTTTTATCCGTAATTCATAATACCACATAACAATGATCAAGCTCAGTTGCTGGAATCATGGGGTCTTCATCAACAAGTTCTGTTGCTATATTCATCAAATTTTCATCAACAAGTTATGTTGCTGGATTCATTGAATTTTCGTCCACTTGTGGCTGTGCACAATGGGGTTCATGAGAATCTTCGTGCTTCTTCTCTGCTACTTCTGCAATTTATTCACAGGCATTATCCACTTGTGGCTGAGTCTTTTCATTTTACTCTAGATCTGCTGCTATAGATCCACCTTCATCTTCAACTTCGATGCTCCCCCTTGAACCAAAAAACCTCTCAACGGTATCCCATGCCTCCTTGGCTGTATTGGCATTTGAAATCAAGGGAAGAATGCTGTCATCCATAGATTCTTTTATGAATTTTAATGCAAAGGCACCATTTGGCCTCTTTACTTCCAGATCTAAAAACATCTCAAACATCTCGTTTTGTTGCTTTAACCTCTTGGATTTTCCCATTTATTGAGTTTTGGCTCACTACGAATTAACAAGTAAAGTAGACATCGCAACTAATTGCAATAAAAATGATATTTCTACTTGGCTTTCATAAACTGACGAGTCTGCAAATGCTCAAAAAATACCTTGCTTCCAAAAAATTTAAAAAATTATGTACCAAAGAAACACTTTCACACCCCTCTCTTTTTAAAACAAATTATACGAGCCCCCCCCCCCTTTTATAAATCCTTTTACCCAAATACCTTGGCTATGCTCTTCTGCAATGAGCTTACATCGGCACGGCTCTGTAATGCCGCTTTCGCGTTGGAAAAAAATGGCTTTAAAGATTTACCGAATCAACGAGGGTATCTAGCTCAAAAGTGAGCTGATCAGCCCTAGTATATGGCTCAAACTAGCGCTGATCGGCTGGAACTTTCCTTCAAAAAGAGCACTGATAAAAAATAACTTAAATTGAAAAAAATTTCACTCAACTATCAGGGGCTTATTCTTCTTTTGCTCGTTCTTTGTTCTTATTTTTCTTTTGGATCTCTGCACCCTAAAATTATTCCTTTGGATCTCGCGCTCACGTCGTGCTCATCTCGCTCTCACGTCTTTGCTCTGGAGTCTTACACAATGTAGCTTCTATCTCTGTTGCTCTGAAGGAGTCTTACATAGGCAAAGCTTTTTGTTCAATCTATTTCATCTGCGCCTTCACTTGCTCCTTCGTTCTCATGTTGCTTCTTCTGAGGAGGCGTCTTCAAAATTCTTCAAACTTTTGCTGCTCTCTCAAAGAGTCTTATGCAGGATCGCCTCTTCTCTCTGCTGCACCAAATACGATCACATTGCTGCTCTCTCAGGGAGTCTTATGAAAACTAGTTATGATACCATGACAAGAATTGAAAGCCAAAAAGAAGTGGAGCAGAGGATTTCTCTTCTCAATATTACGGATTAGTTATATAAGATTACATTGGAAACATGGGCAATAAATGACTTCACTAAAACTGAACTAAAACTCGACTAAGTGAAACTAAACTGGATGGATGGTTTCGACACCTAGCAAGTTGTTGGAATTATAATCTTACTGACTGGTTATTTTGTGTTCACATGTGCCTTAGCTTCGTTTTCCCTAATTCCATGGATGCTCCTGAATGACATCTGATAATAAAACTATTCCCACTACCCATGACATGCATGTTTGATGTTCTAGGTTTTCAACCTAGCTTTTGAATGGATCTCATTTAGAGTTTTGGTTTTACCTCTCAACGTCTAGGGAGCCATTTATTACCATGTTCAAGAATATTGCCAACCATGTATCTCATTTGAGATCCAATGTCTTTGCTATTACGAAACTGCTGCATTGGGGAGAAATAAGAATCAACGATACTCGAATACTTAGGGTTTTTTTCAAGCTATTTTCCAACGGTATGTGTTGAATACAATGATTAATGGTTTTTTCAGGGACCATTTTCTGCTTGTAAAGCTCCCCATTAAACCTAATATTTCATAGAGTTCGAAGCTTTACCATCCTCTCCTTGTCACGCCATTTGGCTTCTTGATTTGGGTCCATCATTTCTGTGATTTCATCTCGCAAATTATCTGCACCTTCAAATGTTGCTTGGAAACTGTTCAAAAGAATCCGCGTGAATGCCGTTGGCTTCCCAGGTTCTTCACATGGAAATTTAGGGTGTTTTGTACTTAGGTACTAGCACAACTCAGGATACATGGGGAAAAATGTTTGTTCTCCTTATTGAAAATAAGAGATGTGACACCCTGTAGAATGCCTGCTGAATTAATCCAGGAATTTATAATTTAACATTCGAGGACATCAAACTTTTCTAGATTTAACTTGTTAAGAATTCCCATGACAACTTTTAGGCGAAGATCCTTTTCTATCAAGGTTCTCATGGAAGACCAAGGAATATCAGCCTCAACAAGACCAGGTCCTGAGGATGCTGAATTTTGAAGTGCAGAAAAGGGTCTAGTAGAATGTATTTTCTGAACGGGATGGCCGGTGTCTAAGCAAACGTTCAAAAATGAAATGTAAAACCCTAACTTCAATGACAAATATGCCACTACGAGGCAGAGAATTATGTTGAAGTTAATTGCGCTTTCTAGCTTCTCCGGTAAGAATGAATGGAGAATAGAATTTCATGTGAAACTTCTTTCAAAATTGCATTTCGACTTTCCGACCAAATCATGATTAATGCTTTTGAGGATTCCATCTCAATTGTTTTTAAGAACAGATTGCTTTGCTTTCCATGAAAAATAACGTTCACCGCGACAGATTGCTTCTTACGAAAGAAAGCATTCGGGGTGAGGCAGATTGCTTGTGCTACGGAAAATGTGAGCAATAGCGTCGCCGCACAGAAGCTTTTGTATGTTGGCTGATTAAGATGGTTGAAGGGTTTATGCATATACATATAAAATGGAATATCTTAGCTTATAAAATGAAATATCTTAGCTTTAAAAGGCAAACGTATTAAACACTTCATTTATTATCAACTAAAGATATTTCGAATGGTTGGGTTGAGTTCCACTTAGTGACAAAGATGAGCATTGAATACATTAATTAGATAAATTAGTTTTCGGAAGTATAATTTTTTTTAGGTTAATTTTAATTAAAATTTAATATAGACTTTTAAAAATTTGAGTTTAAGTTGTTTAATCAGTAAAATTTGAGTGTCTTAACAATTTTTTATAATGTTGAATCTATTTATGCATTTAAAAATGTATTTTAAATAACAAAATATCATATTTCTGCTTGAAATTTTATAATATAATTTGGCTCCTAAAAAAACCATTTTCTATATATATGTATTTTCTTTTCTAAAAAAAAAATTTATTTAATATATATATTTTTGAAATTTTTTTTAATAAATAAAATTATATTTTCATCATAAAAATTTATATTTTTTTATCTTTTATAATAATGGTAACGGAATAGTTGTTTAATAAATTACTTGTTTAATATAATTTTCCTTAATCTAAAATGTATACACAATGTGGGTTTAAATCTAATGGTTTTATGAAAATAACAAGTTAAATCATATTCATACAACATGGGTCACCCTCAACTCTCTAATTTTAGATTCCAAGATTAAAATATACACAATGCGTTTTTAAATCTCATGGTTTTATGAAGATAACAAGTTAAATTATATTCATGCAACATAGGTCAATCTTAACTCAGTCTAATTTTGAATTCCAACATTTAAATTTTATTTTGGTATTTTTTATTTTAAATATTTATTTATTATAAATAATATTAATATATTAAAAATAAAAGTAATATTTGTTTATCGATTTTTTTTCATCATTTTTATTTATAATATATATTTAATTTTTTAAATTTCAATACTTAAATTCGATTAAAAACCCTAAATTCTCTTATTCTAATTTGCTTTATAACGGTTATATATTATTAAATTATAATTTAATATTAAACTTAAAAAACACTCTCGATATACACATAACATAAAATTTCCATATGATATTAATATGTTATAATTTCTTAAGATTTTAGTGGTATAACTTGGGTGACACTAGCATTTACGAATTTATATAATAAATGATATTTAATTTTTGAAATATTAAAATAATAAAGTTATTGCTAGGTTTATTAAAATCGTGATTTATAATAGTTCCCATGAAATTAATATGTTATAATTAAGATATAAGTGAGATTTAAGATTTTATATTAGTATTAATAAATGATATTTAATTTTAGAAATATTAAAATAATAAATTTATTGTTAGGTTTATTATACTTGTGATTTATAATAGTTCCCATGATATTAATATGTTATAATTAAGGTATAAGTGGCATAACATGTGTGTGAGTAATAATAGCATTCAACTTTTTATATAATACATGAGGTTTAATTTTTGAAATAGTAAATGATATTTTGATTTTTTATTCTTAAGAATAGTTATTTTTTTTTTTTTTTTAAAGAAAATATGAGTTTTTTTTTTTTTTAAGTGATTTTTAGCTTTAGTTGTCATCTAAACTTGATATTTGTTTTTTGTTTTTTTGTTTTGTTAATAAGAAATTTCCAATTTTATACTTTTGTTGTGATCCAAAGATGATATTTGTGTTATTTTGGTTAATACTATATTGTATTTATTTAACTCTATCTGATTGATAGAATGAAATGTGAAGCATTTTTTTTGGTGTGACTACTTGTTTACTTCTTCAATTAAGGAGATGTATTATGTATGATATTTTTTATTGTCTTTTGAGTTGGAGAGGAAATTATTATTGAGGAATTTTTTTTTTTAATAAATTTATGTCAATTGTAGATTTTGAGAATATTTTGAAATGTAACAAGGTCAGAAAATAAGTCAAACAATTGGTATCTCTCCTTAGACTCAGATTGTAACATAATCTTGAAAATGTAATGACCATATCAAAGCGAGTGCATGGTTTATTATAGGAGAATCAGGTAATTTTTTTTTACAAAATCAGATAATTGAAGTGTTTTAATTACATTTTTTATGGTGGAAATGAATTAAAAACTATCAAAACCTTAAGGAACCCAAAATACTAAAGTTTAACTACTGTAACCCAGATTTTCAAAAATCTTTGCCGAAATTTTTCATAATCTTACCAAAATTTCTGGGTTATTCTGTGGGTTTTTTAGACTACGCTTTTATTATATCATGAGAGTGTATTCCATTTGGTTGATTAGTTGGCTTCTTATTTATTTAGTGTTTGGACTTATAGGTGGTTGGGTTATTTTGTCACCCAACTTTTGGGTCATTCTGTGTGCCTGATATCTAAATGATTTGTTTTAGATCTAAGAATACAAGATCAAATCAGAGAATCCCCGAGTAAGGAGCCACATCGACAAAAGAAAATAAGGTCACATCATTGGACGACACGGTGGAATCCAAAGTGCTGTTTTTTCTTTTGTTTTGCTATCATTATGCTTTACCCACCTAATAAGATGAAGAGTGTTGCAGGTGTGAGATCCATCAAAGACTGTTTAGCAGTTAGACTCAAAAAATTTTGTGAATAAAACTGCCGATTTTCTGAAGGAATCACTGCAAGTCTTCTAGTAGATTTTCTGAAGGAACCACTGCCAGTCTGCTAGTTGATTTTCTGGAGGAGAGGAGCGAGATTGTTTTCTAGGGGTTGAAACCTATCAGATTAGTGAAGTTGCATATTCATCGTCGGAAATCGTTGTGGACAGCTATAATGGAGGGTGTGCGTTGCTTCTACACCTAAATCATCCCTGTGATTTTCTGCGTCATAAAGTTGTGGAGCATTTGATCGACTTCATAGAGGTGAAGAGGTGGCGTGAAAGTCGTGGAGCCTAGAGCCAGGCGTGTTATTGTGTCAAAGAGTTGATTGTTTCTTATACTTGTCCCATGTTGATTTGAATCAATGCTCAGATAGTATGCAACCCTCCAATGTTGAATTAGAATGTCAGTTGTGGCATTGGATGTGTTGTACTAGCTTGGAGTTTTAATTTTCATTCCGAAAGGAGTTTTTATGGCTGCAACAGTTTGCATCTGCATGTCTCTCACTAAATATTTTCTTTTTGGGTCATGTAGAAGAGTGGTCATCATGAGTTTGAGTTTGAGTTTGTTGGGTTTCTTTTCTATTATTGTAATTATATGAAAGGCAAGTTAATGAAAATTAAAAAATCTTTGAATTTAATGGTTTTTGATGTTCTTCGGTGCCGACATCATTGACTTGGTTATGTTGAGTCTATTATATGCTAATGTGTCTTGTCATTTTTTTGATGATTCAAGAACATTAGTTACATATTTTCTTCATATGTATGTAAGTGTATATGTCAAAAAGGTCAATTGTATAATGGTTTGATGGATAAAAATAGAAAAATTATGTTTATAACTAGAAGTATGTATTTTGATGCATATTGTTAGGATGGAAGCATGTCTATAGAGATATTCAGTATTTAGTATTTTCTTCGAGGTAGTCAAGAAGCATCAATTGTATAAAGTTCACCAACGACAGTCAGAGGCAGTTATGTTTTGAATGGAGTTCAAGTGCTAACTCGAAGATGTGATGGTGAAGAAAGAGGGTTGTTTGTGAGATTCCAGAGTGGATGTGAGTGCTGATGAAGACCAGTTAGAAAAATATCATTTTGTTATTGTAATATGTGTTTTCATTTTTTTCCATGAAAGCATTAAGGGAGGGTATCAGAAGTAATGCTTCCATGTCATGTGTAATTTTCATTGTGAGTTCCTAAGCTTTAGTCTAGAAGCTATTGATTCCTATGTAATGATTTGGAGTGATGATCTAGATGTGTCTAAGTAAGTGTGTTATGTCTTATATATATGTAAATGTTGTGATGAATAATATACAACATATGATTTGTGTTGTGTAATCTCCCACCCATCTCTCAATTTCTAACAAAAATAAAAATACAATATCAATTTCACCTAAAATTCAAGTTGAAACAAACCTTATTTTTCATAAAAAATTATAACAATACTACGAAAAGATCCAAACTTCACTAAAACAATATATTCAATAAATTTAAAAAAAAAACTCTTTAACATATAATTTGTTAATTAAAATTAAGATATATTATTTATAATTACATAATATAAAAAATAAAATTTCAACTAAAATTCAGCTTAAAATAAACCCTAGTTTGATACCAGAAAATGTAATTAAAACATGTATAACATGCATATAAATAAAATTTTAATTTTAAAGATACATCATAGCACATTTGGAAATAAAATATTAATATTAAAGTATAATAAGAAAGAGAAAAGGGCGATGGTGTAGTCTTGTGTATAACTATTATTCCATATATCATTTAACAATTCAACGAGCGGATCCAAACAACAACAAAAGAATCAGTTAAACAAAAATAAAAATAAACATATATATATATATATATATATATATATATATTTCTAAGCATAAGAAAAGTTATATATATATTCCAGGTTGGAAGCATTGGCGGGCCCACCTAATGTCACCTAGCTTCACCTTATGAAGGACACCTTTGTTTCTTCCCCTCTCGTGCCTTTTATGTCTTCTCGACACCTTCATTCAACCTTTGAGTTACTTATTGGGTGGGGGTCGAATCTAGTGTTAACATATATAATGGCGTGAGAAGTCTCAAGAGCTTGAAGTTGTAAGTAGGTTTTATTGGGTGTTTAGTTGTGATGGAATCAAGTAAAATTGAATATGTTTTAGGAAATTTTAACCAATTAAATTAATCATCAAAATTAATTATAATTAATATATTGTTAGATCTAAGACTTTTGTGATTCATCATATGAATTTTAAGGAAGCCATTTAGATTGAGAATCATGCTAAGAATATCAATAGGGATGATGGTTGGAAGTTGGGTAAGAGTTGGACTCCAACTCTTTCTAAGTGATTTAAGAATTTCAATAGGGATAATGGTTGGAAGTTGAGTAAGAGTTGAACTCCATCTCTTTCTAGGCGATTTAAGAATCTCAATAGGGATGATGGTTGGAAGTTGAGTAAGAGCTTGAATCAACTCTTTATAGGTGATTCTTCCCCTTGCATTATGTTTTCTTTTGCTTTGAGTCTATGTTTGGTATATTTTTTAGGGTTTTATTTCCCTCCCTTTTTTCTATTTTATCCCTGGTCTAGTTTTTTCCTTTTATCTAGTCTTTATTATTTTCCCTATGATATTATTTTTATATAATCCTTTGTGTTTTTATATAATATATTTAATCAACTATGTGTTCATTAATTAGTAATTAAATTTCTAACATAATTTTTTATTATTATAATATATATAGTTATTGCTTTAAGGTGGAACATTGACAAGCCATAATATACTTCTCACTTGGTAGAGACCATTTTGGTGCGGGCTGAATCTCTAAATATTCATGTTCTTCATAACTAATTAGGGAGTTATTACTCCCTAATAACTAATTAACTAATTCATTAATGACTAGTTTTTAAGGGCTAGTTTTCTGTGATTAATATCCGGGAATGATGCATCCACACCATTTATTCTATAAGATGGATTGGCTCTATTTATTGCATAAGATTGATTGGATTTTTCACCTTTTCCTGAAGATAAACACATTAATTGATTCGAAACGTAGACCAAATCATAATGATGTGATTAATCCGAAAAGACAATTAATATATTATTTATAATTATATATTATATTTATAAAAATTTAAAAACTATATACATAAATTATTATATATATATATATATATATATCATTTTTGAACCTTGAACTTATTTATAAAGAAAACAGAAAATTTTACTCGATTGACGTATTTGTATACATATAATCAAGACCAAATGATATTTTAAACAATTGATACATTATAACATGGTTATAATCAAAATATTAATTTTAAAGATATCCACATCTCTAAGTAAAGATTTTCAGAAATAAGAGTGGGGAAGAGAGGTTTAAGGCGCGTAGCCAAGATTTTTGTCAGGATTTTGTAAGAAGAATTACACAGCGAAATGGGTCGAAAACGAGCAAAGGACGAGGGTCTATTATTCTTAGGAATGAGAGCAAGATGGGTGGCATTGGTAAACCTTCCTATTTTGCAATTGCGTTGATCGGAAGCTAAATGATCGGAAGCTAAATAAGGAAGAATTTCAGCATAAACAGTGGAGAACTCGGAGAGAAGATTGGTATTTATCAGAATTCTATCTAACCGCTCCATTGGTATATATCAATTACTTAAAAAAAATTCAGTCCAACGCTGAATCCATTGGTGTATTTATATGCATATAAACAGGGTTGAAAGGAAATATTAGACAAATAATACCATGGTTATAAATAATTTATTAATTTTAAATATACATCATAGCACAACCGGAAATAGAGTATTAATATTAATGTTGTGTATAACTAATTTTCTATATATATTTTTTAAAAATTCCGGATCCAAAGTGCATGTTAAATAAATAATTAAAAAATCTCAATAATATCTTTTTCATGAATTTTAACTAATATGTTATTTATAATTACATAATATATTTATAAAATTTTAAAAATAAAAAGTCAGAAATTATTATTATTTATCTATTTTATATATTACAAATTTATTATTATTATTTTATTAAAATTAAATAGAAATTATATATATTATATTGATAAATTTAATATTATTTATTAATATAAATATTTTGATATTGAAAAATATTCTTAAATCATGTTTGACTTTATTGAGCCAAAAGGTTTATTTTACAAAAGGGGACATGTAAATTTATTTTGTCTTTCAAATTAATATGTGCTAAATAACTCCGGATGTGGGTGGTTCACAGCTTGTCTTACCTCCACGAGGCGGCCATGTGGATCACCACATGGCGCACCAATGCGCCTCTCCCTTGGGCCGCACACTGCTATCAATTTTCGTGTGGGCAGGGACTTAAATTCCCATGCGCCACCTTAACTCATATGTACCCAGCAAGTTGGATAATTACTCCTCTGTTCAATAAGGTGATCTATCTTCCTGCCACACGTTTGGCTTTCCATCCCTCCCTGGTTGTTATTCCTCCGCTCCTCCTGCTTTAGCCTTCTTCGGCTCTGGTGCGCAGTCTTTGGGTCCCTGCCTCTGCAGTTGCGCCTTCGTCTTCGCGAGTTTCATCTGTGTTGGCCATAACGCTGCGTCGCCATCGCCAGCCCAGCCGTAGAGGGGGAAGAGGAATCCCCTCGCGTCCTCCCCTGCCCATGGAGATCCCTTTGGACTTGAATTCCCCAGCCTCTTGGGACCCTGTCGATCTGTTTCCTCCCTTCCCCATGCCTGCTCTGCACTTTGACCCCCTCGTCCCTTCTGGTTTTCCTTTGCCTCCTCTGGCTACACCATCCTGCTCTCGTGGCAAGAAGTGTGCCCGCAAGTCAACCTTTTCGGCTAAGCCACCCTTCCTTCCTCGCAAGCTCAAGGCGCTTCCAGTGCAGCTAGCCTCCAGCCCATCTTCAGACGACGATGACTTCAGGCCAAATGAGGATTTGCAGATGCCAGGGCTCAATTTATCAGATTCTATGAAAGGCAAGGAAACTCTCCAAGCTGTTGGTGCTTTTGACATTTCTACTTCTCTGCAGGATGCTGGTCCTCCGGACATTCCTGCAGAAAGGCTCTGTCTTCCGCCCTCCCCTAGCAAGCAGCATGAAGACATTGATCAGCTAGATTATGCGTACATCTGCCGCATCCTTGAGGAGGATTCTCCATCCAGTGACGAGCATGGAAGCCCTCCCCTAGCAGGTCTTTGTTGAGCTTCTTAGTTTGCAGGATTTGGATGCATCTCTTGTTTGTCTTTTTAGTCTCTATTTGTACAATGTCAAAGGCTAGCTTCTCGCCAAGGGAAGCCTGGTATGTTTGGACTATATTGGTCGGTTTCCCCACCCAGGGCAGTCTAGTTTTGACCAGCAGTTTTTTGAACTATCCCTCAGACATGGATTTCTCCATGGCTAAGGATGCATCATGAAAACTTTGTTTGATGATCTAATAGAATTTGTATTACTTAGAAAAAAAATAAAAATTGTGCTAAATAGAAATTGATGCCGACTATATTAATAAAAAATGAATATAGTCTAAAATAATTAAAAGTAAAAAAAATGTGCAAGATGTTTAACTTTATACTTTTCAAAAATATTTAACTAAAAGATGTAAATAAACTATTTGAAATCTATGATAACTAATTTAAAGTGATAAAATGTTTATTTGAACATGTTAAGTAAAATATTTTAGTGTCAATTATATATATATATATATAATTTTAAAAATATTATGTATATAACATGACAAAAATAGGTTTTGTGGTTAAAATGTTTGTTTGATTCTATATATACTCTATATAGCATTCACAAATACAATTTAGACAATGGAAAATTACACATTTTATTTTGCAATGAAAATAAATTTGATCTCTCTAGGCTCATGTTGGATCTATATTTAAGATGGATCTATGTTACTTGAGTTATAATACAGAGTAATTACAAAAAAAAATGTGTGAGTAAGATGTTTAAACATTATATTTTTCAAAAATATTTCAATAAAAAATTTAAATAAATTATTTAAAATCTATATTAATTAATTTAGGCTGATAAAATGTCTCTTTATATATATTATGTAAATTATTTTAATGTTAATAATATATATATTATATATCATTAAAAAAATAATGTATATATCTTGAAAAAATAAGTTTAATTGTTAAAATGTTTATTTAGTCTCATATATATTTTATATAGCATTCAAAAATAGAATTTAAACAATAAAAAATTATATGTTATATAATTGAAGAAATTTAATCTTTCTCAACTCATATTTTATTCTTACTTAAAATTAATCAATGCATGTATATACAAACTTAAAAAAATAATTAATATATTTGTAAAGTTGAAATGATACATTATAATAGTGTTATAATCAAAATATTAATGTTAAAGACATCCACATCTAGAAAAAAAAACATTAATATTTATATTATAAGGACACAATGGCTATGATCTAGCCTTGTGTATAATTTTTTATTTTAATATATTATTTCTTTATATTTTATGATTTATACATTATGCTCAATCTTTCTAACAGAGCAATCGTAACTAGTATGTCTGTCAGGCATCATCAAATTTGTACAAACCATGTGTGACACTCGATCCATCTAATACAACAATAATAACCATAATAATAACCGTTATGTTTTCGAGGCATCAAGCTACCAGGACTGAAAAGCTATGTTTTATGGAAGATTTCACTAGAGAAATTACTAAATTACATTTTTTAGTTTTTATCATATTATATAGAAAGTTGTTTAAGATTTTTGAGCTAACTAGTGTGGTTTATATTCACTTATTTTCATTATTCAAAAGCTAGTTTATCTGCTTTCTACACTCTTTTGGGCTTTTTCTTCACTCACAAGAATTGAAAATTGAAAAGAAGTGGAGGAGAGAATTTCTCTTCTCAATATTACGAATTAGTTGTATAAGATTACATTGGAAATATCAGCAATAAATGACTTCACTAAAACTAAACTAAAACTCGACTAAGTGAAATTGAACTTGGAGACTTGGATGGACGATTTTAACACCTAGCAGAAGGTTGGAATTAGAATATCCATCACTCCCCTTCAATTACAACCACATATAAATTTAATTAAGATACCTGCTGGTCTATGTCTCAGCGAGACTTACAATTTAAAAAAATTGAGTTAAACAAGATTTAGTTTTTTTTCTTCTCTTCTTCGAGATTCTATAACCTTTGAATTGTTTCAACATTTTATTCTTGTTATATTTTTCAAACCTAAAATTTTTGATTTGTTGGTGCAGGTCTTCTATTCTTCTTGGTTGTTTAAGCGTGTCATGGACTTCTTCAAGAAATGACTTGTATGTGGGCTGCTGCCACATATTGTCTTTTGTAGTATGACTTTCCTCATCAATCTGTTGCAACATAAGATGACAATAATATTTTATCTTTTCAAAAATCCAATAGCTGAAAATTTCATTGACATGTTCATCATGGATGTTGTCTTCAACATTCATATCTACAGCTTCTGTGTAAGCCTCTTCTAGATATGGTGTTGCAAACCATGTTTCAAGAAAATTCAACTCTTTTTCATAATCATCATGTGTACCCGCATAACAGAAATCAAAGTTAGAATTAAAAATATTTGTAGAATGACATTGGTTCTGGTCTTTCTGCTCTGCAATGGGAGCTTTCTCATGTTGTGCTTCCTTCCCTGCCTCTTCCTCTGTCTCTATTTTCTCTTTGCAGACTTCTTTATTTGCATCTGTCGTTATCTCTGTCTATATCTCTGTCTTTGCCTGTTTTTCACTAACATGTGCTATTGCAATCAAGTTGTCTTCCACTGACTCAAGTGGTGTTATTTCACCAAATAGTATCATGCTAATATGATGTTTTTGTTGCATCATCTGCAACCAATTATCATTAGCCAAAAATTCTCTATCAAAAAGCTTTGTTGTTGGTATCACCAAATCATCATCAGCAAGCTCTGTTGCTTGAATCACCAAAACATCATGATGCAGTCTTAGCATCGGGCCACCCTTCATTAAATTGGAATTTAATGGTGCGGAAGGTGGAACGGGGACAACCGTTTGTAAATGGGGGCAAATTTCCGTGAAACAGAGCTAAAATGATGGAAGAAATATGTCTCTAGAATAATTGATTTATTGTAATTATCTTCCATGTAATCAAACAGAGAGATTCCAAGGGTTAGTTGAGCAAGTTGTGGGAGCTCGTGCATCCTAGATGATCCACTCTTTTTTAATGCATTTATAAAGGAAGTCTGTATTGTATGTTTGAAGGCAGAGAACACAATGCAGCCTGAGGGCGAAAGTGTGATTCAGGGCAGAGTGGCCTTAGCCTGTATTCAAGCTTGAGAAATAATGGAATTTGTGTGTTTCTATGTATCCAGGATTAATATGGATTTTGTAGTGTTTGTGTGTTGTTTAATCTCATTTTTTATGCATATAATATCCTTTTTATTTCTACCTTCTTAGTTGATATGCTGTATGATTATCAGTAGGGAGAACGAAGTTCCTATGAACTTCACCGTAGTTGAAGTATGGCAGAACAGGAGTATTGAGACATGATTATATTGATGAAGAACAAGCCATATGTGGGAGATAAATGAATGAGAATACATCTCAAGTTAAAAAATATATCTTGCGATGTGTCATCACAAATTAAACAATATATGTTGTGATGTGGTGAGGGGAGATTCAGAGAAGAGCAACTGAACGAGCGAGTAATGAGCACTGTTAGATCTAGGCGGAGATCAATGGTGGAGATTAAATCGCAAAGACAACGATTTCGCACATTGGCAAGTTTGATATTTATTGTTAAAACTTTGCCGATAAATGATTTAGTTTGCGATGCGATGAGAAGAGATACATGTCAGCATAGCGCTCCGGCACATATCGCATGAATTATGGTTCAACTAAACTTGCGATAAGGGTTTCGACTGATATTGTGAAGTGATAAAAGTTTTGTTTTGCAATGTACCTTATATTCCGATTGTAAATTTGTTTGAAGTTGCAAAGTCTGATAAAGAGGTCCACCGTTGCGTGTTCCATTACTTATGTGGGTCCATAACCCACAGGTCCATGATATTACATTAAATTTCAGTTTCGTGCTTCATCAAGTGGTATCAGAGGAGGGAAATATTTCCTGTGAGAAAGAGTTTGCATGCAAAGGAAGGAGGTGCAAATTTTGTTGAAGATTGGTAAGCTTGTGATCTTTATATTTTGTGCAAATAGCATTCGAAGAAAGTGAGAAGATTTGCAGCGGCCTAGAGCTAAGAGTGCTCAAATGGTTCCAGAGGAGATAATCAGAGAGATGCTGAAAGACTGAGCTCAGAGGAGAGAATCTTAGTGAGGTATCGTGTAGTAGGGAAGACTTGCTACTGCAGAGGTTTTTTTGCAGCTCACGAATGTTGTTACGAAAATATCACAAAGGAAATTCCACAGAGGATGTGGGTAGAATTGCTGAAGAAGAGGATTTGGTAATGATAGCAAGCAACAGAATTGTTACAGAGATGAAGGAGGCATATGATCAGTAAGTCATAATATTTTTGTGCTTTGGGAGTCTGACGCAGGAGCATCAGACCACCCTTAATTAAAATGAAATTCAACGCAGCGGAAGGTGGAACGTGGACAACCATTTGTAAATGGGAGCTAATTTCCATGAAACATAGCTAAGGCAATGAAAGCGGTATGTCTCTAGAAGAATTGATTTATTTTAATTATCTACCATGTAATCAAACAAAGAGATTCCAAGGGTTAGTTGAGTGAGTTGTGGGAGAAAAACTTGTGGATCTTAGATGATCCACTCTTTTGTAATTTCTTTATAAGGAATTTTTTATTGCATGTCTGAGGGTGGAGAATGCAATGTAGCCTAAGGGAGAATGTGTGATTCAAGCCAGAGTGGCCTTAACATGTATTCGAGCTCGAGAAATAATGGAATTTGTCCAGGATTAATTTGGATTTTGCAATGTCTGTGTGTTGTTTAATCTTGTTTCTGATGCATATAATGTCCTTTTTATTTCAACCCTGTTAGTTGATATGTTGTGTGAATACAAGTGGGGAGAATGAAGTTCCTATGAACTTTGTTGTAGATGAAGTTTGGTAGAAGAGGAGTATTGAGACGTGATTATATTGATGAAGAACAAGCCGTGTACGGAAGAGAGACGAATGAGAACACATCACAAGTTAAACAATATATCTTGCGATGCATCATCGCAAATTAAACAATATATGTTGTTACGCGATGAGGGGAGATCCAGAGAAGAGTGACTAAACAGGCGAGTAGTGATGACCGTTAGATCTGGGCGCAGATCAACAGTGGAGATTAAATCGCAACAGAGCGATTTCACACATCGATAAGTTTGATGTTTATTGTTAAAACTTCGTCTATAAATGATTTGGTTTGCGATGCGATGAGAAGAGCCATGTGTCGGCATGGCGCTCCAGTGCATATCGCATGAATTATGGTTCAACCATTTGAGTGTAAACTTAAACTTGCAACAAGGGTTTCAGCCGATATTGCGAAGTGATAATATTTCTGATCTATGATGTACCTTATATTGCGATTGTAAATTTGTTTGAAGCTGCAAATTTCGATAAAGAGGTCTGTTGTTGCGTGTTGTATTATTTATGTGGGTCTATAACCCACAGGTCCATGGTATAACGTTAAATTTCAGTTTCATGCTGCATCACATCATCATCAAGCTCTGTTGCTGGTATAACCAAGTTGTTATCAGCAAGCTTTGTTGCTGGATTCATCAAATCATCATGATCAAGCTTTGTTGCTAGAATCATCGAGTCTTCATCAACAAGTTCTGTTGTTGGATTCATCAAATTTCCATCAACAAGTTGTGTTGCTAGATTCATCGAATTTTCGTCCACTTGTGGTTGTGCATAGTGGGGCTCACAAGAATCTTCGTGCTACTTCTCTGCTACTTCTACAATTCCTTCACAGACATCATCCACTTGTGGCCGAGTCTTTTCATTTCGTTGTAGATCTACTGCTATAGATCCACCTTCATCTTCAACTTCTATGCTCCCCCTTGAACGAAAACACCTCTCAAGGGTATCCCATGCCTCCTTGGTTGTCTTGTCATTTAAAATCAAGGGAAGAATGCTTTCATCCACAGATTATTTTATGCATTTTAATGCAAAGGCATCATTTTTGCCTCTTTAGCCTAAAAAGATCTCAAACATCTCATTTTGTCTCTTTAGCCTCTTGGCTTTTCCCATTTGTTGAGTGTTGGATCACTACCACTCAACAAGTAACAAAAATTGTAGAAATCACAAACAACTGCAATAAAAATGATATTGTTGCTTGGCTTTCACAAACTGACGTGTCTACAGATGCTCAAAAAATACCTTGCTTCCAAAAGAATTCAAAAATTATGTACCAAAGCAACACTTTCATGCCCCTATCTTTTTAAAACAAATTATACAAGGCCATTTTTTTTTTAAATCCTGTTACCCAAATATCTTGGCTTTTCTCTTCTGTAATGATCTTACACCGACGTGGCTCTGTAACCTCGCTTTCGCGCAAGAAAAAAATGGCTTTAAGGCTTTACTGAATCGGTGCGGGTATCTGGCTCAAAAGTGCGCTGATCAGCCCTAGTATATGGCTCAAACTAGTGCTCATCTGCCCTAGTATCTGCCTCAAACCAGTGCTAATGGTTGATCAATCCAACTTTTCCTTCAAAAAGAGCGTTGATAAAAAAAAACTTAAATTGAAAAAAATTTCACTCAACTATGAGGGGCTTCTCCTTCTGCTAGTTCTTTGTTCTTATTTTTCTTTTGGATCTCTATACCTCAACATTATTCCTTTAGATCTCGCACTCACCTTGTGCTCACGTTGTGCTCATCTCGCTCTCATGTTGTTGTTCTGAAGTCTTACTATCTTTGTTGCACTCAAGGAGTCTTACATAGGCAAAGTATTTTCTTCAATCTATTTCATCTGCGCCCTCACTCGCTTCTTCATTCTCGTGTTTCTTCTTCGCACGAGGCATCTTCAAACTTCTTCAAACTTCTGCTGCTCTCTCAAAGAGTCTTATGCAAGCTCACCTCTTCTCTCTACTGCACCAAATTCTCTCACATTGCTGCTCTCTGAGGGAGTATTATGGAAACTAGATCTCATAACATGACAAGAATTGAAAACCAAAAAGAAGTGGAGCAAAGGATTTTTCTTCTCAATATTACGAATTAGTTATATAAGATTGCGTTGGTAACATCAGCAATAAATGACTTCACTAACTATTTCGACACCTAGAAGGTAGTTGGAATTTCTGTGTTTTCCTGCGCCTCGACTTTGTTTGCCCTAATTCCATGGATGCTCTGAATCACATATGATAATAAAACTATTCCCACTACCCATGACATGCATGTTTGACGTTCTAGGTTTTCAACCTAGCTTTTGTTTATCTTTTGAATGGATCTCATTTAGAGTTTTGGGTTTTACCTCTCAACGTCTCGGGAGCCATTTATTATCACGTTCAAGAATATTGCCAACCATGTATGTCATTTGAGATCCAATGTCTTTGCTATTACAAAACTGCTCCATTAGGGCGAAATAAGAATCAACGATACTCGAGTACTTAGGGTTTTGTTCAAGCTGTTTTCCAACGGTATTGAAAAATAGGCAAAGATCCTCCACAGTTTCCTTTGAATCATGACCCAACAAGTGTTGAATACAATGATGAATGATTTTTTCAGGTACCATTTTCTCCTTGTAAAGCTCCCCAATAAACCTAATATTTCCTAGAGTTCGAAGCTTTATCATCCTCTCCTTGTCACGCCATTTGGCTTCTTGATTTGGGTCTGTCATTTATGTGATTTCATCTCTCAACTTATCTGCACCTTCAAATGTTGCTTGGAAACTGTTCAAAAGAATCCGCGTGAACGCTGTTGGCTTCCCAGGTTCTTCACATGAAAATTCAGGGTGTTTTGTACTTAGGTACTGGCACAACTCAGGATACATGGGAAAAAATGTTTGTTCTAACACCGCCCTGTTGAAAATAAGAGATGTGACACCCTGTAGAATGTCTGCTGAATTAATCCAGGAATTTATAATTTAACATTCGAGGACATCAAACTTTTCTAGGTTTAACTTGTTAAGAATTCCCATGACAACTTTTAGGCGAAGATCCTTTTCTATCAAGGTTCCCATGGAAGACCAAGGAATATCAGCCTCAACAAGACCAGGTCCTGGGGATGCTGAATTTTGAAGTGCAGAAAAGGGTCTAGTAGAATGTATTTCTGAACGGGATGGCCGGTGTCTAAGCAAACGTTCAAAAATGAAATGTAAAACCCTAACTTCAATGACAAATATGCCACTACGAGGAAGAGAATTATGTTGAAGTTAATTGCGCTTTCTAGCTTCTCCGGTAAGAATGAATGGAGAATAGAATTTCATGTGAAACTTCTTTCAAAATTGCATTTCGACTTTCCGACCAAATCATGATTAATGCTTTTGAGGATTCCATCTCAATTGTTTTTAAGAACAGATTGCTTTGCTTTCCATGAAAAATAACGTTCACCGCGACAGATTGCTTCTTACGAAAGAAAGCATTCGGGGTGAGGCAGATTGCTTGTGCTACGGAAAATGTGAGCAATAGCGTCGCCGCACAGAAGCTTTTGTATGTTGGCTGATTAAGATGGTTGAAGTGTTTATGCATATACATATAAAATGGAATATCTTAGCTTATAAAATGAAATATCTTAGCTTTAAAAGGCACACATATTAAACACTAGATTTATTATCAACTAAAGATATTTCGAATGGTTGGGCTGAGTTCCACTTGTGACAAAGATAAGCCTCGAATACATTATATATAGCACAGTGTAATTTATAGATAAATTAAATTAGTTTTTGAAAGTGTGTGTGTATATATATATATATATATATATATATATATATATATATATAGAGAGAGAGAGAGAGAGAGAGAGAGAGAGATTAATTTATTTCAAAATTTAATATAGATTTTTAAAAATTTGAGTTTAAATTGTTTAATCAGTAAAATTTAAGTGTTTTAATAGTTTTTCATAGTGTTGAATCTATTTATGCATTCAAAAATGTATTTTAAATAACAAAATATGATATTCCTACTTGAAATTTTATAATATAATTTGGTTCGTATAAAAAAACACTATTTCCTATATATATACTTTTTTCTAAAAAAATTTATTTAATATCTATATCTATATATATATATATATATATATAATTTTTTTGAAAATTTTGAAATATGAAAATTTATATTTTCATCATAATTGGTTATGTTTCATAATAATTGTAACGGAGTAGTTGTTTAATAGATTGCTTGTTTAATATAGTTTTCCTTAATCTAAAATGTACATGCAATGTGTTTTTAAATCTAATGGTTTTATGAAAATAACAAGTTAAATCATATTCGTACAACATGAGTCAATCTCAACTCTCTAATTTTAGATTCGAAGGTTAAAATATACACAATACACAATGCGTTTTTAAATCTCATGGTTTTAGGAAGATAACAAGTTAAATTATATTCATGCAACATAGGTCAATCTTAACTCAGTCTAATTTTGAATTCCAACATTTAAATTTTATTTTGGTATTTTTTATTTTAAATATTTATTTATTATAAATAATATTAATATATTAAAAATAAAAGTAATATTTTTTTATCGATTTTTTTCAATCATTTTTATTTATAATATATATTTAATTTTTTTAATTTCAATACTTAAATTCGATTAAAAACCCTAAATTCTCTTATTCTAATTTTCTTTATAACGGTTATATATTATTAAATTATAATTTAATATTAAACTTAAAAAACACTCTCGATATACACATAACACAAAATTTCCATATGATATTAATATGTTATAATTTCTTAAGATTTTAGTGGTATAACTTGGGTGACACTAGCATTTACGAATTTATATAATAAATGATATTTAATTTTTGAAATATTAAAATACTAAAGTTATTGCTAGGTTTATTATACTTGTGATTTATAATAGTTCCCATGAAATTAATATCTTATAATTAAGATATAAGTGACATTTAAGATTTTATATAATAAATGATATTTAATTTTTGAAATATTAAAATAATAAAGTTATTGTTAGGTTTATTATACTCGTGATTTATAATAGTTCCCATGATATTAATATGTTATAATTAAGATATAAGTGGCATAACATGTGTCTTAGTAATAATAGCATTCAACTTTTTATATAATAGATGAGGTTTAATTTTTGAAATAGTAAATGTTAAAATAATAAAGTTATTGTTAGGTTTATTGTATTTATGATATCTTGAAGAATTTTTTTTTTTTTTTTTTTAAAGAAAATATGAGTTTTTTGTTTGTTTTTTTTTTTTTATTTCTAGCTTTAGTTGTCATCTGAACTTGTTTTTTGTTTTTTTGTTTTCTTAATAATAAATTTCTAATTTTAGACTTTTGTTGTGATTCAAAGATGATATTTGTGTTATTTTGGTTAATACTATATTGTATTTATTTAACTCTATTTGATTGATAAAATGAAATGTGAAGCATTTTTTTTTTGGTGTGACTACTTGTTTACTTCTTCAATTAAGGAGATGTATTATGTATGATATTTTTGATTGTCTTTTGAGTTGGAGAGGAAATTATTATTGAGGAATTTTTTTTTTTAATAAATTTATGTTAATTGTAGATTTTGAAAATATTTCGGAATCTAACAGGGTCAGAAAATAAGTCAAACAATTGGTATCTCTCCTTAGAGTCAGATTGTAACATAATCTTGAAAATGTAATGACCATATCAAAGCGAGTGCATGGTTTATTATAGGAGTTGTCTACTGACACAACATAATAGTCCTGATGGCACTTTTTTGCCAGAATCAGGTAATTTTTTTTTACAAAATCAGATAATTGAAGTGTTTTAATTACATTTTTTATGGTGGAAATGGATTAAAAACCATCAAAACCTTAGGGAACCCAAAATACTAAAATTTAACTACTGTAACCCAGATTTTCAAAAATCTTTGCAGAAATTTTTCATAATCTTAGCAAAATTTCTGGGTTATTTTGTGGGTTTTTTAGACTACGTATTTATTATATCATGAGAGTGTATTCCATTTGGTTGATTGGTTGGCTTCTTATTTATTTAGTGTTTGGACTTATAGGTGGTTGGGTTATTTTGTCACCCAACTTTTGGGTTTTTCCTTTTGTTTTGCTATCATTGTGCTTTACCCACCGTAATAAGATGAAGAGTGTTGCAGGTGTGAGATCCATCAAGACTGTTTAGCAGTTAGACTGAAATAAGTTTGTGAATAAAACTGCCGATTTTCTGAAGGAATCGCTGCAAGTCTTCCAGTAGATTTTCTGAAGGAACCACTGCCAGTCTGCTAGTTGATTTTCTGAAGGAGAGGAGCGAGATTGTTTTCTAGAGGTGGAAACCTATCAGATTAGTGAAGTTGCATATTCATCGTCGGAAATCATTGTGGACAGCTACAATGGAGGGTGTGCGTTGCTTCTAGACCTAAATCATCCCTGTGATTTTTTGCGTCATAAAGTTGTGGAGCATTTGATCGACTTCATAGAGGTGAAGAGGTGGCGTGAAAGTCGTGGAGCCTAGAGCCAAGCGTGGTATTGTGTCAAAGAGTTGATTGTTTCTTATACTTGTCCCATGTTGATTTGAATCAATGCTCAGATAGTATGCAACCCTCCAATGTTGAATTAGAATGTCAATTGTGGCATTGGATGTGTTGTACGAGCTTGGAGTTTTAATTTTCATTCCAAAAGGAGTTTTTATTGTTGCAACAGTTTGCATCTGCATGTCTCTCACTAAATATTTTCTTTTTGGGTCATGTAGAAGAGTGGTCATCATGAGTTTCAGTTTGAGTTTGTTGGGTTTCTTTTCTATTATTGTAATTATATGAAAGACAAGTTAATGAAAATTAAAAAATCTTTGAATTTAATGGTTTTTGATGTTCTTCGGTGCCGACATCATTGACTTGGTTATGTTGAGTCTATTATATGCTAATGTGTCTTGTCTTTTTGATGATTCAAGAACATTAGTTACATGTTTTCTTCATATGTATGTAAGTGTATATGTCAAAAAGGTCAATTGTATGATGGTTTGATGGATAAAAATAGAAAAATTACGTTTATAACTAGAAGTATGTATTTTGATGCATATTGTTAGGATGGAAGCATGTCTATAGAGATATTCAGTATTTAGGATTTTCTTTGAGGTAGTCAAGAAGCATCAATTGTATAAAGTTCACCAACGACAGTTAGAGGCAGTTATGTTTTGAATGGAGTTCAAGTGCTAACTCGAAGATGTGATGGTGAAGAAAGAGCGTTGTTTGTGAGATTCCAGAGTGGATGTGAGTGCTCATGAAGACCAGTTAGACAAATATCATTTTGTTATTGTAATATGTGTTTTCATTTTTTTCCATGTAAGCATTAAGGGAGGGTATCAGAAGTAATGGTTCCATGTCATGTGTAATTGTCATTGTGAGTTCCTAAGCTTTAGTCTAGAAGCTATTGATTCCTATGTAATGATTTGGAGTGATGATCTAGATGTGTCTAAGTAAGTGTGTCATGTCTTATATATATGTAAATGTTGTGATGAATAATATACAACATATGATTTGTGTTGTGTAATCTCCCACCCATCTCTCAATTTCTAACAAAAATAAAAATACAGTATCAATTTCACCTAAAATTCAACTTGAAACAAACCCTATTTTTCATAAAAAAATTATAACAATACTACGAAAAGACCCAAACTTCACTAAAACAATATATTCAATAAATTTAAAAAAAAACCTCTTTAATATATAATTTATTAATTAAAATTAAGATATATTATTTATAATGACATAATATAAAAAATAAAATTTCAACTAAAATTCAGCTTAAAATAAACCCTAGTATGATACCTGAAAATGTAATTAAAACATGTATAACATGCATATAAATAAAATTTTAATTTTAAAGATACATCATAGCACATTTGGAAATAAAATATTAATATTAAAGTATAATAAGAAAGAGAAAAGGGCGATGGTGTAGTATTGTGTATAACTATTATTCCATATATCATTTAACAATTCAACGAGCGGATCCAAACAACAACAAAAGAATCAGTTAAATAAAAATAAAAATAAATATATATATATATATATATATATATATATATATATATATATATATATATATTTCTAAGCATAAGAAAAGTTATATATATATATATATTCCAGGTTGGAAGCATTGGCGTGCCCACCGAGCCAAGAAGACCATGAGTGAAAGGACCTAATGTCACCTAGCTTTACCTTATGAAGGACACCTTTATTTCTTCCCCTCTCGTGCCTTTTATGTCTTCCCGACACCTTCATTCAACCTTTGAGTTACTTATTGGGTGGGGTCGAATCTAGTGTAAACATATATAATGGCGTGAGAAGTCCCAAGAGCTTGAAGTTGTAAGTAGGTTTTATTGGGTGTTTAGTTTTGATGGAATGAAGTAAAATTGAATATGTTTCTAGTTAAATATTAGGAAATTTTAACCAATTAAATTAATCATCAAAATTAATTATAATTAATATATTGTCAGATCTAAGACTTTTGTGATTCATCATATGAATTTTAGGGAAGCCAGCTAGATTGAGAATCATGTTAAGAATATCAATAGGGATGATGGTTGGAAGTTGGGTAAGAGTTGGACTCCAACTCTTTCTAAGTGATTTAAGAATTTCAATAGGGATAATGGTTGGAAGTTGAGTAAGAGTTGAACTCCATCTCTTTCTAGGTGATTTAAGAATCTCAATAGGGATGATGGTTGGAAGTTGAGTAAGAGCTTGAATCAACTCTTTATAGGTGATTCTTCCCCTTGCATTAGGTTTTCTTTTGCTTTGAGTCTATGTTTGGTATATTTTTCAGGGTTTTATTTCCCTCCCTTTTTTCTTTTTTATCCCTGGGCTAGTTTTTTCCTTTTATCTAGTCTTTATTATTTTCCCCATGATATTATTTTTATATAATCCTTTGTGTTTTTATATAATATATTTAATCACCTATGTATTCATTAATTAGTAATTAAATTTCTAACATAAAATTTTTTATTATAATATATATAGTTATTTCTTTAAGGTGGAACATTGACAAGCCATAATATACTTCTCACTTGGTAGAGACCATTTTGGTGCACAGTGTAATTTATAGATAAATTAGTTTTTGAAAGTATATATTTTTTTAAGTTAATTTTAATCAAAATTTAGAGATTTTTAAAAATTTGAGTTTAAGTTGTTTAATCAGTAAAATTTAAGTGTCTTAACAGTTTTTCATAGTGTTGAATCTATTTATGCATTTAAAAATGTATTTTAAATAACAAAATATCATGAAATTTTATAATATAATTTGGTTCCTTTAAAAAAACACTATTTCCTATATATAAATATACTTTATTCTAAAAAAAATTATTTAATATATATATATATATATATATATATATATATATATATATATATATATATGTATTAGTATGAGGTGTTTTAGTAATATATATATATATATATATATATATATATATATATATATATATATATATATATATATATATATATATATATATATATATATATATATATATATATATATATATTTTTTTATATATATATATGAGTGTTTTAATTACATTTTTATGGTGGAAATGGATTAAAAACCATCAAAACTTTAGGGAACCCAAAATACTAAAGTTAACCACTGTAACCCAGATTTTCAAAAATCTTTGCCGAAATTTTTCATAATCTTACCAAAATTTCTGGGTTATTCTGTGGGTTTTTGAGACTCCGTATTTATTATATCATGAGAGTGTATTCCATTTGGTTGATTGGTTGGCTTCTTATTCATTTAGTGTTTGGACTTATAGGTGGTTGGGTTATTTTGTCACCCAACTTTTGGGTCATTCTGTGTGCCTAAGATCTAAATGATTTGTTTTAGATCTAAGAAGACAAGATCAAATCAGAGAATCGACAAAAGAAAATAAGGTCACATCATTGGACGACACGGTGGAATCCAAAGCGCTGTTTTTTCTTTTGTTTTGCTATCATTGTGCTTTACCCACTGTAATAAGATGAAGAGTGTTGCAGGTGTGAGATCCATCAAGACTGTTTGGCAGTTAGACTCAAAAAATTTTGTGAATAAAACTGCCGATTTTCTAAAGGAATCGCTGCAAGTCTTCCAGTAGATTTTCTGAAGGAACCACTGCCAGTCTGCTAGTTGATTTTCTGAAGGAGAGGAGCGAGATTGTTTTCTAGAGGTGGAAACCTATCAGATTAGTGAAGTTGCATATTCATCGTCGGAAATCATTGTGGACAGCTACAATGGAGGGTGTGCGTTGCTTCTAGACCTAAATCATCCCTGTGATTTTTTGCGTCATAAAGTTGTGGAGCATTTGATCGACTTCGTAGAGGTGAAGAGGTGGCGTGAAAGTCGTGGAGCCTAGAGCCAAGCGTGGTATTGTGTCAAAGAGTTGATTGTTTCTTATACTTGTCCCATGTTGATTTGAATCAATGCTCAGATAGTATGCAACCCTCCAATGTTGAATTAGAATGTCAATTGTGGCATTGGATGTGTTGTACGAGCTTGGAGTTTTAATTTTCATTTCGAAAGGAGTTTTTATTGCTGCAACAGTTTGCGTGTGCATGTCTCTCACTAAATATTTTCTTTTTGGGTCATGTAGAAGAGTGGTGATCATGAGTTTGAGTTTGAGTTTGTTGGGTTTCTTTTCTATTATTGTAATTATATGAAAGACAAGTTAATGAAAATTAAAAAATCCTTGAATTTAATGGTTCTCGATGTTCTTCGGTGCCGACATCATTGACTTGGTTATGTTGAGTCTATTATATGCTAATGTGTCTTGTCATTTTTTGATGATTCAAGAACACTAGTTACATGTTTTCTTCATATGTATGTAAGTGTATATGTCAAAAAGGTCAACTGTATGATGGTTTGATGGATAAAAATAGAAAACTTACGTTTATAACTAGAAGTATGTATTTTGATGCATATTGTTAGGATGGAAGCATGTCTATAGTCAGTATTTAGGATTTTCTTCAAGGTAGTCAAGAAGCGTCAATTGTATAAAGTTCACCAACGACGGTCAGACGTAGTTATGTTTTGAATGGAGTTCAAGTGATAACTCGAAGATGTGATGGTGAAGAAAGAGCATTGTTTGTGAGATTCCAGAGTGGATGTGAGTGCTAATGAAGACCAGTCAGACAAATATCATTTTGTTATTGTAATATGTGTTTTCATTTTTTTCCATGTAAGCATTAAGGGAGGGTATCAGAAGTAATGCTTCCATGTCATGTGTAATTGTCATTGTGAGTTCCTAAGCTTTAGTCTAGAAGCTATTGATTCCTATGTAATGATTTGGAGTGATGATCTAGATGTGTCGAAGTAAGTGTGTCATGTCTTATATATATGTAAATGTTGTGATGGATAATATACAACATATGATTTGTGTTGTGTAATGTCCCAGGCATCTCTCAATTTCTAACAAAAATAAAAATACAGTATTAATTTCACCTAAAATTCAACTTAAAACAAACCCTATTTTTCATAAAAATTTATAACAATACTACGAAAATATCCAAACTTCACTAAGACAATATATTCAATAAATTAAAGAAAACACTCTTTAATATATTATTTATTAATAAAAATTAAGATATATTATTTATAATTACATAATATAAAAAATAAAATTTCACCTAAAATTCAACTTAAAATAAACCCTAGTTTGATACCTGAAAATGTAATTAAAACATGTATAACATGCATATAAATAAAATTTTGATTTTAAAGATACATCATAGCAAATTTGGAAATAAAATATTAATACTAAATAATAATAAGAAAGAGAAAAGGGCGATGGTGTAGTTTTGTGTATAACTATTATTCCATATATCATTTAACAATTCTACGAGCGGATCCAAACAACAACAAAAAAAATCAGTTAAATAAAAATAAAAATAAAAATAAAAGCTCATATATATATATTTATATATATATATATATATATATATATATATATATATATATATGTATATAGTAACTTTATATATATATCTTTATTTTTAGAGATTATATAATCCATGTTAGGCTTGTTAAATTGTTAAGGACCGAAAGGCCCAAGTAGTGAAGGACCTCATCTCTTCTTTTACCTTATAAAGGACACCTTTATTTCTTCCCCTCCCCTGCCTTTTATGTCTTCTCGACACCTTCATTCAACCTTTGAGTTACTTATTGGGTGGGGGGTTGAATCTAGTGTTGACATATATAATGGCGTGAGAAGTCCCAAGAGCTTGAAGTTGTAAGTAGGTTTTACTGGGTGTTTAGTTTTGATGGAATCAAGTAAAATTGAATATGTTTTTAGTTAAATATTAGGAAATTTTGACCAATTAAATTAATCATCAAAACTAATTATAATTAATATATTGTTAGATCTAAGACTTTTGTGATCCATCATATGAATTTTAGAGAAGCCATTTAGATTGAGAATCATGTTAAGAATATCAATAGGGATGATGGTTGGAATTTGGGTAAGAGTTGGACTCGAACTCTTTCTAAGTGATTTAAGAATCTCAATAGGGATAATGGTTGGAAGTTGAGTAAGAGTTGAACTCCAGCTCTTTCTAGGCGATTTAAGAATTTCAATAGGGATGATGGTTGGAAGTTGAGTAAGAGCTTGACTCAACTCTTTATAGGTGATTCTTCCCCTTGCGTTAGGTTTTCTTTTGCTTTGAGTCTATGTTTGGTATATTTTTAGGGTTTTATTTCCCTCCCTTTTTTCCTTTTTATCCCTGGTCTAGTTTTTTCCTTTTATCTAGTCTTTATTTTTTTTCCCCATGATATTATTTTTATATAATCCTTTGTGTTTTTATATAACAGATTTAATCACCTATGTATTCATTAATTAGTAATTAAATTTCTAACATAAAAAATTCTATTATAATATATATAGTTATTGCTTTAAGGTTGAACATTGACAAGCCATAATATACTTCTCACTTGGCAGAGACCATTTTGGTGCAGGCTGAATCTCTAAATATTCATGTTTTTCATAACTAATTAGGGAGTTATTGCTCCCTAATAACTAATTAACTAATTCATTGACGACTAGTTTTTAAGGGCTAGTTTTTTGTGACTAATACCCGGCAATGATGCATCCACACCATTTATTCTATAAGATGGATTGGCTCTATTTATTGTATAAGATTGATTAGATTTTTCACCTTTTCCTGAGGATAAACACATTAGTTGGTTCAAAACATAAACCAAATCCTAATGATGTGATTAATCCGAAAAGACAATTAATATATTATTTATAATTATATATTATATTTATAAAAATTTAAAAACTATATACATAAATTATTATTTTTATTTATTTGTATATAAAAAATTTATTTTTATAAAAATATTATATCTATATATATGTATGTTTTTAAATCATTTTTGAACCTTGAAATTCTTTATAAAAAACGTATTTGTATACATATAAACAAGTCGAAATGATATTTTAAACAATTGATACATTATAACATAGTTATAATCAAAATATTAATTTTAAACATATCCACATCTCTAAGTAAAATATTAAAAATTTATGTTTGATATAAGTAGACGAGGGTGATGATATAGCCTTGTGTATAGTTTATTTTTATTTTAATACAATTTTTCTTTTTCATCTTAATTTTTTTTTTATGTTTTATAATTTATACATGATTTAGATATTTTTTTTTGGATTAATCATATCATTAAGATTTGGTAGAGGTTTCAAATAATCTAATGTGATTGATCTTCAAGAAAAAGTTCATACCTTGTCATTAGGATCAACCACATTACATGGTTTCGAAACTTCGACCAAAATCCTAATGATGTTATTAATCTGAAAAGACTATCTAAATTATGGATCACAAAAGTCTTAAATCTAACATCTATACATGATGTTCAATCCAACATAGCAATAGTAACCTGTATATCTGCCAATAATAGCCGTTAAGTTTTGTTTCTCTGGCATCAAGCTTCCAGGTTGCCCTATGAAAATCTATATTGTATGACACATATCAGCAAAAAAATAATAATGAAATTGCATTGATGTTCAATCATATTCATTATTCAAATACTGGTTCATCTTATCGTGCACTCTTATGCGCTTTATCTTCTCTTTCTTCCCCTAGTTGGTTCATTTTTCTATGCTCGCCTGGGCCTCAACTTCCAATGCCCTAATGCCATAGATATTCCTGCATCACATCTGATAATAAAACTATTTCCACCACCCACATGCATTTTTGATGTTGTGGATTTTAAACCTATATTTTGTTCAGCTTCTGAATGGATCTCATTTATTGTTTTGGGTTTTATCTCCACACATCTAGGGACCCATTTATTACCACACAATTCAATAATATTTCCAACCATGTATCTCATTTGACATCCAATGTCTTCACTGTTACAAAGCTGCTCCATTTGCGCAAAATAAGAATCAACGATACTCCAAACCTATTGCAAGCTCAAACAAGTGAGGCAGGAAGACCAAAAAAGAGGTTATTGAAAACCTTTTCGCCTACACCACAGTGAATCGTCCCCAAGTCCTCAACCTTATCTAAGGATGAGAAAGAGAAAGTGGGCATAAAGAAGAAGACATAGAAATGTAGGAAGATGAAATGGACTTCATAGTTGACCCAGGGAATACTTGAGGATGACTACCCCTTTTCCACTAGTCTATTTAGACGTACTGGACCTTTAAATGTGTTTTGTAAAAGGCTGTGACGAGTGTGCAAGACGTGGGAGGAGATCCACATGACATTCGGGAACTGCAAGACATTCGGGTTTCTCAGCATCATGCACAACAAGACTTGGAAGAATTGAGAGGAAAATCCAAACTATGCACCAAGTGGACATGACAGGGTCCACTGTCAAAGACCCTACATCGATTGAGTCCTCAGATGAATGAAAAAATGGTTCTCCTTTAGATGCTTTTTTTGGTTGCTTCATGTTTTTTGTGGATATCATTTATATTTTCAGGTTGTTGTTAGACTTTGGTAGATATGCTAGTATGGAGTCTATAGACTATAGGAGGAAAAAAAAAATTCAATACTAGATGCCTTTTAACTCGCATAGATGGAGAACATACTTGGTTTCCTTCGGGCAGGTTGACGTTATCGTGTTTTGATATGTAATCCTGCTTATATTTTTTGATAAATAGAAAAATGGAAAGGCACTGCTAAACTTACAAAAAATGAATAATCAACAATACTCTGAGACTTAGGGTTTTCTTCAATTTGTTTCCCAAAGGTATTGAAAAGTAGGCAAAAATCCTCCACATTTTCCTTAGAGGGATGACCCTTTGAATCATAAGCTAACAAGTGTTGAATACAATGATGAATAATTTTTTGAGGTACCATTTTTTGCTTGTAAAGCTCCCCAATAAACCTAATGTTTCCCAGAGTTTGAAGCTTTACCATCCTCTCCTTGTCACGACGTTAGGCTTATTTATCTGGGTCTGTCATTTCTTTGACTTCATCTTGCAACTTATCTACTCCTTCAAATGTTGCTTGGCAACTGTTCAAAAATTCCCCCTGAATGCTATTGGCTTCCCATATGGTTTTATCAACTTTCCGACCAAATCATGATTAATGCTTTAGAATATCTCATCTCAAAGAGGTTTCTTTCAAAATTGGTGTCCAACCAAACTATATATATATATATATATATATATATATATATATATATATATATATATATATATAATAATCCTAAACCTATTCTATAAAATTATAATTTAATATTAAACTAAACACACATCAACATAAAATATTTCGAATACTTCATAATAGTTTTTCATGATAATATAAAATATAAAATTTGAATACTTCATAACAGTTTCTCATGATGTTAATGTTAATATGTTATAATTCGTTACGATTTTAGTGATATAAATTGTAATGGGTGTAGTTGATTATAGCATTTAATTTTTCATATAATAAATGATATTTAATTTTGAATTTTTTTTAAAATAAATAGTAAATATTAAGATATCATAATATGTTATTCTTGAAAATAACTATTTTCCAGAGTTTTTTTTGGGAGAGATCTCTTCTTTTATTAATATTTTCTTGTGATTCACATTTGATATTTTCAATAATTTGATTGAAGTTGTATATTTATTTATTTGTGGGTGTATATATGTGTTTATTTGTGAGATATGTGCTCTGTAAAATTTTTTGTTCTTATTTTGGGTGACAAAACTGTTATTAGGAAATATTTATCATGTTTTTTTTCAGTGAAGTTATGTTAATGGAAAATTCTCAAAATATTCTAGAATTTGAGAGTTAGGGAAGAGATACAACTATTGATAATCAAGGGATAGATGAAATATTTCATTCCTCTCTTGTCATTCAAATTCATAATATTCCTAAAATCTGCAATAAAAAAATATGACTATATCAAAGCCCATGCTGAAAAATGTTAATGGTCTACAAACAGGTAGATTGTTCTAGTAGCGATTTAGTCTTGGATTTGCATATAATTCCAAAGTGTGCAATCGATGTGTACAACACATAATTCTCCCAACATCACTTCCCAATCGAGCATCATGCTGTAAAAAAAAAAAAAGGCGAATGAGAGCACACTCCATCACGAGTCATGTTTGATCCATAGTCCCAATCTCTATTAGTTCATTGTTTAAGGTATAAACCATGTGATTTATATCTATCCAAAAAAAAACGAAGTGTAATCTGCTTGCAGCGTATGATATGTGTGTAAACATGACCTCTTGGAATGTGTGGTGTAGATCATGTAACACATGCATATACATATAATTATAACTAGAAATTGCCCCAAATGGTTCAAAGAGAGGCCGATAGGAGCATTAATTTGGAATTGTAGAAATGGAAAATTTTATGTGTTGATGATGCGATGAAACTATTTGAGGGAATTTTGGATGGTAATGTTGTTTCGTGGACATTGGTGATTACATGATATATGCATAGGGGATACCTTGATGTACGCCTATAATTTATTAAGAATTTTCTTGAATGAGATGAGATTTCATGGGTTGCAAGGATTGCTTGGTTAACACATAAAACTGGAGGTGACTATAGAATAAGATCTGCCACACTGAAATGAATGAAGTGGCAGAGAGAACAGAATTGGATATCCTTTCATACAAAAATATATGTAGAAAGGTTGTCAGTGAAACAAAAGTTGAAACAAATATTACAATGAAGTGTTTTCAATGACGTTAAAGGCTGATTTTATATTTAAAAATTAAAATAATATAATACTATAGAACTTGAAGTGACGTAGAATAATTCCAGCCTCCACTGTAGATATAGAAATCACTGTAGATATTTTTTGTTCCAGCTACAGTAAACAAATTTAATCTCTTTATATTCTGGTTATTATGAGACATAATATTTAGTTGATTGTATTGACAACATACACAATTTCCATGTAGCTCTCCACTCATAAATGGCTGGGCTTACAATGGAAGCCAACCAGTAATCACTCTTACCTATCACTAAATATCTCGATAAGCATAAACTTCTTGCCATGCTATTACATTATAAAGAATATCTATATATGCATAAACTACTTGTCATGCTATTACATTAGAAAGAGTATTTGTATATGCATATTACATAAGAAAGAATATCTCTGTATGTATATACTTCTTGTCATTCTATTACATCAAAAAGGAGGTTTGTAACCTGTGTGTTCCAGATCATCCCCAATTTTGGCATAGAAGTATGATACACCCATTACAGGGATCAACTGATGTTGCTTCATAAAATTCCCGACTTTGAAAAGCTTCATGTCTTCAATAGGGTCCACCATTATCTCTCCCTTCTGCAGATACAAGAAGCCTTAATTTCTTTGAGTGAAGAAAAACAAGTAAACATTCCCTATGGAATATGCTAGAGTTGAAAACCCACTTGGTTGAAGAGGAGAAATACATAATGGTGGCAACCATTGCATGGGGCTAGACCCATGTATGGCACCACTTCTTTTCCAATCTCCCATATCTCTACAAATCATAATATTTCAATGACAGTAAATCCAAGTCTCATAAAGAATAAAGTTTTCTATCATGTACATAAAGAAGTTTTGGGAAGATTTGATGGCATCTCATACCTTTATTCTGCATAAGCTGCAACATCAGAGGGAATTCAGAAGAATAGAGGTTGTTGTTGTAATTCGAGTCTATAAGAAACAGAGCTGAAGCCATTTAGGAAAAAATCACATGTAAGGAACAATCCACAATAAATCTAGGGAAAACATCATACATGTGTCTAATAAACCTAAATAGTAAGTGGGCTAATTTTTAAATCTGAACACATTTCAAACTGGTCATTTTCATGATGGCACATAACTTCCACTTATAAATTCTCTTCTACCATATTTAAAACAAAACACCTAAAAGAAAATATTCAAATAGTCATAAAAATGTAATGAAACAATAAGCATCTAGCCATGTTTGAACTGGTACCATGTAAGTATCCGTCCTTCCTATCTTCACTTCTGGGTCAATCCCTGGCTCAGGAATTGCTAGAGGCCCCCCCTAGAGCAGGTGGAAAGCACTAGTACATAACAAGCTCTACAATACCTGGCAGGGAAGTTTTCATAAGCATTTGTACAAGTGTCTTCATTGGGAAATTGTTAAGTTAGAAAAGGATACTCAAATAATGAATTCATTGGTATTTGAATAAAAATGGTGGCATACCATCAATATCCCCATACTAACAAAACAACAATAAACATTTTTTAAACATAACCTTCCAAAAAAATCCATCATTTTAAAGGTTGTCATTAACTAAACCAACGTTGGATATATGTTATAGTGTCAATGAAATGTATAAGTTAGAATTGTTGTAATATATTTTAAATCACTTACTGGGGGGAACAACATTTTATAGGAGTCTCATTTTCTTCAGTCACCTTGTAAGGTACATTGAGATTGTGAGCTGGGGTGTAGGAGTGTTTTCTCCTCTTAGAGCATAATTATATGCATGGTCTATTGGACCTTGTGTTGCCGCATTTTGCATCATTTTTAACTCCCAAAGCTGAAAAAATTCAAGAAAAACATAAATAAAACAACAAATCAGAAGCATATGACTCATTTTTATTTCAATTGAACTCTCACAACAATTGTTTTACTTAGTTAAATTGATGTGTGCATGGAAGGAAGTATTTCTAACAAGTAAATTGTGAATGAATGGGAAGTAATTTACTATATTTTCCACTCATGTGATACCAATCAAAGCACTTATTCATCCATGAGAATACATATCCATAAATTTTAGCAACAATCCTTAGACATATTCTTAATCTTAATTTTCAAATAAATCATGCCTCTATAATATAAGTAACCCTTTATACGCACATAAGTGACCTATTTCATTTAATAAGGGTGGTATACAAGATAAACGATTCTATACCAGGTAGCTAAAGTGGGATAAATATGAGGCAAAAGGGTGGTAGTTTCCACATGTCACTTGCAAAAGAAAAACTTTGACAAAATTATGAGGTAATTTGATTCAAGAGAGAGTCCTAGCGGCTTAATTAAATAATTCATTTAGAAACACGAAAATGAGTTCAATAGTGATTATGCAATGATATTGAAATTAACATTCAGAAATAAACGCCAATTGTCGGCATGATATTAATGGCAAATCTGGTGGTGGTTGATTTCAAATCGAATTATGTTTCAAATATAAATAAATACAAATGAGATATATATCATTTCTATTAATATTTTGCTAATTTAATCAACAAACATCCTTAACATAGGTTTATTTGAAATTATATGGAATGGCATAGTAGTTCAACAGAACATGACTTATATACAGAGAGATATACACAATTTCTTAGTAGTTCAACGAAACATGAATGCAATTGAAGGTGAATAAATATACATATGTGTAATAAAAGTTTGTGATGGCATGTAAATCTAAATGATAGTGAATATATAATCATATATACGTGACGAAGCACGAAATCGGCAACACCAATTGATTTCTATTGTGACTCGATCATGTGAAAGTCGTTCTTTCCATTCAGAACACATTTTCCGATGTGCATCTCTTTCATGTATGTCGATTTTTTTTCTTAGTATTTTATGTATCTTTTGTAGCAGGGAAATAGTTGTACACAAACAGTACAGTGGCAATGTTTTTAGCGACAAGAACCTTATTTGTATATCCTGTAAGGTAAGTTCCTGTTGTTTAATTTCTCGACATCATTCATAAATCATGTTTAAGTAATGTGCATATATATATGTTGACCATGACAAAAGAGAAATAGTAATTTTTAGTGGAAGCGGTTGATGAAAGCGTAATAATTATAGAGTAAAAAAATACTTAAATTAAACATGAATGTTTTTTTTAAATAAGAGTAAAAAAAAGATGAGATCAAATGTAAAGTAAGTATTTGTGTCTATAATTTGGATAACCCTTAAGTGATGTTTACCATTCATAAATATGAGAGGAAAAGTGTATTACTGGTTAGAGTGTACTCTTCAACATAGATTTTATGCGAGCAACGATTCTTCTTGCTTTTTGTGTTGTAGATATGGATTCCCTTCCATTTGTAATATGCGCAAGAATGGAAATGCTGAATTGATCTAGAGGTCTGACAAAGACATTACTCTTGAAATGGTGGTGAATGTTAAAATTTGGCATTATTTGGGGCTAATGTCGATTGTTTCTTTCTCTAAAGTCATTCATTGTGACTTGTGTATCGTTAAAGCCAATGTCATTTGAAGTATTTGTCGGTGTGCACCTATTGTGATAGGGGAAATGGGTTCATATGTTGGATGTGAAATGTTCAATGGTGTGCCTTTGTATTATTTGAAGTCGACTACCATGAAGGATGGAAATTCTGGGGGCTTTGAGTCAAGTGCATAAAATATTTAAATGATTTTTCCAAGTGCACCATTTATAAGGTCTCCATGTACCCACAAATTTCTAGTGAGCATAACTTTTTTTTCATTGCATAAGAGAACCTTTGCGTCTAGTTGCTCTTATTCAGATGTAGTAAAATTTTGTTACCTTTGTTTCTCTGCAAAGAAGAACGCTACTGGCATGTTCATTTTTTTAACACTATTTTATTATGCAAGGCAACTGAGTTGTTTGTTGTATATAGGTACATGGAGTCTTGAAATTTTTGTTTCTCTTCATGCGTAATAGATGAATTTTTCCTCGAAATTAGGAGTTTCCAATATTCAAGTGTAGGTGTTCCATTTCTGATATTTGTGAGAATCTGACAGAAAACAACCTTGGAAGGGTCAATAGCTTGTTGATGAAAAATAGTTGTAAGTGTTACGAATGTATAAAATATGCGGCAAAGTGCAGTGCCATGTGATGTCCCAACATACAGAGGGATGTCTTTCACTAGTGGCAACTGACAGAAATCCCTGAAAAGAATAATGAAGCAATTTCTGAATGATGTATTTCGATGAAGGGGAAATGCCTCTCGTAGGCGATCATTAATGCGGGAAAGAATTTTTGGTCTAATAAATCTCATTTCATCAATGAGGATGTACTCTACATGGTAGAGTTTCTCTTGCATGTGTAGGATTGACTGTCCTTCAAGAGGATTCATTGTTTTGATAGGGATGTGAAGGGTAGAGTGGATTGTAAGGGCATTTATGTTGAAAGCTGCAATGCCAATGGGTGAAAGTAACAACAATGGGATTTTATTTGTTGGGGAGTCTTACATGAATGCACATTTCAAACATTTAATAAAAGAATATTTTCTTGTCCCAACTTTCCCTTGTATGATGATTCTGAGTGAGGGTTTTGGTGAAGGATTTTTGAAGTGAGAAATAACAAGTGTAAAAGTTTTTTGCTGGGTGGGAGATAATATGTTATTTTCAGGAAGGTTTGAAGAAGGACGATGTTAGTTTCGACTATTTGAGTGGTTGAATTCATTGAAATTTATGGAATTTTATTGCAAGTGGAGAGGGAGAGAAGTATGTTGCCAATTATGATTAACATCAAAGTCACGATGACCAATGATTTCAAGGCTATAAATTTCAATGTTGTAGCGTCGGTGAATATGAGAGAGGATTTCCCATTCATTCATTTCCATGGGGTCAAGGGGGAGGTCAAGAGGGGTATACGCAAGAGTAGATTGATCTTCAGATTGTGGATTTTGTGGGCTTTCAATTTCACGATGAACATTCCATGTTGTATATGTCCCTTTATTTTGTTCCCAGTGTGAAATGATTTCATCATTGGTGGATCCAATGTAATTGGGGAGGGTCCAAAAAAGGAAATAAAATATTAATTCAACCCAACAAAAAATGGGCATAAGAAGTATCATTAGGGGAAGGAATTGTGGTGTATCGTGGCAAGATATGGACAATGATTGGAGGGAAAATGTGTTTTCATTGGTTTTGTTTCCAACAAGGAGAAAATGACCAAGAGCATGCAGCTTCAAGGAGGGGCAATGATTCTAATGAAGGAATTTTATTCATGTATGCAAGAATACAGGGTGGTGTTGAGAGGGGATTTCAGAAGCATGTAAAACACGCTTGAAAACAATTCTATTAACATTTAGAGAAACAAATGTGCGATTGCAGATTGACAGTGGTAATTTTTGTAACATATGACATATTTCTTATGCCCCAATGTGTCTATCTTCTATGGTTTATGTAAGGATTTTCCCAACAATAGTAACAATAGGTGCTTCTAGAGCGATGTTGTTGGAGAGGCGTGATAACATTTGGCGATAAATTTCTGATTAATTTTCTGCTTTTGTTGCATATTTTGAAATGTACCTTAACATGACATAGCGTGATAGAATTTGTTGGAAATAAATATTTTCTCTCCAGATGGAAAGTAACTTGGCATTATGGATGTTCAATCTATCATCGTTACGAGAGGGTTTGTAGGTTTTCTGACCTTTGTTTTCTATGAACAATGAATATGTGGGGTTTAACTCCCATGGTACTCGATAGAAACAACTGAGAACATTGTTTTTTTTGCAAAGGCAAGAAGATTCATGACACTTTGTATGCCGTTGGACACAGTTGATAATATCTTTATAGTATTTACTTTGGGTTGACATGAAGTTTGATTATGTGTCGAGAAGACACGGTTTGTACCCTAATGATTGGTGAAGTACATAATCACAATGTTGGGGTTGTCACGAGTTCCAAAAAGTCACGTAATGGTAAATATATTTTTGAGCATTGAGAACTTCTGTTTCACTGTTCCAGTCGAGGGCTTCCATATTTGGTGCATCTTGCAACCAAAGAAAGCCATGTATGTGTGCAGATCCTCTATGCTTCCATTCATACTTGAATGCAATATTAAAAGTCAACATTGGTTCAGATGTGGTTGTAATTTAATAGTAGGGATAAAGAGGAATGGCAATAAAGAATACCTACACAAATAATCAACTGCATGGAGGCCTTTTTGTAGGAATTCTTGGAGAAAAATTGTAAATCTGCAATGCATATATTGGGATTTTAAATGTGGGCTTTTAATTATATTCTAAAATCTCCACTTGTAGTGATTGTTCAAATTTGAGGGACCATTAGTAGGCATAATCTTGTTCAAGTAATGCCATTAGGTATCAACTCCACTAAGAGTGAAGAAAAAGGTTGGGCTTCCAATTTGTGTGATCATGTCAGTTAGCTCATTACGACGCTTGTTCCAAAAAGAGTGTGTACCCGTAGGGCTGAGCCAAAGTGCATGACTTGTTTGGGAATTATTGAATTTTGGAACTCATGAAGACATTTTCGCGAATCTGAAACAATTGTTGGCAAGTTGTTCTCAATTTATTTCCTAACAGGAACATTAGTAGTTGATTGGCTACGGTGGTGCATTAGGATTTATATAGGTAGTAATGAAATATTGGATGTTGGCCAAATCTATTATCATGGTAGTGTAACAGGTGCAGTGCATATTTGTGCATCAAAAATTTTGTAATTCTAGGTTGTGTGATCATGGAAATTCCTGTAGGGAAGAGTTCAGGGAATTCCATAGCAAAGAGGCCCTCAGTGGTGTATTCATTCATCGGTGATAGAGATATTATAGGCCATTTGATTGAATTTGTTGAGTTTGGATGGGTGGAGTGCAAATAAGCACGAATGTGATCAAGTTCACTACATAAGCTTGGGAGAATTGGAATAAATGAAGAAGGCTGGATATCTAATGGATTTAGCATGGCATCAGGATCATAAGTAGAATCAACTATGGTTTTTTGGGCTATAAAAGAGGATGTGGTTACATTATGAAGAAGAGAAGAAATATTTGTAGGTTGATATGGTAGAGTAGAAATTGCAGATAGGTTGATCTTGACATCTTTGTAGTAGGGAACATTAGTGAGTTTGTATTCAAGTGTTGCAAGTACACTTGATTTTCATACGAAGAATTCATAAGTTGTTTCAGAAGTGTTGTGTGTTTTCAAAATTAGGATATCCAATTCAAAAACCATTCAAGGCAGGTATTTCACAATAGTAGTGATGTCTTGAGGGAAGATGATTGTATGGCCGCTATATTTGTATTGAACACCACGAGCATGGGTTACTTATAGAATGGGATTTAAACGTGCGATGAGAATTTCCTCAAATTGTGTTAAATTTTGAAGGACATATGGTTGTTTGTCAGGGTCCATGTTGTTCAGATGAGTGAAACAATTGGTAGATTTAGATGATGCAGAAAGAAAGAAACTAAGGTTACCATGTGAGAGCTTTCTTTTCATACCTGGGTATGATTTTGATATGAAATACGAAAGTTAGATCATCCTCTCAATAGGTGAAAGACTAGAATGGGACTGAGTTATGATTTAATTAGAGCAATTGAGCAATGAACTACAATTGCATATAGAAAATTGCAAGAAGAAACTTAAACAAACATTATGCTTTAAAAAATCAAAATTAAATTATGCATAAGCAACAATAACGAAAGCGTCAAACTTAGAATAATTTGATTACAAATTTCACCCCTCCTCGACTATGTCTTCGGGTCCGCTTCAATTGTGCGATTGTTCTATTAGGAATGCTTCAAGCATTTTTTTACATGTGAATTTGCAAGTTGATTCGTGCTCGCAGGCACTACTGGACAATTTAGAAAGAAATCTCTCTACACCAACTTTCCAACGCATGTCCCATTCTTGAATAGGCCTAATGACGACCAATAAACACTCAAAATAGAAGGCATGTACAAACTCTGACTCTGAATCTCGTGAAGTGCAAATTCCACCCTCGCTTCACTCATCGATTTCCTACAAGGCTTCACTTCTGCATTAGAAAAATACTTGATGGGTTGCTGGTTGCCACTCTTCTTCTTCTTTCCAAGGACTCTACAAATATTTGTTTGTAAAAAGGTCTTCAAAAGCCTGTCTTCAAAGAATGTTGCTTTCTTCTTCAAAAGCTTCAAGAAGAACTCTCACACTGAATATGTGATCTCAAAAAGTGTGCTCACTTCTGTCTCCTTCCTGGAAAACTTTAAGACGAACTCTCACCCTTCTATCAGTGTGTTCAATGCCAATATTTCCCCCTTATGCTTTAAACATTTGAAGTATTTATAGGATGGATCGAAGCCACATTTAACATAGTTTTTTTAACTAACTTAGGAGTTGTTCAATTCTATGGCTCAATATGTGCAAATACATTATGCACTTATCTTATTCGAACTCCATTGAATGGGTGCATTGAATTAAATGGTTCATGGTTTTGTTTTTTTATCACAATTTGACACCTAGGGATAAGGTGATAATGTGATATGGTGGTTTGAATTACACCTTGCACATTATTTATTCACAAAACCCAAAATAGACTTTAGGATAGGAGTTTATCCCTTAGCAGTCAGGAAACTATGTGCAATAGCTAACTGTCACATGTAAACATGCGGACTTAACCTCATTGTTGACCTCTCATGGCTTGATCCATTAGCTTCACAATAGTCACCAATTGACTGTTCACATCCGACGGTCATGGTATTTCTTCGGAAGTTTCTATGATGGTTATCCCCCGATGGCTATGCAACGACAATCAACCATGTGACAACCTTTACACCGGTGGTCATGGCTATCCTTTAGCAGTTTATGTGATGGATCTCTCCTGACATTATCTGCAACAAATAAATAGTAATATTTGCGTTCACATATCTTGTTCTGACTCGGTTAAGGGCTCCACTGGTTAGCTTCTGTTGTTGGCTTTAAAAATTTAATATAAATTTTTAATACAATATAACCTGAACATTACATTGTTTACCATACGTTGTCAAAAGTGACGTTTCTATTCATTAAGGAGGGGATTATATTGGTTTTTATGAAGGTGGGGTGAAATGGTATGCAGATTTGGGACAAAAACACTTGATAAGGGAAGGGGTGTAGTGGAGATAGTAGGATTTTTGCGGTTTTTATAGATAAGTCATTGTTGTGCACTTACTGTATCTTTATTTTAAGCATAAAGAAGTCACCTCCATGCTTTTTTATCTGCATTTTGATATTTGGATGACATATATAAGAAAGTACAAATAAATTTCTATCATTTGGGAGATGTGACGAATTTAGAGTGAATCAAAATTGAGTTATGAATGCATAGGAAATGTCTTAATTTTTTTTTTAAATTCAACTTTGTAATTTAACATCATAAAATAATAGAGAAAAAAGGGAAATGGATAAACATTCGATTTATAAACATATACATGTTCGATTAAGTTTCAATTGAATTTGGAAAACATGTTGAACAAGAGTATTGACAAAAAAACACGCTATTGTAGTGTCAAACATCGATATGTATATTACATAAATAGTAAAGGAGTAAATATACATATTTACAATTATTGAAAATGATTCTTGTAAAATAATTTGTATAGCACAACAACATGGCTTTACTTTATAATGGTATGGAACAACAATCTATACATAGATGTTATTTCATGTACATAGAAGTAGCATTTCGTGCAACTAAGAAGGGAGCTCAAAGACAGTGAATTACAGGTCGTTGTGGAACGATCAATGCTTTAATATCTTTAAGGACCTCCTTTCATGCAGAGTCATATTGAATTTCTTCTAATTTATCAGTGTTGTTTGAAAATGCTCGACACCATTGTAGTACTCGATTTTGATGGAAAGTGTCAAAAGGAAGAGGCAACTTGATATATGTCCAAATATTTCTTGGATATCAACTGGTTCGATAAAGAGAAGGAACAAGTCTTTTATTGTGATTTCCATGAGCTCATTTCCTACGTCATTGAAAGTTGTGACATTTTGAAGGTGCATGGTGTGGTCATGTAACTCAAATTTATGTTTGTAATGATAGTCACATTCTCGGAACTCACTGTTACACTTTGTACAATGCCAAAGATTGTCAAAATGGTGCACAAATTTTTTCATGCATTGCTTTCCATTGAAATATAATGGACATGCAAGGAAATAGAAGTTTTCCATGTATAGATAAGTCACAGTGGCACGAACTGAAACCCATATTTGTTTCTCAGAGGATTCAATGCAAGTAATTTCATGAATCTTCTTCTGTGATAAAGCTCGTTTAGAAGCAACATTATAGTTTCTACTCAAATATGGAGACAAGGAGTTTTACCCTATTTCACATAACCAAGTATGGAATTTTTGAGTTTTTTTAATGTTTGGATTTATGACAAGAGCGGTAGTGGAGACTATCCCTATGGTGGTTGAATTAAATTTAGTTACACGACCTCCGTTTATACCAAGGATTGGAGGGTTTTCATAAGAGCGTAATTCAACAAGGTTCTTTCCTATAGAGTCACAATGATCTCCCCATATTGTTACATCAATGCTAAAACCTAAGTTGTCCTTTAGCATGAGTGTTTTTCTTAGTGTTTCGGTTCCATCTCTTCTTTGAATTGTTTAAGCAGGTGAGGTGGAGCTAGAAACAACAATAACATCTACAATGGTATTTGGGCTTGTGGACTTGATTTCAACAATTTTTTTGAAATGAAAGTATTGATAAGGGAAGGTTGGATCATCTTCCAAGCATGGTTTGACAGTTAATGCAACAAATAAGTAAATCTCCCATTTTTTGTTTAGGTGGTTGTATTTTGGGTTTGTTTGTTTAATTGTTCCCTTCGATACAATATATAGTTTCCCAACTTGGATTAGATTATAAAGTGATTCATCCAATTCAGCAAATGCAGATAGGTAGATCTCATATCTATCATGATCACTAAGGTCAAAGTTGAAGACTTTTTCGGAGCCACGCACGGTGCCATAATTTTTCAGGGTTGTATTTGCTGATGCTCTACCTTGGATTGGCCAATACTTTTGGTGAGGGTTGAGTGCATTGAATGATACAGTTGTATTTCTCATCATATTCATTGGATTTACTATATAGGGTAGAATCTCTTGTGTTGATGAAGAGCTTGATTGGGATTCACCTGCCTTTGCATGTAATAGTGTTGATGAGTCCTTAAGAAAATCTAATTTATGTTGCACAACCTCAAGTTCATGAACTTGAATGGAATTAGTGTAAATGAACGAGAAAAAATAATTAAAAAAATAATAGTGTAGAATCCTTTTTTATGCAGGAAGAATGCATATACAAAAAATAGAACAAGTTGAATTTAGAATTTAATCTTACGAAGAGTTTTGAAGCACTTTGCAAGCTGCCTTTTTAAGCAAAATGACTAAGATGATTTGGATGTCTTCAGATGAAACCTGTGTGCTATACGCAGATGGTAGCAGAGTCTCGTGTTGATGCATCCCATCAGAGAGAGTGATGTGGAAGTGTGGGGATGTAGTTTTTGATGAGGTAGTAGATCCGATGTCAATTATTTGGAGTAGAGGTTGAATCTCAGTGGAACCATTCAACAATAGAGCAATGACATTATCAGTCAAGGTTGGATCCATGATATTAGCAAAGTACAACCTTCTTTTTTTAATGGTAATACCTGCAATTGATTCTAATGCATTGGTAGAGATATCAAAGCATAAAATAATATGTAAGAGAAGCATGAATTAGAACTGAAAATATAATTTATATCATGATTTTCTCAATATGCATTGTAACTACCCTCTTCTCCTCTTCTACAAGAGCACTTCTTTTATCCATATCTAATAGATTTGTTCGTATTCAATAATTAGGTTTCCAATTGGAGGTTTTTTAGCATAATTTGGCTTAGATAAAGTCAAGAGAGGTCCTGAGAAATTCAAGGTTGTTGAGGAACAATTGTTAAAATTTTAAGAAGACCTATAATATGCTAGAAAGGATAACCACACACTACAAGGAAAAGACCCTCTAGCAGAGGTTATAAAGGAAGTTTTTAGTGCTATAAAATTGGTAAAATTGTCAAAGAAACATTTGCTACAACATCCGTTTACGGTTACAGAGGTTTTGGTGGAGCTTTTAATGGAAATTCAACACAACTAAAAAAAACTGGTCAGTCAGGGGTTATTACGAATGTTTTTTTTCATCGGTGTACTACTAAGGTTCTAATGCATCGGTGCATGTCATCTAGACGGTGGCCCCGGGGTGGTCGAAGGTTCTGGCACTGGGCCGTCAAGTTATAAAACAACATCGGGCATAGTGTTGGAGATACAACGCATGAGGCCTTACCAATTGGTATTGGGATTTGTGCGGTGCCCATAGGTCGTCTCAACGCACCGGTACATAGACTTACAGAAATGAACCGATGCGCCATTTCAGAAAAACACACCAATATAATTGGTATTGGTATTTATGCAGTGCTCATACATTGTACAAATTCACCGGTGCGTAGTCTCACATAAAAGCACTAGTGCATAGTATCGCACAACTTCACCGAGATTTTTAATTGGTTTTGGTATTTGTGCGATGCCCATATGTCGTAGAAATGTACTGGTGTGCTTCAATAGACAAAATCACTGGTGTACAGTACCTGACACACACCATTGTTTATTTTTTATTTTTTAGAAACATCGACCTATGACAGTGCAATTATTGTGATTCTTTTAAATTCATTATTCATCAAAAGTTGACACATCTTATAACAATATTCATATTAATTAAATTTTTATTAATGCATTTGAATGTGATGTTTGGATTAATTTTTTATATCATATCATAATTATTGTGGTTTTTTAAAATTCATTATTCATCAAAAGTCGACACATCTATATCTTATAACAATATTCATATCAATTAAATTTTTATTAGTGCATTTGAGAACGACAATGGAGAACGAAATAGCGAAAATGGAGAATTCAATAGAATAAATTAAAACATATTTTATTATATATATGAATAAGACAGTCTTTGTCATACAAAATGACACAGTTATTGGTATCCTTTTGTCTTTCAATTAGGACACTATGTCCATTACATTAAACAAAATGTTTGATTTCACAGACGTATTTCAAAAAATACAACGCCTTGCTTTTATATCCAAACATAGTGATCATCATTCTTCGCTTGAACTGTTGTCACTACTAGAGCTACTTCCATGACTTGGGTTATTTTCAGGAATGCTTTGTTCTTGATGTTGATTGTTTTCTTATTCTTCACCTTCCATCTCCAAACATAAAATTAAACTGAAATGAGTGTATGAGTGAATATAAATTGGTGAGAATAATGAAAATTGCAATATTAAATAATATACATCAATGTAAATCGAAAATAAAAATGACCTACCATAGCAACAATTGACTAAAAAATTACACACATTCTTTCAAAACCATGCACCATGCCATATTTCAAAATTTCATTTGTTGGCGCGGTTCCATACTGTGTTTCCTGCAATTTTTGTACCCCATAAAAAATCACATATTTAATATAAAATATTTTTTTGTTCTATTAATTATAGACGGAGATAAGTAAAACAATATTGATAGATGCTTACAAATTCCACAATTAATTTATGATATGCCAACATATACTCACAACCCATATTTAACCCAATTTCAATCAATTCGTTTGATGGTTCTTCTTTGTATATTAGTACATGTTTGAAGACATTCAATGATGATTTTTGTAAAACAACTTAAAAAAAAAAAAAAAAAAAAAAAAAAAAAAAATCTAGTTAAGTTTTTATAAGGAAGCAACAATTACTCACAAACTTAGATATCAACTGTTTTCTTCCTTGTTGTCTTGTTTTATGTGCTGAATGGATTCCATTTTTTTTTTTTTCAAGAACATTCTTGAAAATTAATATTTATTGCTAAATTGTTTATTTATTGTACCTAATGATCGAAAAATTCAATGATTACATATTACATTTGAAGCACGTTGTTGTTGAGATGGCTCCTCCTTCGATGCAATTTTGTCCATTTCTTTGACCATCTCCTTTTACACCTTTTTGGACATTCCTATTGGCATATTTCTTATATAAGCTCATTCATCTTTTGAGATTTTCATAATCTTCCTGAAAATGTAACATGACAATAAACTATTTAATTTTTATATTGATATATGAAAAGTAAATATAACAAAAGTGATATTTATAAATAATTCTAGACAAACATTTAAAGGAATATTATTTTTTCATTCCTTTTTTTTTTTTTTTGTACGTTTTTTCTATTAAAAGACTGACATGCCTCATTGACCAATTTTATGGAAACTCTTCCCGTAGTTTAGATAAAATTTGGTTCTTGGAATCATTGGATTGGTTTTTGTATTGTAAGTGGAAAGAACGTCTATACATTCGTTCCACTAGATCCCTCAAACTTTTGTAAAAGTTTTTCCCCCTTTCGTTAACTTCCAGCACCACTCCAGATGAGCTAAGGAGCAATTCATTTTCCTTTGCATGTTCTGTTTTTTTTCTTTTCTTAGAATAACATTCCTTTTCCGAGTTTTTGGTCCCTGTAGAACATTAAACATCTGTGAATTAATAGACTATTTGACACATGTTATCTAAGAATTTTAAGAATATTATTAATGGAAATTAAAAAAAGAAACTCATCATTAGGGGAATTTTAAGGTCTAAAATGGGCCTCCTAAGAAAAATGTACAACAAAAATAAACTTTATAACAACCAATAGGATTCAAGATGATGATGTCAACCATGGGGGATGATTCACCATTTTTTAAATAAAAAGGTAAAAATATTAAAAAATAATAAAATAATAAAACTACTTTTTCAACTCATTTTCAACTTATCTCCCAAAATTTTTACTCAAATTTCGAGTGGGAGTACTCGTTGGATGCAAAATTTAATTCTTCATCCAAGGAGTACCCATGTTGCATACTTTCGATGAACTCTACTACATGTAAAATGAGAAGTACATAAAAAACGTGATTGTAATCACGTTTTTTTATGTATTTCTCATTTTTCGTGTAGTAGGACCCATAGAAAGTATGCAACATGGGTACTCCTTGGATGAGGAATTAAATTCCACATCCAATGAGTACTCCCGCTCGAAATTTGAGTAAAAACTTTGGGAGATAAGTTGAAAATATGAGTTGAAAAAGTAGTTTTTTCATTTTTCCCTCTAAAATTTGATGATGTCATCAAATCTTATTTGATTTTTTCCACTATTATTTTATAATTTCCTTAGGAGGCCCATTTTAGACCTCAAAATTCCCTTAATGATTGGATCGATAGTATTTTTTAATTCACCTGATTCATCTTTTTGCAATTTTTCCATTATTCTTTTATGCTCATTGGTCCTAGATCAGAAATAATCTTATCAAGCTTCATCATTTTGTGGCTCTGCATGATAAACAGTAAATAATACATATTAGTTAAACTTACATATAGTTACAAAATAATAACTTTGTAAAGAATTTACAAAGAACTTGTCTTTTTTGCTTTTCTTGATGTGTTATCAGTATTTTTGTTACTTGATCTCTTGTCATTCATTTCTTTATCAATCAAACCTGTACCATATCATTCATTAATATATTTATAAATAAATTGTCAACTTTTCAGGTAAAAAATAAATCTCAAGAAATCGGTGTGCCTTTCATGATGTTCGCATCGTTGTTGGTGCATGGGGTATTAAAAACACACTTCAAAAATAGTATAATAGACTGTACGGTGCATGGGGGTATTATAAACGCACCACACAAACAATGTAATATACCGTACGATGCTATCCTCGTAACATAGAGCACCGGTGCCATATTTTAGATATGGCACACATATTTAAAAAAAAAAAATCAAATTTTTAATTACACTGTACTTGCACAGTGCATTAGGTTACGTAGGGTGCACCATTAAAGAAAATCCATTTTTTCCAAAAATTCACACAAGGGTCGAATGGATTGGGATCCGACTATGCAAGTCGTCCCGTGGGTTGGATGTCAATCTAAAATTAAAAGCCCTAAATTTGAAATCACAAAAACATGTAGAAGAAAGGGTAGAAACAAAAAAAATGAAGGTTTTAGGGTAAAAATGGATAAAACTACAGAAAAAGTAAAAAAACTGCAAAAAAAGTAGAAAAAATAATCAAATTTAATCACGAGATGGTTTGAAATTCTTTGATACATGGTTTGAATCACCGCAGGTTTGGTTTCTCGATTGTTTGAATACTTATGTTCGAACGTATTTCACACTACTCCACAGCTTGCTCTCATGCTCTTTGCCTGTGCATGTCTCCATAAAATCTTCAGCTAAATTTTCTTAGCAAAAAATAGTGAAATAATGAAAAGTGTTTAGTATTTAAAAATTTATTTTATGAAATTAGATTTTCGAAAATATTTTGCTGCCCATTTTTCAATTTGCCGCTTTTTGTTTCACTTAAAGAAACTATAGATGCACTTTTTTTATTTACGTTTATTCTTCACCAGTGCGTCACTTAATAGCACTGCACCGATGCATCCTTTTGTAACACCGACACCAGTGTGCAGTAACTAAAATGCACTGGTGTGGATATATGTATAGTAGCAACGATTTGCGGTTAAGGCACCGTATTACTTTTAGGTGTGTACACCAAAATTTAGTGAACTCCAACCATAGAAATTGAGAATTTGAATTTTGTTTATTCTCGAGAATTAGAATTAGAATTGAGAATTGGAATTGGATAAATTCTTGATGGAAATAACTATTCTTTCAATGCATTTTGTTTATTGTAGGAGGTCCCCACTGATTATGTGGAGAGAATGCAATGTGGGGCGTCTGAAGATGCAATACTACAGGGCCCAATTGGGAAATTGTGGCATGTGAACCTATGCTATGCTAAGACGTGGCCACTTTTCACAAATGGTTGGGAAAGTTTTGTTTCTAAGCAGTTTATTGAAGTTGGAGATATTTTAGTTTTTAGACATATTGGAAATGTACATTTTGCTGTGAAAATATTTGGGCCATTTCTTTTCAAAACTACACCTATTCTTCTTTCAGAAAAAGAAACTTGAACCTTTCCATAACCTGCAACAAGAAAATGTGCCCCATCATCTGCTTGCTCATTTGTAAGTTCCTCCTCCATCTTGGCATCCAATTTCCTCTTTTCTCCTTTGTGCTTTCTATCTTGATCTTAACAGAATTTATACAATCTCTGTTTTACTAGAAACTGACCTTGAATGTTCTGGGAGCAATGACAACAAGTCCTTCATTCTGCATTTGTTAGCAGAAGAAGACTGATTTTTGACTAGAAGATGCAGTTATTACATGTGGAGGGAATGGTTTCCCATAGAAAATGAGTATAGGGTTGAGTAGAGGAAAGACATTGCAAAATGGGCTATTACATTAGCTTTTCCAATGGAAAACCGATTTACAGGTGGAAATATGGTAGCTGCAGGTATCTATGCTTTTCTTCCCACAGAAATGGTCACTAGATTTCCATTTATAATACAAGCAGACTTTTTACTGGTTTCATCCATAGGACCATAGCTCAGACAAGTTAGAGATGCCATTTAGGTTCAATTGAAAGCCGAAGATGTGATTTTATGTGACGTCAACTTTGGTGGTAAAAGTTTATGTAAGACAACTGAAGCTCGGACAATACTCAACTACTTTTAAATGCATTCTGGAGAATATTTCCCTTCATGGGACCTACCAGCGTGATCAACAATGTCAATTGATCTTTCTCTGCTGTCCTTAGGGAATGAGAATCCTTCCCTTCATGGTGCCTCTTGGCTTTATCGACTACCTCGATTGATCTTTCTCTGCCATCAACTCTTCTCACCATTTCTCCATCATAGGATCTATTAACCTTATCGCCGGCCTCAACCGAATGTTATCTGTCGGTCTCAACCTGTAATCCTTTTCTCCTTTTATACTCTGTCGAGCTCTATAGCCATCTACATCCCTGTAAGCGTCTTTGTTCGTCTTTTTGTTTGAATCACTCATTTTCTCTGCTATAATCTTCTCAGCCGAAATTTGAACTCTCGTATTTTCAAACCCTCATCTCCTCAGAAAAATTCTTGCCCGCAATTTGAACCCTTCGCTGCTCCAATACTGCATTTTACAGAATAACCTTGTTTTGATGCGCAGGGTTTTATAGGCGCACCGATGCGGTTTCGTAAGTTTGAGGTTTATGTTTTGGCATGGTGTTTTATGATGGAAATATTGAGAGGTGGGGGGGGGTGAATCAGTATTCCTTTCAATTAGAACATTAGTTAATCTTCAATTATTATCAGTGTTTGTACAATGATAGCAGCAAACAAGAGGAACACAAATGCACATAGTTTTTAAGGTGGAAACCCACTCTAGGACAAAAACCACCTAATGCTTTTCTAATAATTCTTTAATATTCAACTCCAATTGAAAATAAAGCTCCAACTTCCTAGAATCTAGAAAAGCATTCTTCTCCAGCTCCCACTAGATGGACGCTCCAATGCCCGAGATTCTTCAGTAGTCAACTGAACGGATGCCCCAACACCCAATGAGCTACAACTCACCCTAGCACCACCCTACCACCCTATAGAAGAATAAAAGAAGAATGGACTTCCGTACCAGGGAAAATGGTCCACTTTACAATGATATAGAATGATGTAGAAGAAGAAGATATACTAGACCATAACCCCAACTTTGACACAACCACCTAATGATGATCCTAGACCTCCCAACACTGCCTCTTCAACCCTTGGCAGATAGACACTAGTACAATTTGTAAAATAATGTATTTATAATGACTAAGTACAATGATACCTTTACAATGATTGTATGCAGTGCTTCCTACTTGAAGACTTCATGTGATGAACTTCTTGTTGTTGTTGTGCACCTTGGTTGCTGCTCTTGTCATGCTACCCTCTGCTGCACCTTACTTTACTTTTTTTCCGTAGAAATTCTGGTCCTTTGCAATCCTTGACAACACATGATCTATCTTTTTCTTGCCTTATAGGAGCTTGATATTGAATCTGGTGTATCTCTGTTATTTTAGATCCTCAATATCTAATTTTTGGTCCTGTAGTAGTCCTCCGAGTCTTCTTTCCAATGCCATAGGGTTGACCCAATTTGGATTCTTCAAGAGAGAGTTATATCCAATCTCTCACAATGCCCTAATTAAGGACTATTTCAGCAGAGCGCACTTGTACAACATGCCACGTGTCACTGTTTTTTCATTTCTCTCTGAGATTGATAGAGAGAAAATTAACTGTGCACTATCTACCACTTTTTACAGAATTCCAATCCGATACTTAGAGAGATAGTTATGACGAAATTACGAAGGTCACTTCTTTGAGATGAATTTCAGGAGCTTGCAAAAAACCTGACTTCCACATATCATATCTCCAAAAATATTGTGCACCTTGATCTGAAATTTTTACTGCAACTTCCTCAGGATTTTGGCTTCGCTTCATAAACATTTCAGCTTTTGAACCTTCGTAGAAAAAACGTTAGAGCGAATATTCCACGATGACCTGTTTCAGATTGGCCGAATCCCTTGCATAAGGAGGAAATGAAGATCACAATTTATATGAATGCTTAAGTTGAGAGGGGATTCAACAAGTGAACATGCGAGGGATTTTAGGAGTTTAAAAAAATATTAATTATGACTTTTCAATGAACCATGCCCCAACCCCATGGGGTTTTAGCCCACTAACTGGGGTTACAAACTTCAAACATTAATATCTCTCAAACCGTGAATAATTACATGGCGTGCCATATATTAATGGAAACATCTCAACAAGTAGAAACCATAAAAAGCATTATTGACCCGAAATATATTAATTTGGTAGGTAGAAATTCCCATGAAATATTGGGTTAGCCCCTGGTGCTGCTTGGGTTGACATCAATGACAACCGCTGATCAACAATCTCCCGCTTTGGCATTGATGGCAACACAAGTACTCCCCCTGTGATCATGGCACCTTTTCCTACAACATTCTCTCCCCCTTTGACATCAATGGAAAAGGGTAACTCCCCCTAAAACACAGCCATCCTATGGACCTGTACACACTTCCACTCGCGCTAACACACAACCATCCTGCAGACCTGTACACACTTCCACTCCCCCTTTAAAAAAGGAAAATCTAATGAGAACTTGGGAGAATCCCAAGCTTCTGGCGAAGATATTCCAATGCTGGCGAATATTTAATATGTGATTATTTTGGTGCTGCTTGGAATCTTGCTACTTGTCCAACTGCTTGCATAACATTTGGTTGGGAGGCTGTTACATATAGAAGACTACTAATCATAGATCTGTACAACCTTTGATCCACATCCTTATATGAGTCGTCTATGCTCAATTTGCAACCTATTACCATAGCAGTAAGGATGGATTTGCAATATTCCATTTTAAATTCTTGAGCATTTCCTTGATGTACTTGGCTTGACATATAAATATTCCTTTCTCTTGCTGAGATATTTGAAGCCCTAAGAAGTATGTCAACTCACCAATTAAAAACATCTCGAAATCACTTTGCACCTTTGTAGCAAACTTCTTACTTAGTCGATCATCATTGCTACCAATTATTGTATCATTCTCTTTAGCTATTAGACATGAATTAGTTGCTTCATCCAGAACATATATGTCATTTGGAGCTCGACTTGCTGTAGCCACAATTTCACCATACACGCCCTGATTGATTTCACATTTCATGGAGTTGAATAGTATTGTGTGTCCTTGATCATACATTTGTCCAACACTGAGCAGATTGTGATTCATGTTTTCAACCAATAGAACATTATTGGCTAGAGAATATTTGCTTCCAAGAGTGACAGTACCTGATCCTATAACACTTGAAGATCCATAATTTCCAAAGGACACGGTTCCATACTTCTTCTCTTTCAGAGATACAAATTTATTTCTATCTCCATTCATATGCGTTGAGCAACCGCTATCAACATACCACACATCTTTGTTCTTTTGAGTCTTGAGAGCAAGAGAAAAATTATCATTCTTCTTATTCTTCCATGTTCGTTCATTCTGTGGCTTCGAAGATTCTTTTGGAGGATTTTCAAGTCTACAGTCTTTGGCTATGTGTCCAAAGTTTCAACATTTGTAACATTCAATATTATTTCTTCAATGTTCAAATCTATTGATGTTTCACTGAGCCCTGGGAGGTTCATATTTGACAGATCTCCTGGAATTGTATTCGTTCCTAGGGTACTTGCGACATTCTACAGCTTTATGACCAAATTTTCCACATGAATAACAGTAGCCATAAAAGATATGTTGGTACCTGGATGGAAATTTTCGTCGAGGAATTGTCTTCCAAGGCTGTTCTTGCGAATCTTGTCCAATGAAGTCTACATGCATGTCAGATCTCATAAGTTCATTGTATTTTGTTGTAGAAGGTCTTGCTACTTCTTCTTTGTAACCGATGCCAATTTTGTCGTTGTAAGATCGTTGATTGTTGATGATTTCTTCCAATTCCCTTGAGCTAAGGCATAGTTTTAGATAGTTTTTCCTTTCTTCACTTCCTCACACAACGAGACTACTTCGGCTTCTAATTCTTCCCTTTCTTGGTTGATTTCTTCCAACTTCTTTTGAAGTGACTCTTCAATGAATTTGTGTTCTTCAACTTCAATTTTGAGACCTTGAACTTGTTCTTCAAGAGTTTTGGAATGGATCTTCTCCGCCTTGAGATCTTTTATAAGCTTGATTGCTTCCTCATAAAATTCGTCTATTGTCCATCCTTCTTCTTTGTTGTTTGATACCTCTTGCTTATTGTGCTTGGGTTTATTGTGCTTGGCCATAAAAAATACTCTCTCATTGGCTTCTTCTTCACTATCATTGTCTTCATCGAATGATGAGATATCTTCTTTAGAGAGAAAGTTCCTTTTGGATCCTTGCTTGTTGAATTTCTTAAAGCCTTTCTTTCCTTTTGAGTTGCCATTACTTTTGTTCGGACATTTTGCTGCAAAATGCCCAACCTCATTATAGCTGAAAGATATCAATGGATGTTTAGCTTTGAATTTTCCCTTACCAATTTGTAGTTTTCTCATGAAGTAAGCATATTATTCATCTGAAAGACATTCTTCATCATCTCCCTTTTCTTCACACTTGCAGGTGCATGTATTTTCAATTGAAGGTTGTTTATACTTATTGGTTTTCTTAGATGGAACGAATGCAGTTTCTAGATGCGAACTACCCTCTTCTTCATCAAGTCTCATTTCATATGCTATGAGAACTCCATGTAATTCCTCTTTGTTGAGTTTGTCCAGATTTGCACTGTATTCTAAGACTAATACCTTTGGGTTGAATCTCCCTGGTAACATTCTAAGAATCTTCTGTATAATAGTCTTCTCATCAACTGGCTCTCCCAATCCTTCCAGAGTATTGGTTATTTCATCAACGTATTGAAAGTATGTAGCAATGTTGCAATCTTCTTTCATTCTGAGTTGCTCAAATTTTTCTCTATAGATTTGAAGCTTTGATTCTTTGACATTTGAGTCACCTGCATATATATTCTCAAGCTTGTCCCATATATTTTTGGTAGTTCTACAACCCAACACCTTATGATAAGCAGATTCAATAAGTCCACTGATAATAATATTTTGCAGCATTTACCAAATTCTTCTTACCTTGTTCATCCACGGTTGATGTAAATCCATTTTGAACACTGTCCCATACTTCATAACCTTGTGCCAAGAGATAGACCTCCATTCTTCCTTTCAAAAGTGCATAATTATTTTCATTGAATAGAGGTACACCATTCTTGGTATGCTCCATGACCTCCTTCCAGTTGTTAAACTGCTATTGAAGGAACCAAGCTCTGATACCAATTGTTGGAAATACTGAAAGGGGGGGGGGGGTGAATCAATATTCCTTTCAATTAGAGCATTAGTTAATCTTCAATTATTATCAGTGTTTGTACAATGATAGTAGCAAACAAGAGGAAAAAAAATGCACAGTTTTTAAGGTGGAAACCCACTTCGGGACAAAAACCACCTAATGCTTTTCTAATAATTCTTTAATATTCAACTCCAATCGAAAATGAAGCTCCAACTTCTTAGAATCTAGAAAAGCATTCTTCTCCAGCTCCCACTGGATGGACGCTCCAACGCCTGACATTCTTCAGTAGTCAACTGAATGGATGCCCCAACACCCAGTGAGCTACAACTCACCCTAGCACCACCCTACCACCCTATAGAAGAATAAAAGAATAATGGACTCCCGTACCAGGGAAAATGGTCCTCTTTACAATGATATAGAATGATGTAGAAGAAGAAGATATACTAGACCATAACCCCAACTTCGACACAACCACCTAATGATGATCCTAGACCTCCCAAAAATTCCTCTTCAACCCTTGGTAGATAGACACTAGTACAATTTGTACAATAATGTATTTACAATGACTAAGTACAATGATACCTTTACAATGATTGTATGCAGTGCTGCCTACTTGAAGACTTCATATGATGAACTTCTTACTGGTATTATGCACCTTGGTTGCTGCTCTTGTCATGCTACCCTCTGGTGCACCTTGATTTGCTTTTTTTCCGTAGAAATTCTGGTCCTTTGCAATCCTTAACAACACATGATCTATATTTTTCTTGCCTTGTAGGAGCTTGATATTGAATCTGATGTATCTCTGTTATTTTAGATCCTCAATATCTAATTTTTGGTCATGTAGTGGTCCTTTGAGTCTTTTTTCCATTGCCACGGGTCTGACCCAATTTGGATTCTTCAAGAGAGAGTTATACCCAATCTCTCACAATTCCATAATTAAGGACGGTTTTAGCAGAGCGCACTTGTATGGTGTGCCACGTGTCATTGTTTCTTCATTTGTCTCTAAAATTGATAGAGTGAAAAGTACCAACTATGCACTATCTGCTAATTTTTACAAAATTCCAATCTGATACTCAGAGAGAGAGTTATGACGAAATTACAAAGGTCACTTCTTTGAGATGAATTTCAGGAGCCTGCAAAAAACCTGACTTCCACAGATCATATCTCAAAAAATATTGTGCACCTTGATCTGAAATTTTTACTGCAGCTTCTTCAAGATTTCAGCTTTGCCTCATAAAAATTTCATCTTCTGAACCTTCATAGAAGAGAATTTAGAGCAAATATTCCACGATGACCTGTTTCAGATTGGCTGAATCCCTTGCATAAGGAGGAAATGAAGATCACAATTTATATGAATGCTTAAGTTGAGAGGGGCTTCAACAAGTGAACGTGGGAGGAATTTTAGGAGCTTAAAAAAATGTTAATTATGACTTTTCAATGACCCATGCCCCAACCCCATGGGGTTTTAGCCCACTAACTGGGGTTACAAACTTCAAACATGAATATCTCTCAAACCATGAAGCATTACATGATGTGACATATATCAATGGAAACATCTCAACAAGTAGAAACCATAAAAAAAATTATTGACGAAGAATATATTAATTTGGTAGGTCAAAATTCCCATGAAATATTGGTTTAGCCCCTGGTGCTACTTGGGTTGACATCAATGACAACCGCTGATCAACATATGATGCACCAGTGTAGAAGAGTTGTGAATCACTGGTGCGTCTTAGTACTAAGATGCCCTCATACGTGTTATGATGATAAGCACACCAGACTGTATAAATTTCTTTTTTTTGGTATGTAATATCATAATAAAATAATGATAATTCTAATGTACATGAATTTATTTGCATTATTTTCTAAACTTTATGATGTTACAAAAATTCATATTATTCTATTTTTATTATTTTACAATTACTTACAAATTTAAAAATTTAAATATTTTAATAAAATCATTTCACATTAATACAATTAAAATTTTACAAATATTTTACATACAATTACAATTAGAATTAGGATTAGAATTACAATTACAATTACAATTTTACAATTTCGCAATTTCACATACAATTATGATTAGAATTACAATTACAATTTTAATTTTACATACAATTACATTTACAATTACAATTATTTCACATTAATACAATTAAAATTTTACAAATATTTTACATACAATTAGAATTAGAATTAGAATTTTATAATTTGTCATATATACAATTACAATAAAAAATTTACATCAAATATTTTACATACAATTACAGTTAAAATTATAATTACAAATATAAATACAATTTTACATACAATTAAAATTAAAATTTCAATTACAATCACGACATAATATTTAATAAATATCATGGTCATTTAATATTAAATTAATTAATAAACATCACAGTCATGATAACCATCGTACAAACATCATATTTGACTAAAAAACAAATTCAAATTCGCTAAGGTCATTGTGATCGTGATCATCTAACAAAACAAAATTAGCATTTTTTAACATCATCACAACACAAAAATCAAATATACATCTCATGTCAAATAACTCATGCTATCACATACACATCTATCAGCTGCAAGCTTCATATTAAATGAACATATCCAACATGACCTAATAATATGATGATCACCAACATGTAAATTAAATACAATTGCAACATGAACATAAAATACATGGACCATATATATATATATATATATATGTATATAAAACTGAGTAATGTTAAAAATATACAACTGTATATAAATGTCATGGATCAAATTGTGGTACAACATCAATAACAATACTAGTCGAGGCCTGCTCAGTCAATGGTGTAGCCTCGACGGTCGATGGTCCAACCTGCTCAGGATCATGAGTACTGATGGATGCTGCAAGCTGCTGACTGGACACAGCTGATGGTCTAGCCTCATCTCCATGATGACTGCTGCTAGATGCTAGTGGAGGCTAATGCTCATCTGACACAACGCGAGGTGAATGATCATGAGATGATGAGTCACTACTCATGGACTATCCATCACATGCTACGTCTCGTCGACCACGCCTATAACGTGAAACAGTCCTCCTCAGCTGCATCATCGCTGTCGTAGCTCCTACGACATGCCGCATCAGGTTGTACATGTCATGTGGCATGCCTGTCCACATTTATAATAGCCTATCATCGGCCTATATGTCTCTATAATGGGCAGGCCTGATGCTTGCCTCAACAATCAATCCATCGAGTTGGTCGCCCAAATCCATCCTGTATCTAGTATCAAGTCGACCGCGCCTAGCAAAAGGCGGTACCAGCACACCAGCAGGAGCATGTCTCTTTTCACTGGCCTCCTGATGATCCTTGGCATTTTGAATGCCTTGATCGTCATCGGGATCCACACCTAGATCATGTGGTGGTGCTGACATGTCCTCGCCATCAAAAGAGCCAATGTATGCAAAATATATACAAGTGCACAACAATAATTAGACAATTTCATTACACAATTTAATAAAAACAAGTTAAAGAACATGTTAGAATAAATTTAAATAAAAGATTAATATTACCTCTATCATCTAGCGGCTCATCATCTCTGAAGAGGATGTTGGCACACCCTTGCCAATCCAATATAGCATAAGGACAGGGGACCATAATGAAGGGATGTATCTCGTCAACACTGGCTAGCAAGTCCACTACATCATGCGATTTCCTGGTTGGAAACATAGTCTCGCCCCTCTTGGGCATCATCTGCCCCTACCTGTGCATCCATGCTTGCAACATTGGCCTACGAGGCTGCCGAACAAAAGTAGGCCTCATCTCTGGAAACCTCTCAAAAAATAAACAAAAAATCTTTGAAGAAAAAGGAAATTTGACCCTCCCTTGTGCATGAGCACGACACCTATCTAAGGTTGAACAGAACTGCTGCAAAAAAATGGCAGACCACTTGACAAGTCATGGCTCCTGTACTAAAGAATAAAAATAATATATTAGTGAGAAAATAATGCATTTCCCGTCACTGGTGTTGTGTGAAATGGTCAAAATGAGAAGTGAGAGCCACTGCACCTCCTGACTACCAAATGCACCAATACGTAACTAACCTCCAGCGACCTAAAAATATGCAGGAGAAAGTACTGATGCTCCAATGTATCTCCCTGCTACACAACCAACCAGAACCTTTGGTAACAAGGGAAAATCCACCCCTCTCCTCGATAGCCCTGTAATGAAGTATATATCCTCCTTAGTGGGTGTGTACCACTGGTTAGGACCAACCTGGAAAGCATGTCGGTGGGCATTCCACCTGTTGATAAGATGTCTAAAAAAAACACTATGGGCCTTTAGGGAAGTAGCCTCCTCATAGAACTTGAGGAGGCCTACCTGCCTTAGGAGCCCCTGGGTAGCTGCTATAATAAGGCAAGTGTACGCATCTCTCTCCCTTTCTCATGCCTCCCACAGGCGAACCATGTCATACTACTCCGCTTGTTGTTGTTGTTTTTCCCCCTCTTCTCTCTAAATCATTGATATATTAAATAATTTTTTTTATTAAATGAGACATGTATTTAGGAATATACATATATATTTTTTTTCAAAAAAAAAAAACTACCAGTCGGTGCGCCACAAAAAACAGTGATGCACCGGTTTTGCTGCATTGTTTGTTTGTCGCGCACCGGGGATGGTGCCCTAGATGACACTCAAGGCACCGTATGTGATGCACCTGAAAATTTTTAAAGCACTGTTGACTATGTATAGTGTAAGAAGAGTTGTGTGTTGACTAAAATATACGCCCCGACACGTATAGTTGAGTCAGCGCACCAACTTCCTGACTAATTACATAGTCAATGGTGCGGTTGTTTACTAGGCTGCACTGTTGACCCTGTCAGAATGCTGAATGCGGTGCCTTGACAAACACTGGGGCAGATATTTATATCAATGCACCGCGTTGCTATTCCACGTGGTCAACAGTGTGACTGGCTAAATGACCGCACCGCACTTTTTTAAAAATTTTAAAAAAATGCGGTGCGCCTTTTGGTATTGCCCTGGAAATGGTGCAGATACTATTAGCACCAATTGCGGTGCGAGCCGAACGGCTCGTGTGCACCACACAACAATTTTTTTTTTTTTCCTTTAAATGGTTAATTTTAAGGTTAACTGAAATGCTAATCTGCTAAAAGGCTTAATTATGGAAAAACAAGAAAAATACTTGTATATTGGCTATAGAATTTGCAAAATAAAATTTTCTCATCGTTTTGAAAAATGCATTCTGGAGATTGGTGGGAAATGCACAACAGTAGTGCATGCAATGGGTGCAATGGGAGAATAGATGTTAGGGTAGCTCAGACAAGGATAAATTTCACCGGTACTTTAGAGATCTGGAACATTGAGAAAAGTGAAAAATGTGATTTTTTGGCTATAATTTTTTTTTTATTTAACATTTTTCCGGTACGCGGGGTTTTTTTGCACACCGGTGTTGTTTCTTACAAATGCACAGGTCGGTTTCTCTCTTGGTGCGATGTTTTATTATGCACCGGTGCGATTTCTTAATACCGCACCGGGCAGTTTCCATTTTGGCGCGATGTTTTATGTTGTACTGGCGCGAATGAGATGTGAAGCATCAGTGCTCTACAGTAATACGATGCATCGGGAAGGTGTGTACAAAGCGCACAGTGTCCAATGTGCCAATGTTTTTTTTGCACTGGTGCTTTCTCTTTTTGAGCGCACCGATGCTTGAGAGCTTTGGAGCATTGAGAAAAGTAAAAAATGTGGTTTTTTTGCTGTAATTTTTATTTTTCGTGTTATTTCTTATGAACATACTAGTTAGTTTTTTTTTTGGTGAGGTATTTTATGATGCACTGGTGTGGTTTCTTAATAACACACCAGGTAGTTTTTGTTTTGGCGCAGTGTTTTATGATGCACTGGTGTGGAAGAGTTGTGAAGCACTGGTGCGCTACAGTAATACGGCGCATCGGTCGGGTGTGTATGCAGTGCATGGTGTTCGGTGTGCGAATGTTTTATGCACACTCGTGCATTCTCTTTTAGAGAGCACTTGTGCAATTTTGGATGATAAGCACACCGAGAGGAAAACATCTGCAAAACCCTCCGCCCACCAACCTCCTCTATTAACCTCCACTCGAAATGGATGTATGGGGTATTTTTATAAGGGGTTCCTTAAAAACATCTGCTAGAGGGTATTTTCCTTGTAGTGACAAGCTCAACGAGGATTCATCATCACATGTGCACTGGAACCAATATCAGGGAAGTAGCAGCATTGAAAGTGTAATCTAATCTGGAGGAGTAGTAAAGAAGAAAAGCCTGCAACAAAGGTCAAGTTGGGCTTATTCGCGTCCAAAGAAGTTCAAGACTCGGTTTGATTGACGCGTTCAGAACATTGCACACATGAAGGGTCGAGTCGTGAAAATATACATGTAGAAAAATGTTCAGAGGCTTAATCTCCATCACATGTGGAAATATTTCCCGCATATCACAAATTGCAATCGCAAAGCTTAGGAGGAATGGCCCTCAAAAAATATGTTATGACACCGAAATGCAATTTGTGATAAGTTTTATATTGCTGATTTCGATTTGTGATTGTCTCAAACTCCTCTTGCTCCATCATCCCTACCTTTATCGCATATCACACATCACAAGCTCAGGAGGAATGGTGCTCATGACATGATAACATTGTTTGAAGTGCAAAGGCATAGGAAAATTCAGGAAAAAGGAGCATATAGTGGCACTGTTGGAAACACAACAGCTGGGTCAAGTTTGGAAAAGAGGAATTATTGTAGAAATTTTTGAATACCACATAAGAAACATAAAAGACATGACAGCAAGACGAAAAGACAAATATTGAAATCTGGAAGAAATGCAGGGCAAGGATGTCTGATCTGTCAGGGAGACACATCAACGCTTCATGGAGACACATCAACAACAAATCAGATTCAGAAAAAAGAATCATATTTCAATTTTTAATTTGTTTTCTTTGTTTGTTAAGATCAAAGTTATAATGATGTTCTCAATTGCAATGTAATAAGTAGTTTTAACATTTTAGGTAGTCGAAGTAGTTTCAAGAATTTCTAGCAGTTACAAATTGTTTTTGATGTATTTAAAGGAGGACATAAAGAAAGAAGGGGGGGGGGTTTTTGTCCTCTCGAAGACTAAAAATTTGGTACTTACTTTTTAGAGGAATTAATGAAAGAAGAATCAATTTTCTTGTAACTGTTGATGGTGATTCATTTTTCATGTGCCATTTTGTGTTCCTTCTTCCTTGAATGAAGTGAAGTAATGTAGTTTTCGGTCTCTTAATTACATCTGTGAGTAAGAGTTAAATAACCTTAATTTGTGCTCCTTCACTCTAGTTTCCTTTCTCTCCATGAATTTTCTCTGAAACTTAAAAGTAATATATTTTGTGCTTACAACATATTATTTTGAGTTTCCTCTCTCTTCACAAATTCTCTCTGAAATTTAGAGTGATAGATTTTGTGTTACAACATATCATTTTGAGTTTCTTCTATAGTTCTTCTTTTCCATTCAGATATTAGTAGTTAATCGCATTGTAGATTCTTTCATTATACCAGATTTTTAAGGGTTTAAAGAATTAGTTTCCAAAGGGATTGAACAAAGACCACCTAATATAATTACTTTTGTGACACATTTTTAAAAATGTGTTAAGCACTGATTCCTTTCCACGGCCAAGGAATTGTCTCTTAAGATACAATATTTTCTGGCGCCATTTTTGGGGATGAAGAGACAACGTTTATTTTCCATGGGTTTTTCACAATCTTCTCTGGTTGTTCAGTGAGGAGGAAATATTTGGCTGTGTTTGTTATTCTCATAATTCTGCCTCAGAAAAGGCCTCACACTAGGTCGAATAAATCATAGCAGAAGGTCCCTGCTTTGTCAGGCTCTGAAATATTGGTTTGTAAAAGGATTCAGAAATATAAAACCCCGTCAACACCTATTCCTACATTGTCTGCTTCTGCAGTGGTTCTAGTAATCCTTTGTTTGGAGATATCTCTAAAGTACTTTCTCTCTTGGAGAAAGATTCACCTTTCACACCAATTTATTTTCAATAATATAAGTTGGAAGAACACTCCTTTGAGTCTATTTATTTTAATTTTACTCAAGCTTAACAAAGTAAAGTTGTTGGTCCCTCTACCATTTTCCATCAACCCACTTTCATATCAGTTTTACCTCCACCTCCATTCATTTTCACAGCAGGTTCATCAATTGCATCTAACCATGGAACAATCAATCAAGGTGCAAACATGGAAGCACCAGCCTTTTTTTTGAGCATATATGCTCCACTTAACCTTCCACAAATAATGAATGCAATGCCTTAGGAGTATCTTAAATTACTCCCACGTTTTACTAGAGAAGATGAGATAAATGTAGAAACAAACTTGCCTGTGTTTTGTAATTTTGCTAAAATTATGAATGTAGAACATATTGATGTTTTAATGAGGCTTTTTTTTTCAGTCTCTGGATGGAGAGGCTAGAATGTGGTTTAAGGAATTGCAAAATAATTCTATTAATACATGGGAAGAACTGGAAAATAAATTTACTCAGAGATGGGATGAAAAAAGGGATCATGGATATTCACTAACATATTTCAATGAAATCAAAATAAAACCATATGAGAATATATTAGATTTTTCAAAATCTTCAATAAATTGTATAGTAGTATGCATGTAGAAATGAAGCCCTCTCCTTTTGTAGAAAGGTGGCTTTTGCTGGGGATTTTGAAGCCGATTTTAGTTTCACACTTAGACAAAGGATATCCTCTACCCTAGAGAAGATATAGACATATGCTTTAGAAATTGAAGCTAATATGACTGCAACTGGGAAGGAGAAAGGGAAACAACCAGTCCAAGAGAAGGGGAAAGCAATAGAATAATCATCACAAGATTAAAGAATTGAAGATATGACAAAGGTGATAAAAAATTTGTCAAATAAGCTAGTTAATATAGAATTGGAAAGTAAAAACTCCCAAAGATAAGTACAACAAAACCGAGGAGGATTTAACCCTCAATTCAGAAGACAACCCTTGCAAATTTTGTAGAGGGAAAGAAAATATCAAGACCAGGTTCAAGCACCATTGTATATAGAAGTAGCTCCCTGAGAGTTAGTAGAAGATGAACAAAAGGAAGCTAAGGATCAAATATATGCTATGTACATAATATAAGAGATGGAGAGGGAGATTTTCAGGGAGAATATGCTGAAGTTGAAGTATATTTTGATCAAGATGAAATGGATGAATACTGTAGGAAATTCACAGATTTCATGCAAGCCCAGTTACATAAAAAGTATGATTTACGGCGTAGAAAGGGATCTAGAGTGCAGGATAATGAAGTCAAACAAAAAGATTCTATTCCTCCTCAAATGCCGACTCCACAACAAAAGGACCCTGTAAAACAAGTCAGTAATGGGGAGCAACCTATAAATTTAGTTAATAGAACAAATGTGCAGTAGGGTGAACCTTCCCAGAGAAAATCAATTGATACTAATATTTTGGAGAGAGTTGTTCCTGTACTCGAACAAGCAGAAAATTCTACAAAGAGTGAAGAAGAACCTGAAAATAATGTTAAACAAACACATGCTTTCAGTTTGACAAAAGAGTTGGAGAAGGTAAAAAATTCATGTACCTCTTCTAGAATTAGCTAAAATACTAGTCTACAAGAAAGAAATTTCAGAATTTATTTATCTCACAAAGATTGAAGATATAAGTGACATTGTGAACTTACAAGAAGAGAAGCTAGTGGTCACCTTTGGTCCTCATGTAGAATAAGTAGATCCTTCTATTCCACCATTCTATATTTCTCTATTGCTTCATGATTTTACTCTCCATAATTGTATGTTGGACTTAGGAGCATCCCATAATCTAATGCCATTGTCTATTATGAAGGAACTAAACTTGCAGATTACCAAACCTTACAGGGATATTTATTCATTTGATTCCAAAAGGGTGAAATGTGTTGGGTTCATTAAATGTGTAGTAGTTTCTTTGGCACAAATTCCAGCAAAGAATATAGTCATGGATGTAGTGGTTGTTGACATTCCAACCAGGTTTGGAATTCTCCTGTCAAGATATTGGGGAGAAAAGTTGGGAGGTGTTCTAAAATTGGATTTCAATTATGTTATCATTCCTATTTTCAATGGGTAAGAAATGAGATTGTACAAGGAAAAAAGGTTCATGAAGATGACTACCAAGAAATATGCAGGAAATTCCCCAATTTATAGTCAAGACACAAAATATCTTTCATGTTTCATGCTGCATGAAGATGCATAATTTGCTGAAGACACAGGGAAAAAACTCCCTTCATTAGTTGTAAATAATGATCTGCACTCAAAAAATATTTGGAAATGCTATTATGGTGCCTAATCCAAGGAAGGCATAGGAGCTAGATTATTGTTGATATCACGAGAAGCCTTCAATCTTCAGTTTACTCCGATGGAGGAGAATAGATTGGCCAATTCTTTAGCAGTTGTAGCTAGCACCTTCAATCCACCTATGATTCAAAGGTTAAGGTATGTGAAAATATTTTTATCTGAAAATTTTTCATGGTACCTTCCTATTGTGATCTTCAAATTTCAACAGTATGGAGGCATCAATTCTATCATGCATATGTTGTATTGGTGACATTGGAAGGCTAAATCCACTTGGTTAAGTTCAGATAGGAATAAATATATATGAGTTATGCATAAATAAGATGAGAAGTTGAGAATTTTTAGTTGTAGTATTTCTAGTTTGGTATTTTTAGTTTAAGAATAAAGGAAGAAGTCCAAAGTATAGCAGGTTTTGGGAGGATTTCATACTGGATCAACTCCCATTTTAGATTGACTCCATGCCCAATAATGACTACTAATCTGAAAGCTCTCTTTGACTCCATGCCCAATAAAGGCTACTGATTTTCAAGTTCTCTTTGACTCCATGCCCAATAAAGGCTAATAATCTGCAAGTTCTCTTTGACTCCATGCCCAATAAAAGCTATTTATCTACAAGTTCTCAACACTTTTCTACAAAAGTGTTGTCCCTAATTGGATCCAGATGTTGTAGCATAATTTGACTCAGCTAAAATTCAAGAGAGATCCTAAGCAATTCAAGGTTGTAGCAGAATAGTTGTTAAAATTTCAAGAAGAGCTGTAATATGCTCTGTTAGTCATCAGTAATTTTTTTCCTTGATGATGACTAAATGACTATCCCAAGGTTTCTAGAAACAAGGTTCATAAACATTGTGAGTTCTATAAATCTCACTGCCTTCATTATCCTCAAGATAATTTTTCACGATCCCATCACTCCATAATGTCTAGCTTAGCCTACCATTCCCAGAAGACCCATCACGGGCTCATCCCATTCATTATTCACCATGTATTTTCAACTTAGCCTAAAAAACCTCTGTTTTTGTTTTTACCTACAACCCTCCCCAACCAACTAAGATCACTTATCAAAGAAGCTCTGTTGTCCTTCCCAAAACATCCCAGGCATCGATGATCTCAAACTATTTTTGTAGACTCTTTAGATAGATCAACTACATTGGATTTTGATCTCCAACACATTAGTTTATCATAAACTCTGTCTCACACTTGATAGAGCCCAAGTTCTAGGTTTAAGTCCAAAATCCAATTCCCAAAGAGCCTCCACTAGGTCACCTAGGGTCTCATAAGTCCTAGGGTTGATTTGGTATCCTGCAAATTTGTGTTTTATACCTACAAGGAGACTACTTTCAAAAAAAGAGGGAAAGGGAAAAATAACTTTGTCCAAAACTAATTAAGAGATCCTTCAAGGGAGGTCTTTGATTTGAAGCATGAATCTAGTAAGGGAACAACTGCCCTTTTCTCACTTTCCTGCAAAGAAGACCAAAAGGGCTATTAGATTAGCTAGGAGCTAAGGTAAAAAAGGAAAAAATAATCACAGGAAGATCATCAGTGAACAAGAGACAACATCAAGCATATGTTTTAGGAAGATCAGGGTTGGTAAATGTTTTTGGCCAAACAAGGAATAAATGCTATGGTTGCAAGGGCAAAGGTCACCTAACTCCATAAATGCACAATTGAATATTTTTTGGAAATAATAAATGAGTTTTGATAGGTTTTTAAGAACTTGGAAGATAAAACTGATTATATTTTTCTGAACAGCCCTAAAACCCAGGGATTTGGAAAAAATGACAAAATGATCAAAATATAATGATAGGGCCTCCTTCTTAAAAGCAGAGGGAATGAAAAGATTATCAGTTTAAGAGGCTAATGTTTTCAAGTGCATTCAAAGGTCCTATAAAATAATCAAAGGTGAAAAGGCATTCTTCAGGCCACTGATAATAAAAAAGGCCCAAAAGAATAAGAATAATGTATTCAATTTGTCAAAGTGCATGCCAAAGATAGTTTGTAAAAAGTACCTACTTTCAAGGAAAAGAGGGTAAAAGGAGCATCAGAATTAGCCAACCACCAAAATAGGAGAACAAGGTAAGACACCTTGTGAAAAACTTCAGAACCCCTGCAAAAACATAAAAAATATATCAGTCAAGTGACAAAAAATTTGAAACATAAGAAAAGTGGGTTCTTGAATTTAATTTATCTCTCTCAAAAGGATGTAAAGGTGTTTAAATTTTATTTTTGGTTCATTTGGTGCTCGCAAATGAGGGAAGAAGATCCAAAGAGAAAATTCAGAGTTTCTAGGCTGTTTCTAGGAAAATTGTTCAGACGCTACACAAAACTTGGGCGCTGCGCAAAAAAGGAGCTGCTGCTACGCAAAATCACGCCCCTCTCGTTCAGTTTTATACGACGCTACACAAAAGAGTCCTCGGTGCTATGAAAACTTTAGGCACTGCATAAAAGCAGGCCCATCTTGCCCTGAAGACGGCAAACCCTACCTCTCGCCTGACACCTCAACTCATTTGCCTGGGTGCTATGCAAACAGGCTGCCCAGCTCGCCCGCCTGACGTGCAGGGGTTGCCTATTCCTCCTAGCATTGTGCAAACAGATCACACGACCTGCCCATAAGGCATGTAGCTCGCTTGGCATAGTGCTAGCCACCGCTCAAGCTCATAGGCATTGCGCAAATTGCTCGACCTGACAACTCAGGCAGAGGCACTGTGCAAAGTCCAGGAAGGTGTAGAAAGTGCAAGAAAGACCCCTGCTGCCTAAAATTCTCCTTTTTAGGTGTTTTCAAGTTAGAAGTAGGTTGAAGAATGTGGTAAGTAGAAAATTCTCTTGATCCCCCAAGCTAATTTACAGAATCATCTTGTTTTTTTCTAGTTATTGAGGTAAAAACCTTAGGAGGGTGAAACCTTAGGTGAAAGTCACAAAGGAACCTTACTCTTCTAAAAAGTAAGTTTCAAACCAAATTTGATAGAAGGGGTGGGTAAGGGAATTAAGGCTATTACTATACTCATGGTTAAACTCCTCAAGCTTCAAAATCACTCACAACCTCAGAATTCATCTCCTTAGCTAAAGTTGACCTCATCATCATTTCTCACTTGGTTTTTCCACTGAACCTAAATTTTCAAACCAGTGTCTCCCATCACCATGTCAGAGACTGAAAATAGCAGTGGTAGTGGAGGAGGTCAAAGGCCTTCAAAGACAAAACACAATGGAGGGAAAGTTAATAGGTTGGAACCCCAAAATACAATGGCTATCACATCTTCTCCTAGGATCTTGTCATGCTTTCAAAACACAAGGTCCTTTCAGTTTTGTGAGAAGGTCAAGCAGGTGAAGAGAAATCCTGAGCTTACAAGGCTCCTCATCCTCAATTTACAAAAAAAACATGCAGTCCTAGTAGGGGTGAAATTTGAGATTCAGCAATGTCCATATCTGAAGCCACTGGTATCCCTTCAGTGGGTGAGAAATTGTTCAAGAATGGTAAGCTAAAAAGAGATTTATTTTTTCCATTTATCAAAATGAGGTATAAAGAAGGTAGTATCACAGTTTTTCCTTTCTCACATCTCAAACACAGGTATGCACCCTTTATGTTGACTATCATGAAATACTTCACGTGCGAGGGGAGATACTCCAGGGTCTATACCTATCATATTAGACTCCTTATGCATTTCACAGGGGTTAAGGAACTTGACCTACCCTACTATCTCTACAGGAGTGTTATGAAAATGTGTTATGTTGTCCAAAGGAGGAGTTACCCCCAACAAATGTATAGCTTGTTTCACCATTCCTTGATCAAGATGGTGGTTGTACATTAGCTAGAGCAGTAGGGTGTACCTTGGGATGTTTTCATAAACAATGAGTCCTTCTCAAATCCACAACATCCTCATCAAACAAATCTTCCTTCCTCATCGGCACAAGTGCCCTCTCCATAGGCACACATCCCTTCCTCTCCTTCTCTCGATACATCAGGTGAAGCAGGGAGTGGAAATCAAGGATCACATAGAGATTAGGGTTAGGGTGAAGAAGACAGTGAGGCAAACACAAAAATGTATGAAGAAGAGACAGAGAATATGGGAAGTGATGGAGGAAACAATGATGAAACACAAGGAAATGAGCATAATGAACAAACAGATCATAGTGGAGATGATGGAGACAGTAGGGAAGAGAAACTAGATGAGGAAGGCAGTGAGAAAAGTGCACAAGATAGCCAAGGAAATATTTATGACAGTCATGACAACTGTCATGACTGTCATGACACTAATCATTTTCTGGATAACCAAGAAACTCAAAATGATAGTGTAGGAAATGACCAAGGAGAGAACCTCAGTAAAGAATAAATCCAAGATGAGGCTCATGGCAGTGATGAGGGTCAAAGCGATGATGAAAACATGGTCAAAACTACCATGGTCACCCCTAGACAAAGATGCACAAATTAGGTAGTGGGAGAAAGATTTTGAAAGAGCCCAGTGCATCATTCATTGTTATAAGAATGGGCATAAGTACTTCAAGAAGATCAAGAGAGGCCTTTCTCTCCAAAATAACATGACCAAGCATTACGCAAAGAAGAGCAGGTTTTCTTGTGCCAAACTCAAGGAGGTTCTCGTTGAGGTAAAAAACCTTAAAAGGGAAAATGAGCATAAAAAACTTGGAATTTTGGCCGAGGCTTCTCAGAAATTATCTAAAAACATTTAAGAAGGGTCTCCACCAATTTCGAAGGAATTTGGAGAAGATTTTGTTTTTTGAGAAATTTTGGCCTCATTTGCGCAGTGCCACTGGCGCTCCACAAAAAATTGGAACACCTTTAGGAGGAAACCTTGACATTTTTGGATTTTTAATGACCTGCACAACATCCACACAAAATTTTAGAAGATTTGGAGCAATTTTGACCCCTCAAAATGTTGAGTAACCAGCTCCAAAAATAGAAGAAAAGAGATATCAACGCCTTAGAAATAAGCCATTTCGAGGGGGAAACCTCCAATACATTACATAAATTAACAATTCTTGGATGATACAATTTACAAAACCTCCTTTCTATATATAGGATTCCATGTGGCCATAATGTAATCCTAGTGGGCCACAATGTAATCCTAGCCGACCTATCAATAATAATTTAGGGGCACAATAATAACAAAATGGGGGTTAAAAGGGTACAATAATAACAATAAGGGGGTTACACTAATAACAATAAGGGACTGTACTAGTAATATAGGGACCTAACATGCCCCTCTCCTTCAAAAAAGTGTTTTCCTCAACACTTGAGTAGCTCTGGGTGCTTCTGTATAAACTTCTTATCCTCCCATGTAGAATCTTCAGTGGGTAAGTTCTTCCACTCGACGAGATACTCTGAAATTGATCAATTTCGTAGCTGTCAAGTTCTTGTTTCTGTGACCGCTTCAAGTTCCAATATGATTTTTCCTTCCTCATCAAGTTCTGGAAATATTGTTTGAACTGGAATATTTTCACCTATAACCTTCTTTAAGCATGAAACATGGAAAACTGGATGCACTCGCGAAGAAGCGGGAAGCTCCAATTTGTATGCCATAGTACCAATCTTTTGCAACACCTTGTAAGGACCATAGTACTTTGGTGATAATTTATTATCCTTCTTAGCTTGCTTGAGGGACATTTGTTTGTATGGTTGTAGCCGTAAAAATACTCAATCTCCTACAACAAAACTTCTCTCACTGTGATGTTCATCTGCCTATTGTTTCATTTGATTTTGTGCCAAATTCAGGTTATCCTTTAAGAGTTGTAGAACTTCTTACTGATGCTCGATGTGATCTTCCACTTCTTGAACCTTAAAATTTTCCCTTAAATATGATGTGATGGATGGTGGATGATATCCACAAATTTCCATAAATGGGGTCATTTTTGCTGTAGTATGGAAGGAAGTGTTATACCACCATTCAGCGAGAGGTAACCACTTGACCTATTGTGTTTGTTTATCAGATACAAAGCAATGAAGATATCCTTCCAAACATTTATTTACTATCTCAGTTTGACCATCAGATTGAGGATGATAAGATGAGCTATGAGCTAATTGAGTACCCAAACAAGAAAATAACTCCGTCCAAACATTTCCAGTAAAAATGGGATCTCTGTCGCTCACAATAACCCTTGGGCTTCCATGTAGCTTTTGAATTCTGTCCATAAATGTAGTAGCAACTGTACTTGCTTTAAATGGATGAGATAATGCACAAAAGTGTGCATACTTGGTAAGTCTATCAACTACACCATGATGACACTCTTTCCTTCGGACTTAGGTAAACCTGTGATAAAATCCATTGAAATCTCCTCCCAACGTTGACTTGGAATGGATAAAGGTTGTAGAAGTCCTGGGGTCTTAATTGTTTCCACTTTATTCTGCTGGCAAACCAAACATTCCGCCACAAACTTTCGAATATCAGATTTAAGGCCATCCCAAAAAAATTCTTTCTTCACCCGGTGGTAAGTTTTTAAAAATCCTGAGTGTCCTCCTAAAGGAGAAGTGTGCAATTCCAGAAGAATCTTTTGTTTTAGTTGGGAATTCTTACAAATATATAAGCGATCTTTGTACCATAAGGAATCATTTTTCCAACTAAATGTATCATATGTACTAGGATCTTGCTGCAACTTTTGAATGAGTGTCCAAACATCTTTGTCCTTCTTCCATTCATCTCTTGCTTCGGTTATCCAATCTGGTTGGATAATAGAAATGGCACAAAGCAATGCTTCCACCTCTTCATTCTTTCTTGAGAGTGCATCTACAACAACATTAAGCTGTCCTTTTTTGTAGATTATTTCAAAGTCATAACCCAACATATTTGTGACCCATTTTTGTTGCTCTTCGAAAGATAGTCTTTGTTCCAAAAAGTGTTTAAGACTATCATGATCAGTTTTTACCTTGAAGTGTCTTCCATTTCTTTAGTGCATGAAATATTGCTAACATTTCCTTCTCATAAATAGGTTTCTGTAAATACTTTCCTTTGATTGGACGAATTTCAGAAGCAATGGGTCTTCCTTCCTGCATTAAAATAGCACCAATTCCATTTCCTGAGGCATCATATTCCACAATAAAGGTTTTGGTGAAGTCTGGCGTAGCTAAGACCGGTGCTAGGCACATTGCCTCTTTAAGATGTTCAAAGGCCTTAGTTGCTTCAGGAGTCCATGAAAATGTATCTTTCTTCAATAATGTTGTTAGAGGTGCTTCTGTTCTCCCATAATTCTTAACAAACTTGCGATAATACCCTTTTAACCCGAGAAATCCTCGCAACTACTTCATAGTTTTCGGAACTTTCCATTCCTTAATGGCTTTAATTTTGTTTGGGTCTACTTTAACACCCTTTTGAGATACAATATGACCCAGATATTCCACCTCTTTTACTCCAAAGAAAAATTTGGATGTTTTTGCATATAATTGTTTCTCCTGCAATAGTTTGAGCACCCTGTCAACATGTTCAACATGATCCTTCCAAGACCTGCTATAGATTAGTATATCATCAAAAAATACTAGCACAAATTTTCTAAGGAAGGGTTTGAAAATTGAATTCATCAACCCTTGAAATGTAGAAGGTGCATTGGTAAGGCCAAAAGGCATGACCAAAAATTCATAATGACCCTCATGAGTTCGAAATGTTGTTTTTGGAATATCTTGAGTCTTCATTCTAATTTGATGATATCCTGAACGAAGATCCAACTTGGTAAAATAAATTGCTCCATGTAATTCATCCAATAATTCATCAATCATAGGAATGGGAAATTTATCTTTAATGGTGAGATTATTGAGCTCCCTATAATCTGGACACATTCGCCATGATCCATCCTTATTGTGTACCAATACTACAGGAGCGAAGAAAGAACTTTGGCTAGGTTGAATTATACCCGCCTCTAACATTTCTGCAATCATACGTTCAATTTCGCTCTTTTGGACGTAAGGATATCTATAAGGCCTGATGTTTGGAGGAACACTTCCTGGAATCAGATGAATAGCATGATCATGATCGCGAATAGGTGGGAGTCCTTTGGGAGTTTCAAACACCTTGGAATGATTGTCCAAGACTTGTTCGAGATCTGCAGAAATAGATGATTTTGATGTTGGAACTTCTAGTGAGCATAATTGTGCAATTACACCTCGTTGTTCTTTCTTTAGAAGCTTTGTCATGACATTAGAGCTTATTATATTTCTTAGCTTCCCTGCAATACCCCGTAATTCGACTTCCTTTCATTCTGAAAAAAAATTCAAGAAAAGTTCTTGAAAATTAAAAGCTACAGTCCCCAAATATTGTAACCATTGTACTCCTAGTACAACATCAACACCTCCCATAGGAATGGAAAGCATTGGACTAGTTAATACATATTCCCCCATGGTTAGCTTGATATTATGGCATTTTCCAGAGCAATTTATAGTTCCTCCATTTGCAACCATCACTTGACATTCTGGTGCTGGTTATAGGAAACAATTTAATTCCTTGGCTACCTTACAATGAATAAAATTATGGGTGCTACCTGAATCAATCAACACTATTACCTTTTTCTTCTTGATTTTTCTTCTATCTTGAGAGTTTGAGGAGTGGTAATTCCTGCCAGTGCATTACACGATATGGTCGGATTCATTTCTTCCTCTTCTAGGGTTGGTTCCTGGTGTATATCCTCTTCTTGTTCATTTTCTTCTTCCTCTTCACAATCTATGTAAATAATTTCTTCTCAGCACACTTATGACCTTTAGTGTATTTGCTATCACAACTGTAGCAAAGCCCTTTTGCTCTTTTTTCTTCCAATTGTTGTGGTGCCAACCTTGTAGGTTGTGGAAATCTAGGCGTAGCAACACTTCCTTCTTTATAGAATTGAGTGGTAGGCTTCCTTGTCGCCATTATTTTACATTCAACTTTTCTTGCCAACCTGAATGCCTTCTCCAATGAATCTGGTTCCAAAACACGAACTTCATGTTGGATGTTATCCTTTAAAGTGCCTATGAAGAGATCGATCCTATGTTCCTCTGGAATATCAGTTACCCTTATATTCAAATTTTGGAAGTCCTCAATGTGCTGCCCCACTAAACCCTTTTGTTTGAGATTTATCAATTGGCTAAAGAAGGTGTTGCTCTTTGTATCCTCATAATGTTCTATCATTTCTTTCGTAAAATTTGAACAAGTGACAATTTTTTTACGGGAGAAAAGCCATCGATACCATACAAATGTATTTTGTTCTAAATGTAAAGTTGCAATGCGTACCTTTTGTGTGTTTTTCACATTATGGAGATCAAAATATTGCTCCATCTGTAGTATCCATGTTATAGGATCCTTTTCATCAAACTTCCTCATATCCTTTTTTGGAATATGGTGGTTCTTCCCACCAACATTATAGTTTATGAAATCATGATTAACATTTATTTTGTTCTCATCATGAGGTTCTTCTACTATATTTTCACCATTAGGAAACATTTCTTGTATCAACTTTGTCAAACCTTCGATATCTGCTTTGAGATCATTCTTCATGTTTTCAATGTTGTCTTTCATGTCATCCATATTAGCTTCCACGCCATCCATCTTAGCTTCCATGCCTTTCTTCAAACCGTCCATCTTCACTTCCACACCTTTCTTCAAAACTTCCATTTCATTTTTTGTTGCTCTTTGCGAGAATGAAATTTGTTGCACTTACCCTTGTAATTTTGATAGATCATGTTGCAATTCTTCATCTTCATGAGTCATAGTAGAGCCTTCTGAAGGCTTAATGGGTGTTGAATTTTTTTTATGGGGCATCTTTTAGAACCCAATACTGCTATATATTCTACAATATGCCCTTGGAATCAATTCAAATTGATTCTTCAAAGAAGACTTATGCAATTTCGAAAGAAAAAAAAATATATACACACCTTTTTCTTGCTTTTGAAGAGCTCGATATTGAAATTGGATAATATATATGATTGAAGCACTTAAATATTTGAATTTCAGTATCAATGTATCCCTCTGAATTATCTTTCGAATGCCACAGGGTTGACTTGATTTGGATTCTCCAAGACAAAGTTGTGTCCAATATCCCACAATGACATAATTCTGGACTGGTTCAGTAGAGCGAAATTTTACGACTTGCCACGTGTGAATGTTTCATATTTTGTCTCTAAAATTGATAGCCATGAAACTACAGTCCGTTTACTTGCGACCAATTTTTACGGCACTCCAATCAGATGCCCAGAGAGAGAGTCATTGAACTTTTCCCACGATCACCTCTTTGAGATGAAATTCAAGAGCCTGAAAAAGCACTACCTTCCACAGATCATATCTCCAAAAATATTTCGAACCAAGCTCTGAAATTTTTTGATGAATTTAGTTAGGATTTCAGCTTCACACGATACGAATTTCAGATTCTGAACCTTCGTAGAAAAAACGTTATAGTGCAAATTCCACAATGACCTGTTTAGGAGCCTGAAAAAAGACCTAACTTCCACATATGATATCTCCGCAAATATTGCGAACCAAGCTCTAAAATTTTTAGAAAATATTCCTCTGGATTTCGGCTTCGTACCCTAAAAATTTCAGCTTCTGAAACTTTGTAGAAAAAAATTTATAGCGAAAATTCCACGATGACCTGTTTGGAGCAGCGAAACCCTAGAATCTAAAGCTCTGATACCAAATGTTGAGTAACCAGCTCCAAAAATAGAAGAAAAGAGATATCAACGCCTTAGAAAGAAGCCACTTCGAGGAGGAAACCTCCAATAAATTACATAAATGAACAATTCTTGGATGATACAATTTACAAAACCTCCTTTCTATATATAGGAGTCCATGTGGCCATAATTTAATCCTAGTGGGCCACAATGTAATCCTAGCCGACCTATCAATAATAATTTAGGGGCACAATAATAACAAAATGGGGGTTACAAGGGTACAATAATAACAATAAGGGGGTTACACTAATAACAATAAGGGACTATACTAGTAATATAGGGACCTAACGGTCAAACAACACCTCAAAAATCACCTTTTTGCCTTTGTTTTAGGCTTGGCGTAGCACAAAAGACAGTCTAAGGGTTTTACATTTTTTATAAGGTTACAGGAGCTAGATCAGAAAACCACAAGCATTTAAAATGTATACTCGTCATGCTTTCCAACCAGCCATCACGGAGCCAAATCCAACATTGGGAAGTGGTCCAAAAGTCGGTCACAAACAACCCTACGCTATGCAAATGTGATGAATAGTGTGTTTTGGACCAAAAGTCAACAAAACACACCCATTTATGGAAAAATAATATTTTTGAGTTTCTTGAGGCTAGACAATCTAGAAATAGGTGAAAATAGTTATTATGGAATTTATTTTATAAGATATTATGTACCTTGGGCCTTGCATGGTCTCTTGGCCATAACTGACATTTATGAATTTTTTAGGGTTTCTAGAAGCCTCTTATGGTTTCCACCTCCTCATTTTCTAAGTTAAATAGACCATGAGGACTTGTTTGTAAAGGTTGGAATTTGATGAGTTTCATGAGTAATATATGATTTTCATGAGCTTGGAGAAGAAATTAGTTTTGTGAAGTGGATGAATGGCTTGTTTGCTTCGATGATGGAGAAGTTTGTTTGCAGGATTCCATAGCTTGGTGAATGGTGATTTTTTCCTATTTTTCTATTATTTTCTTAGTTTTCATTATGTTTCATGCTTCTTAGATACTATTAAACAGAAAGGTATACGTTGAGACATGTTCATTGAATCGCCTCAGTCCTCCTGTTTGTTATAGCCTTTATGTTTTCCTCTGTTTGGTTCATAACTAAGGAATTATTTATTGCTCCTTAAGCTCCCCTAAATTTGTTTTTGTTTCATGCATGGTTAGTATGTTAGCTTTCAAGTAAGATTTATGGTATGCCCTGCTTATTTGAATTTCTCAAAACCCTAGCTTGAGGCCATTCTATGAAATATTGATTGATTAGGTTAAGTAAAAGAGGTCTCGTTCAATATTTCCCTTTTTCCATGCTTGTCAACTTGTTTCAGAGTTCCCAATAGCTTGAAATATGATGTTTAGGAGTTCCCTCTTCATAAATTAAGTTATTTGCTTAAATCTTGTATGTTTTCCCAAAGTCTGAAGGTGAATTTCCAAAGTTAGGAGTTCTAATGCTTCTATGTTTCACTGGAATGTCCATTTTATATGTTTATCATTTTGAGTATTGCTCAATGAGATCAATGGTTTGTCCTACCTCACGAGTTATGCTTCAGATTATATATGTATAAGATCTCTTAGTCTTCTCCCCAACTTAATGTTCATTACACCATCATACATCACCTTAAGGATCCATTGACCTTGCTAAATCAGCCCTGCAATACACTCTGCTTCATCATTTAGAAATTTTTTACTTTCACTTGACTCCATAGCCCAATGGATTTGACATCCTTTTACTTCTCTTATTTCATTTGATCATATTTTCCCATCCAAAACAATCAACAAACCCTACACCTAATAACTAGCCTAAAATCAAAACCCTAGAGCAACAAGATTACATCATTTTCACCAAATAGAGAGAGCCCTCTCTGAGTCTAGGAAGGTTAGGTCCTAAGACTCCAAAGTTAGGTTTGATGTTACCCCTGTCCATTTGTATCTCAATCAATCTAGCAAATTACAGGGAGTTAACATGCTCGAAAGGATAACCACAAGCTCAACAAGGATTCATCATCACATGTGCACTTGAAACAAAATAAGGGAAGTAGAAACATTCAAAGTGTAATCTAAGCCAAAGGAGCAGAAAAGAAGAAAAATGTGCAACAAAGGTCAAGTCAGGCTTATCCACGTGCAAAGAAGTTCAAGACTTGGGTTGAATGATGTGTTCAGAACATTGCACATAGGTGAGGGTCGAGTCATGCAAATATATGTATAGAATAGTGTTCAGAGGCTTAATCACAATCACATGTGGAAGGCCTACCCACATATTGTAAATCGCAATCGCAAAGTTCAGGAGTAATGGTGCTCACGAACTATGTTATGAACGTTAGATATGCGATTTGAGATAAGTTTTATATTTCCAATTACGATTTGCAATTGTCCCCACCTCCAATTTCCACGTCTTCCCTACCTTTATCACACATCACACATAGAAATTTCAGGAGAAATGGTGCTCAGGAATATGTTATGAATGCAGAAATGAAAAATGTGATAAGGGTCGGACGCGATGCAGCTCAGAACTGTGCTTTAATATATTCTAATCGTACATCGCGCATTGCAAGCTCAGGAGGAATGGCGCTAAGGAATATGTTATAAATGTCAAAATGTGAAAGGAAACAAGGTTTCATATCATCAATTGTGATTTGCGATCAGCCCCACCTCCACTTCCCACGACATCCCTACCTTTATCGCACATCGCACATCACAATAAAAAATCACAACAGGAATAACTTAAAAAAGAAACACCAAAGGCTGAAATGCGATAAGGTGAGAATGCGACATGGTTTCAGAGTCAAATTGCAAAGGATTTCAAATCTAGATTCTAGAAGTAAGGGCCTTTCCTTTGAGAAATCACATCATATGTAAGAGGGGGCTTATATCAGAGAAGCATGGAAAGCCGAAATGCGATGGAAAGGTCAGCATGATACCATTCAATGTTTGATTTAAATTTATATAAGTACAAGATTATTTGTAGTTGTGTTGTTTTATGAAGACATGTGAATGCGAGAAGTAGACTCGGGTAACGCCCGACCTCATGTAGAACAATGTTGTATGTGGTAGCGCAATGTAAATAAATGGAAGACTGAATGTTGTGGGCATGAGAAGAAGAGGCAGAGTCGGGCATAAGGGGACATCATAACATTGTTTGAAACATAGAGGCATAGGAAGAGTTAGGTAAAAGGAGCATATAGTGCCACTATTAGAAACGTAATAGCGGTCAAGTCAGGCAAAGAGGCATTATTGCAAAATTGTTCGAATACCACATCAGAAACAAAAAATATATGACAACAAGCATAAAAGACACATATTGAACTCTGGAAGAAATGCAAGGCAAGGATTTCTAATCTCTCGGGGAGACACATCAACACTTCAGGGAGACACATCAACATCAAATTAGATTCAGCAAAAATAATCATATTTCAAGTTTTAATTTATTTTCTTTGTTTGTTAAGATCAAAGCTATAGTGACGTTCCCAATTGCAATGTAATAATTAGTTTTAATAGTTTAGGTAGTTGAAGTAGTTTCAAAAATTTCTAACTATTACGAATTGTATTTTATTGAAGGTGGATTGACTTGTTAAACACTTCTCAGAGTAATTAACTCTTGAGAAGCTTCATAGGTTCAAGACACGTGGAATTGACATGAATGGGCACCCTTTGTCCTCACAAATTCCAAAGGTTTCAGGTTTTGAAAATGTGTTATGTTGTGACATATAAATAAATTTACCCTTTGATATTTTGAAATATTTTTACAGATTAGCCAATTATTCTCCAAAAGGTTAAAAAAAAGGGAACAATCTATTATTAACACAAATCAAGTAAGGATTATTTACTGTCAACCAAGAGAATCTTTTAGATTCAATTTAAAAAATATGTATCCACTGTTAATGGCCAACTTACTGTGGAGAAAACCTATAATTCCATAAAAACGTTGAAGTTCTATTAGAGCATGAATATTCACATATCAAAGCTTAGTGAGTGGTTTAATGATAATCAAATCCTACCCAACTTTCATATAATTCAAGCCAGTTGGACGAAGTTATTTCTTGAACATGTTGAAAAATATTTCCATGTAGATCCTTGCAATAATTTCTTTGTCCCTTGTTCTAAGAATGCTTCATCTATGGCTATGAAGAAAGACTGTGATAACATTTATCACTTGGTAAGAATAATTCAGGTAAGCATACTGGAGCAATTGGTTGAATAGATGTAGCTAGATTAAAAAAAGATGAAGAAATATTGAGGGGTGGCGACATTGGGTGTAAACTGTGACGAAGAAATGACAAACATAAAGAAATCAAGATCAATGCAGAAGTTGCGATGAAAATAGAAGATGACAAAAAACTGAGTGGAAAAAAAACAATAAGAAGAGGTAAAGTGAAATTGAAAGCTACTAGAAGAGGTCAAGAGAAAAATCGTAGCAAGTGGCTGAAAGGAGTGGATGTTGTACTTCAGGAAGCTTTTTAAGGGTGTCACAAGAATAAATTAGATCTATTGATAACAAAGAAACACTTGAAGGCAGAGACTTAAAGCTAAAGCTACAAAGGCATGTGCATCCTAGGAATACTTTGGCACATAACAACAACGATTATAATTCAGAAAACACTTTACCACCAAGAGTTATTACAATATTCTTTGGCAAAGGCAGTTTCATTATACTGTATTATTTGGCAATGCAGTTTCTCTACCATGAGGAGGATTGTTTTGTTATTATATTAATGGAAATATCTCTGGCTTGCAATTGATGTTATGAAAATTGTTTGAAATGAGCTTTGTTATTCCAATGGTGCTTTAGATTCTTTTGTTTTCACCCTACATTTTCTAATAAAATCAAATTAAAATACATCTAAACATGTGTCTTGTCATTGTTTTCAATTGCTTCTTTTTTATTGTTTTAGAAATCACAGGGGAGAGGGTTTTAGAATTTAGTGAAGGAAACTTTAGGAATGACAACCAAAGTTTTGATAAAATCATAAGGAATTGTGAAAGCCTATTTGTATCAAAGCTGAGAAAAAGTAGCCTCTTTTCAAGAAGATTGGGAGAAATAAATCTTCAAGTCACAACATAAAGACAGCTACATTTGAAAAGGAAAATGTTGTCAAGTACAAGGTTAGCAGATTTTTCTATTTGGTAAAACTAAAAATAAAACAATAGTTTGAAGCTTGATTAAAAAAAGTTGGGCAACTTGTGACAAGAGGTAAGCCTAAAGTTCAGGAAAATTGAGGATGCAAAGGATGCTTTAGATGAGATATTTAGAAAATATTCAATAGAAAAAATTAAATTTTCTACGAATTTCTTTGTTGAATCACATAAAATAGGCGAGGGAGGATATGGCCTATTTTACAATGCTAGTTTGGATCATACCACTGTGGCTATCAAAGTTCTACAAACTGATACAACACAAGGCAAAGATAAATTCCAAAATGAGGTATGAAAATAATTTGGGTGATTTTTTTAGCTATTTTATTTCCATATCTAATACCAATAAAAGACAATGGAAGGTTAAATCGATAGAATTTGAAGAAAATTTTGGATAACCCTCCTGAACAATTTTTTGTAGATTGAGATTCTAAGACACATACATCACCCCCACATGGTTTCTTCAACAAGTGATGCCATAAATTTATGTATATATCAATTAAAAAACTTCACATCCTTCCATTAGTGAACAAAATATTCCGAATTTTGGTAGCATTTCTACTGCTCATTACAATTTTTATATGCTTCAATTTATTGTCTGTTTATCTAAAAAAAATTTGATTGCATAGGAGAACATATAGTACCCATTCAAGGCCATTTCTTACGTTGAATTAAATATTTTTCTATAATTTTTCTATTTGGAATGCTATTTTCATGACATAGAATTGTCGATTTCCATGTTATGAATTATTTTGTGGGAAACTTAAAGGTCATGATATGCCAACAAGTATCTCAAAGAAAGCCTCAAATTTTTGTGATGTATATATTATAGCAAATGGAAAACTTGCTTCAGTTCATTCTAGGAATACTTTAGCACACAACAAAAACAATTATAATTTAGAATACACTTTACCACCAAGAGGTATTACTGTATTAGTGAAGCCCGCATTAGGAATGGCAACTAGAATTTTGATAAAATCAGAAGGAATTTTGAAAGGGTATTTGTATCAAAGTTAATAAAAAGTAGCCACTTTTTAAGAAGACTGGGGAGAAATGAATCTTCCAGTCACAACATAAAGACAACTGAATTTGAAAAGGAAATTGTTGTCAAGTACAAGGTCAAAAACTTTTTCTATTTGGTAAAACTAAAAATAAAACAATAGTTTGGAGCTTTCTTAAAAAAAATTGGACAACTTTTGACAGGAAGTAAGCCAAAAGTTTGGGAAATTGGAGGACACTAAGGATGCTTCAGATGAGATATTTAAAATATATTCAATAGAACAAATAAAATTTTCTACATATTTCTTGGTTGAATCATATAAAATAGGCTAGGGAGGATATGACCCAACTTACAAGGGCAGTTTGGATCATACCACTATGGCTATCAAGGTTCTCCAAACCGATACAGGTCATGGCAAAGATAACTTCCAAAGCTGTTGGAAATACTGAGAGGGGGGTGAATCAGTATTTCTTTTCAATTGTTAATTTTACCAGCTAGATCACTTATATTTAGAGCACAAAATGAACAATGATGGAATAGATACTTTTATTAATTTATTGTTTACAATAAGTAAAGTACAATAATGACATAGGGCTCCAACCCTAGTTGAAGACTCCAATCTTCCAGGCTCCAACCTGTATTATGCCAAGCACCAACTTGGTCTTTCCAAGGCTCCAACCTTGTCAATTTGAGGCACCAACCTCTAGGGCTCCAACCCTATCTCTGGTATAGGCACCGACCTGGTTTCTTGAGGAATCCAACCCTCTAGGGCTCCAACCCTATCTTCCAAAGCACCTACCTTGTCTCTATGAGTCTCCAACCTCTTGGGCTCCAACCCTCAACTTCACTTCGTCAAAATATATTTGGTTATTCTTCATGGCTCCCAAAGTCTTCTTCAACGAGCCCTGTCAATCTTCAACAATGCCATCACTTAGTCTCCACGTCACTTCATCAATGACAACTTTGTCCTCTTAGAAGGTGTCACCACTCCTCTTCAGATTACCCAAACAAAGATCTCCAAAAGTCACCTCATAATGACTTCAACACTGCATCATGTCTCCAAGATTGTCTCTGAGATCAACCATTGCAATTCTTCAAAAAGGCCTTAAGGTATGCAATATTTCAGGGATGTTCCAAAAATGTTTCAAAAGAATCTGCTCCAAGGTTCCAAGGATGCTTCTTCAATTATTCCAGGTCCAAATATATCTTCTAGAGGTGCTTCCAAGATGATTCAACAGATCTTTCCAAAACTGTTTTTAACAATGTTTCTTCAACAATGCTTTCTAAGTACCGAAGCTTAGGTCTACTCCAAAATAATATTTAATAGGTTACGCCAATATGCTTCAAAGACTGCTCTCAAATCTGCATAATAGGTTTTCAACAAGTCTTCAACAATGCTTCTAGATGGCTTCAATAAGCAGCTTCAAAGGGTATTCAACATCCTCTCCAACTCTTCTCCAAAGGGTTTCTCAGCAAGGACTTCAAGATACTCTCAAGACAAGTCTTCAAACTCTTTTCAAAGGTTGCTCTAAAAGGTACTAGAACTGTGTACAAAAGTATTGTTACTTGCTTCTCCAAGAAATATTGTTACTATGGCTCAAAAATTTGCTTCCCAATAGTACTTCAGCTGGTCCAAATGATATTGTTGTTAGGGTCTATAATTTTTTTCTTATCACTTATCTTAGTTACGTATCAGACCTGTATATGCTGTGTTATTTTACTCACAGTCCTGAAAATATTATGCGCTATATCATTAGCTATCTCTTCCCTTACTTGGCCATGTCCTCCTCCAAAAACAAGGTCCCAGCCCTTCTCCAAGGCTAGGTGTAGCTTTCTGCACCCTTGTTTGCTGCTGAAACAATTCATACACCTCCTGTAATAAACTAGATCCCTGTGGCTAGCAAAACAGAGACTACCCACACAAAAATTACACCATAAAATAGACCAAGAATTGTCTCAAGTTATGCAGCCTCCTCTGCTACAATTCAGATCTGAAATGGAGATGCAAACAGACCTAAAATAGTCCCTTACTCCCACATCTTTGTCTTTTACTCATGCGACTACCTGAGAGTGTGTTCTCTACTTATCCTATGCTTAGAATTTTGTAATCTGCATTTTCTGAGATAAAATGGAAGAATTTAGGTTCATATTTATAGTGGTTTTCCATAATGAAAAGACATGACTATTCATGCGGCATGTCAAGCCTACATAAGTCGGCTCAAGTCGGCTAAGTAAAAATAATAATTTTTCTAACCTTAAAAAATCATTATCTCATCAACCACTAGGACTTTGGGGGCAAGTAAGGGCTCGTTAGAAAGGGGAAAATATTCTCTACAATATGGTATATGATCCATTTTGAAAGGATTCATCCAAGGTTCCTAATTTAATTTTTCTTTGTGACTGCTCTTGAATTTTTAGTGTAGAAGGCGATGAGGACAACAAGAGGTCATTAATGGCTTCTCCATTGTCATGTATCCAACAATGTCATTATATGTCATCAAGTATGGTGAGGTCATTCACGTCACATCTCCCATCATTTTCCATGCCATCATCATGTATGTCATTATGTATGATAGTGTGGTAACATCAATCATGTTACCAACCATGTCATAGTGCATTATCCATTAATTTCCATCTAGAGATCCCATCATGAGATTTATATTTCATCAATGTGAGGTCACTCATATATAGTTGTGACATGATTGACATGGAATACTTACACTTCCTTATTAAGGGTAAGGATATCATCCGGGTTATAGGGCTTCTTCGTCTTCATAGGGGTCATCTTCATGGTTAGTTCAAGGAAATCATCATTAGGTTATTATGATCAATGGACATTTAGGCAACATCACACATAATAAGAATTTTCCATCATGAAAAATGCCATATTGACATAAATAACAACCTTAATTAACAATCTCCCCCTTTGTCATTGATGGAAATACTATTGCCCTTCCAAGATTTTTTCCCCCTTTGACATCAATGGAAAATGGGTTGCCCAAGTATTCCCCCTATCAAGCTGCTTCTTAGCATGTTGCTTCTTCATGTTTCCTTCATCAATGATAGTTCTCCATGTAAGATATGTTTCTCCCCCTATCATGGTGCTCTTCTTTAATGTACTTGCTCCCCCTAAGTTGTATGCATGGTCTCTTTTTTTTTTTTGGCTGTGTCTCATCATCAAACATTTGAAATATCATATCTGCCAAGAATGTAATCAAATCAACAACATGTGTTGTTGGTTGAAGTGTTCAAAAGACTTTTAGATCAAATTTTCTTCATTTTTCATAATTGTGTAACTTTATTCTCTTGCTTGGTTGTCATGATTTTAGCTTCTTTAGGGACCCAAATCAAATTACAATCATGAGCCATATGTCCAATGTTATGGCAATTAAATCATTCCATCTTTTTCATGAATGAGTAATCACGACTTCTTCTTGCAAAATTTCTTCTAGAAGATTGATGGGGACCATTATATTTATCTTTGTGATATACCCTACAATCCTTTGCCATATACCCGAAGTTTGTACAAGAATAGAAATAACCAAAAAATATACTTTGGCACTTGGGAGATGAATATTTCCTGAATGTACTTATGGAGTCTTTTTGCCTTGAGATTCTTTGACGATATTCATTGTCTTTTGTATTCTTGACGTCATTTTCAAGTCTCCTTGGAGTAGTATTTCTTCCATTGTTGTCTTGAATCTTCTCTTTGCCTTTGCGGAACAGGGAGCATCAACATTTCTTCCTGGCTTCCTCACATCCTTGTTTTTTGAAACATTATCATTATTGCTTGAGGATTCACCTACATAGCCAAGCCCTGATTTATCAAAGGGAGACCTTTGATGACTTAGGATGTCATATAGGTTTTGAGAGCGTTTCAAGTTCTTATTCAACAAGTCAACTTACTTTTTAAGAAAGACAATTTCTCTTTTCAACTTTTCACAATCTTCATCTTTCATATCTAGTTTCTTCTTCATTTCTTCCATCATCCGTGTTGCTTCGTGTGCCTTGATTTTAAGGGAGATGATATTTGATTTCATTATGAAGACTTCTTCATTATCTTTTTCTAGACTTCTCTCCATTTCTTCTTTTATTCTTGTAGCTTCACATGTTTCGGCCTTGAGAAGATTGATGTTTGATTTTACTTTGAAGATTTTTTCATCCTTTTCTTCTAGTTGGCATATCATGGTGTTTCTCTCCTTTTCTTCTTCATCAACTTGTCCTTGTATGAACACCAAGGTTTCCATCACCTTCATAGCTCCTTGCACTTGTTTCCCTGCTTCTTATAGTTGAGATCTAAGAGAGGATACCTCTTCCTTGTATTGACCAATCTCTGCTTCAGGATTGTTCAAGCTCTTAAGTCTTTGTTCAAGGTGGCTTGACAAAGTTTCTTCCCTTTTCTTTGCCTTATGCAATTGATTTTTCATAGATATGACTTATTCATGATGCTTTCTTTTGTTTTGATGAAATTCCTCCTTAAATTTTGCGAGCTCCTCATCTCTTTCTTGTACTTGAAGCTTGAAAAGGTAAACTTCCTTCCTTGGCTTGTCTTGGTCACCATCTTGCACTTTCTTCTTAAGTTCCTTGTTTTCATTGTTAAAATTGTTAATCTCTTCCATGGAATCCATAATTTTATTTAGGAGATCTTCTTCAAAGTCTTCTTTGTTCACTTCATCTTCTAGGTCTTCTTTAGCCTTTTTGTCATCTCTCTTATCTTCAGCTTCCTTGACATATTTTGGAATTATTTCTTGTTTTCCATCATCTTCTTGACTAGAGATCATTTTCAACACTCCTTTTGAGTGAAGATAATGAAGTTTTTCCGATAGGACTTTTTCTCGCGAGCATTTTTCAAAATTGGCCTTCACAGAATTTGGTAACCCATTAAAAATTGCCCTCATTTCTCTTGTATTGTACTCCTTGGATTCTTCATCCATCTTGTCATTAGTAATCATTGATTTCCAAACTTCAATTCCTTGATTCTTCAAGAAATTCCTCATTCTTGCCTCCCATATATCAAAATTTCCATTGAACAATGGAGCCTTCGCAAATTGATTGACTTCCATTTCGATGGTTGAGGAAGACACATATTTAGGACTAGAGACTTTCTTCCTTGGCTTTGCCATTTATGTTCTAATGATCAACCTTCAAGTTGTTAGGCTTTGAGTGAAGATATTGGCTTTGATACCAATTTTGGAAATACTGAGAGGGGGGTGAATCAGTATTCCTTTTCAATTGTTAATTTTACCAATTAGATCACTTATATTTAGAACAAAAAATCAACAATCATGGAATAGATATTTTTATTAATTTATTATTTACAATAAGTAATCACAATAATGATATAGGGCTCCAACTCTATATGAAGACTCCAATATTCCAAGCTCCAACCTGTATTGTGCCAAGCACCAAATTGGTCTTTCCAAGGCTCCAACCATCTCAAATTGAGGCACCGACCTCTAGGGATACAACCCTAGCTCTGGTACAGCCTCCGACTTGGTTTCTTGAGGACTCCAATCCTATAGGGCTCGAACCCTATCTTTGAAGGCACTGACCTTGTCTCTATGAGGCTCCAACCTCTTGGGCTCCAACCCTCAACTTCACTTCGCCGAAATATATTTGGTTATTCTTCATGACTCCCAACGTCTTCTTCAACAAGTCATGTCAATATTTAGCAATGCCATCACTTATTATGCACATCACTTCATCAATGGAAACCTTGTCTTCTTAGAAGGTGTCACCACTGACCTTCATATTACTCGAACAAAGATCTCCAAAAATCACCTCATGATGACTTCAACACTGCATCATGTCTCCAAGGTTGTCTCCAAGATCAACCTCTGAAATTCTTCAATAATGCCTTAAGGTATGCAAGATTTCAGGGATTTTCCAACAATGTTTCAAAAGAATATGCTCCAATGTTCCAAGGATGCTTCTTCAATTATTCCAAAACTATTTTTAATTATGTTTATTCAGCAATTATTTCCAAGTACCCAAGCTTAGGTATGCTCCAAAATATTCTTTAATATGTTGCGCCAATATGCTTCAAAGGCTACTCTCAAATCTGCATAACAGGCTTTCAACAATGCTTCCAGATGGCTTCAATAAGCAGCTTCAAAGGGTATTCAACATCCTCTCAACTCTTCTCCAAAGTGTTTCTCAGCAAGGTATTCAAGATACTCTCCAGACAATTATTCAAACTCTTTTCAAAGGCTACTCTAAAAGATACTAGAACTGTGTACAAAAGTAATGTTGCTTGCTTCTCCAAGAAAGACTGTTACTATGGCTCAACAATTTTATTTCCAATAGTACTTCAGCTAGTCCAAATGATATTGTTCTTAGGATCTATAATTTTTTATTCATATCACTTATCTTAGTTATCTATGAGACGAGTATATGCTGTGTTATTTTACTCACAGTCCTGAAAAAATTCTGTGTTATATCATGAGGTGTCTCTGCCCTTACTTGACCACGTCCTTCTCCAGAAACAAGGTATAAACCCTTATCCAAGGCTAGTTATAGGTTTTTGCACCCTTTTTTGTTGCTGAAGCAATCCATACAACTCCTGTAATAAACTAGACACCTATGGCTAGAAAAACAGAGACTGCGCACACAAAAATTTTACCATAAAACAGACCCAGAATTCTCTCAAGTTATGTAGCCTGCTCTACTACAGTTCAGATCTGAAATGGAGAAGTAAAGAAACCTAAAACAATCCCTTACTCCTAAATCTTTGTCTTTTACTCATGAAAATACATCAGAGTGTGTTCTCTTCTTATCTTGTGCTTAGACTTCTGTAATCCGACTTTTCTGAGCTAAAATGGACAAATTTAGGTTTATATTTATAATTTTTTTCCAAAATGAAAATACATGACTATTCAAGCAGCATGCCAACCCTACATAAGTCGGCTCAAGTCGGCTAGGCAAAAATAATAATTTTTCTAACTTTAAAAACTCATTGTCTCATCAACCACTGGGTGTTTGGGGGCAAGTAAGGGCTCGTTAGGAAGGAAAAAATATGCTCTACAAGATGGTATAGGATCCATTTTGAAAGGATGCCTCCAGGGTGCCTAATTTTATTTTTCATTGTGACTTCTCTTGAATTTTTAGTGCAGAAGGCGATGAGGACAACAAGATTTCATTAATGGCTTCTCCTTTGTCATGTATCCAACAATGTCATTATATGTCATCAAGTATGGTGAGCTCATTCACGTCACATCTCCTATCATTGTCCATGCCATCGTCATGTATGTCCTTATGTGTGATAGTGTAGTAGCATCAATCATGTTACCAACCATTTCATAGTGCAGTATCCATTAATTTCCATCTAGAGAGCCCATCATGAGATTTATATTTCATCAATGTGAGGTCACTCATAGATAGTCTTGACATGATTGACATGGCATATTTAGACTTCCTTATTAAGGGTAAGGACATCATCTGGGTTCTAGGTCTTCTTCATCTTCATAGGGGGCATCTTCATGGTTAGTTCAAGGACATCATCATTAGGGTATTAAGATCAATGGACATTTAGGAAACATCACACATCATAAGAATTTTCCATCAGGAACAATGCCATATTGACATCAATGACAACCTTAATTAACAGAGGCATGAAAAGAATTTGGGTGATATTTTTAGCTGTTTTATTTTCATATCTAATACCAATAAGAGACAATGAAATTTTAAATGGACAGAACTTGAGGAAACTTTCGGATAAGCCCTCCTGAACAATTTCTTGCATATTGAGATTCTAAGCCACATACATCACCCCCACATGGTTGTTTCAACAAGTGGTGCCATAAATTTATGCATATATCAATTAAATAACTTCACATCCTTCCATTGGTGAAAAAAATCTTCCAAATTTTGGTAGAATTTATGCTTCTCGTTACAATTTTTATATGCTTTGATTTATTGTTTGTTTATCTAAAAAATTTTTTGATTGGACAGGGGAACACACAATACCCATTCAAGACCATTTATTACATTGAATTAAATATTTTTCTATAATTTTTCTATCTGGAATGCTATTTTCATGTCATAGAATTATCGATTTCCATTCTTTGAATTCTTTTCTAGGAAACCTAAAGGTCGTGATATGCCAACAAGTATCGCAAAGAAACCCTAAAATTTTTGTGATGTATATACTATAGAAAATGGAAAACTTTCTTAATTGCATCTTAGGAATATTTCGGCACACAATAGTAGTAATTATAATTGATTTTTCAAAGAAAAATATAATGCAAATAAATTATTGAACTTAGAAAGGAATTTTTGATTCTCAGCGGAGTGAAGGAAAGGCACTGACCTATCTTCACTGGTCTTCGATTGCGTGAATGTGTGTAAGAAATTTTTAATTGGGTACTCGGGAACTTTTTATGATGTCGATGTCAAAGACACTGAGAAGTAAGAAACAAAGAAGAAGAACAATCATGGAAATGTTTGAAATCGTTTGAATAAGAAACAACTGAAATGGGATGGGAAGCTCTGACTTAACAGGACAACATATGTAATTATGGTGCACATATTTTCAGCAAGTTGTTCATCATGAGGTTCCATATTTTCTGCAATTTGTTGAATTGTGCCTCATAAATATTTGGAAACTGGAATAATGTTACTATTAGACTGTTCGTGTGAGAAGGTTGGAAGGGTGAGAACAAATTTACAGATGTTAAAGCACCAGACTGGAAAACTCACCAATGTCAATTAATTACCCGAGGGACTCAAACCCTTCACCTCCTCATTACCCTCATTTTGGGTCAGCACGAATTTTAAGTATTGATTAACTGGGAACGACTAACAGGAGACCAAATTGTTGCACACATGTGTCATTATCCACATGTGTCATTAGCAGAATGAATTGGTTGACTAAAATAGAAAAGAGTTGATTCAAAAGAAAAGGTCTATTGACCTAAATATAAATACAAATATAATTTTATTATTATTATTATTATTATTATTATTGAAAATTCACACACACACACACACACACATAATTGATTATTTTTTTATAATAATAATAATAATAATATCGTAGACTTATTCACATAACATGGGTGTCTCTCAACTCATTTTAATTCTAAATTTTAACATAGACATATGTTTTGATCATTTTTATTTTCAATATTTAATGTATCTTAATAATATATTATTAAAAGTAAAAATAATATAATTTTTTTTACTTCCTTTTTCATTTTTTAAAAATTTATAATATACATTAAAAGGGCTTCGGGATTTTCTCCAATCCATTTTCGCTCCTCACGACAAGGTAAGTTGTCAGTTTTCTCACTTCTCTCTACCCTCCTTCTTTGATAACTTGACATATTTTCCTATTCCTTGTGGGTTTTGGAATTGCAAGGTTGAAGTTCATCGGGTAGCTAAGGGTATGCGACTTTGGTCTCTAATTGATATTGTCACAGGTCCAAGTTCTTACTGTCTCATGGCTTCTTCTACCTCAGTGAAGGGCCAACAAGGTCAGAGTTCCCATGGTCGTGGCAAGAAAATAGCTCAGACCCGTGAAGGAAATCTATCCCACTCCAGTTCAGGAAGAAAAGGAGGAGAAACAAAGGTCAGAAAACAACCTTCTGACTTATAATAGATGTCATTTATTCTTACCATGAGGGAAACTCACATCAGGTGCATCAGCTCATTACTGAGTTGGAAGTTTAACTAAATCAACAAGTTGTAGATATTGATATTGACATGGGAGGCTGGCAAGGCCTAGTGCCCAATCTCAGTCTCTCCTGAGGCCAATATTCATAGTACAAGAAAAATATTTATTTGTATTGGTTGGTGAAAAATATAATAGCCGAAGTGTTGGTGTACCTCCCTTCGGACTCACCTAAAACTACACAGTGATTCCCGAAATTTCGTAAGGAAAGTCAACAAATTCTGTTTCAACTTTAACAACAGAATGGATGCCTGAGTCACATTGAAAACACATTCATTGCATTGTGCAAACTGAGCTTCCATGATCCAATGCGAAGGATCGAGCTCTCGTGGATTCATTTGATAATTAATACCATGATGTTGTTTTGACTTTTGATATATGCAATAGTTTCATACTTTATGTTTTTAGTTATTTAGAGTATAGGAAGTATAAATATACCAAGACATATTTAGCACTTCTCATCAGGCTTATATATTCTGTTTTTGGATGGCATATCATTCACTTAGGTGGCCAACAAATCAAGTTTCCCTCTCGACAGGTTGAGGCCACCTAACCATTTGATTTCTCATTGTAACTTGTCCTTTTTAAAATAAAATTAATAAAAAAGTCCCACCAACCTTACAATATATATATATATATATATATATATATATATATATATATATATATATATATATATATATATATATATATTATAATGCCAATATTTTAAGATTAATTTATTTTTTTACAACTAATAATTGTTTAGATTCAACAAGATGATGAGCTTAGTGAAAATGAGTAGCCTTCGCTAAGTGGGCCCATAGGCTATTTTTAGGTTCAAGTCTATTTTTAGACATGGTGATCATATTTCAGAAGTTGCAGGATGCTATTTTTGGATGGTTGGTCAAGTTGGAAAAATAGATGAAATTATATTTTTAGAATATTGGGCGAAGTCTATTTATAGATCGTCGATCTAAAAAGAGAAGTGTCAATTATTATTAGCTCTTAATAATAATCCGAAAATAAACATCAACTTATTCTCTTGAAGCACTTAATTTCAGTGTACATATTTGGCAAATCAGTGGGCTGAAGGAATTACGCAATTACTAGGGTTTAGTGGTGGTTCATGCATTGAGGACTCAGTTAGAACTGAAGTCGTAAAGTTATGACAGAGTTGGAAGAGTAGTTCATGGAGTTTTTATTCAGTTTAACTCAGTTAAGCTAGTTGTATATAGTCTAACTGAATGATACACTAGTGAGAGTGGAGTGAATTAATTATTTAATTAATTCACAAATAATAACTGATTAGTCAACTAAAAAAATACAATAGTTAACTACAATGCATGTCAGTTCCAGTGGAGACCTAGTGGAGAGATAGGTGAAAGGGTAAGATGGACTATCCATTGTGACTATAGTGATGCATTGATTGCACCACACACACATTGGAGTTGCCAATGAGGATTGCACAGTTCAAGCAAGGTAGATTCCAATTCATTCAGGGGTCTTCTTCAGTAGGGATTGCACACTGGAGGTAGGCTATCAGGTGGCAAGAAATCGGTGCATGGATTTGCAGATTTCTTCTGATTAGTGTGTGACGATTGATTGTATGAGAGCTTGATGTACTAAGCTTTGTATGATATTGTTACATGATCTCCATGATATATAATATATTATAGTTGGGGTTTTCAGCTTTAGGCTTTCCTGTTAAACAACTATGTTATGTGCGATTGTTTTTATTGCTTCATGTGTTTGCAATTGATTTTAATTTCTGCAAAAGATTAACAGTGGAAGGATTCTATATTTAGAAAGAAGATAAAATATCGTTAGATCAGGAGAATTTGGATATATACATGCATCTTGTATATAATTTCTACATGGTATCAGAGTAGTGTTAATTCTTGAAGATTTCAATTGTGAAGAATTGTTGAGTTTGTTCTGATGGACAATTCGAATTTGCTGCAGAAAATTCCTCGTGCGACAGTTGAGTATACATTGAAATGTATTTCAATGCGTTGCGATTGGAGTATGCCCTTGATGATAGCCCAAATTACATATCCTGGAAGGATAGGATGGAGGCGGTGCTAGAAGATAATGGACTGAAGGAGTTCATCGATAGTGATGTTCCTAAGCCGGGATCTAGCGATGCTGCATTACTTGACACATGGAAAAAGAAGGTAGCAAAGACAAAAAGAATTCTGTTTGAAGGTGTGAAGGAACATATTTTGTCCAACCTTCACAGGAAAGCCACTCCATTTGCAATGTGGAAGGGTTTGACAGATTTTTTCCAAAGCAGCAACGACCAAAGGAAGTTGGCGCTAAACGATAAGCTCATAAAAATAAAAATGGAGAAGGGCGACAATATTCCAAAATATCTCACGAAGTTTCTCCACTATAGGGATGAACTGGGAAGTGTGGGGATTACCGTTGATGATGAATAATTGGTGAGCTTGGCTCTCCTTGGGCTTTGGAAGAGTTGGCATAGATACGAAGACTCTGTCAATGGATGGGAGAAACTTCCAGGATGGGAGTGACTTTGGTCAGATTTTGTGTAGGAGGAGATAAGGCAAAGTACTAGGGATGGCTCTTCATTGAAGAATGAAGATGAAGAGAATTTTATTTTGGCTGCCAATGCAAGGAAAGGGAAGGGGAAGAAATTTCCTTCAAAATCTGAAGCTAAATGCAAGAAGCAAGATTTGTCCAAGGTGAAGTGTTTTCACTGTCACGAACATGGGCATTTCGCCACTAACTACACATAGAAGAAGAAGAACAAGAAGGTTGTTGGAGCTGCAGCTCGAGAGGCCTTAGCCTCGCAATTTGAACTTGATTTCTCTTTGATCACTTGCTTGGTTTCAAGCTATATGGGATCGGTGTGGTATCTTGATAGTGGTGCATCTTTCCATATGACGGGAGACAAGGAGTTGTTTAGTGAATTGGAGGAGAAGGACCTTCAAATGCATATAGAGATGGGTGCCGATGGTCAATACATTGCGGCCAAAATTGGGACCATTACCATTGAGAGGGAGTCAGGTAATCCATTTCTGTTGAAATATGTTATGCATGTTCCAGGTCTGAATAAGAACTTGGTCTCGGTCGCAATGTTGGAAGACAAAGGTTATGTCGTTGTTTTTAGCGATGGAAAAGATTTCCTACGACATCAAACAATGGCTAAAACCAAGAGGATAGAGATTCGAGTTAATAATCTCTACATGCTGGAGGTAGATGGCAACACTACAATGATGTGCAAAGTAGAAGAGGTGGTGAGCCGGGATGAGGGCGAATTATGGCACAGGAGATTGGGCCATCTTCACCATGGCTCTTTAAATATTTTGCAGCAGATTTCTATTGGACATCCCAAGGGTACTCTTGTGCAACCAGATCAGTGCAAGGGATGTACTATGGGTAAGTTTGTGAAGACCACCTTTCATGAGAAGGAGAACCGTGCTTTGGTGATACTGGAGAGAATTAACACAGACGTGTGTGGACCTTTCTTGGTTGCTTCAACGAAAAAACACAGGTATTATGTTATATTTGTTGATGACTATTCTTGTAGATGTTGGATATTCTTCTAGAAGAAGAAGAGTGAAACATTCTCAAAGTTCTATTAGTTTAAATCATTGGTGGAGAAGGAGTCAGGGAAGCAAGTGAAGGATCTACAGAGCGATAATGGTGGTGAATATATCTCGGTTGAATTCAAATATTCTATAGCAAAGAAGGAATTTGAAGAGAACTCATAGCACCTCATAACCCACAACAAAATGGGGTCACTAAGAGGAAGAATAGAATGATTGTGGGTGTTTTACGAGTGATGCTACATGACCAGGGCCTTCTGATGCACTTGTGGGTGGAAGCATGCAACACTATGGTTTATGTGAAAAACCGGTGTCCTCATAGAGTACTTGGCATGAATACACCTGAAGAAGATTTTACTAGTAAGAAGCCTGATATTTCTCATTTGAAGATTTTGGGATCATCTGTTTACATTCATGTGACAAAGGATGCCAAGAAGAAACTGGAGTTGACAGCAGAATTTGGGATATTTGTGGGATACACATAAACACCCCATAATTATCGTGTGTATTTTCCAAAAAATCAAATGACTATGGTGCGACGAGATATAAAATTCAATGAGGTGAAAGCCATGAAGTTGTCACTTGAGAGGGAGCTACACTTGCATGTAGAGGAGGAACTTCTTGTTCCCAAAGATGAGCCTCTAGATGTGCATCAACCACAGGAGGAGATTCATGGAGTGGAGGAGTCCACTCATGCAAAACCAAACACCAGACAAGGCAGAAAGTGTACCACAGAAGCTGAGAGATTGAAGCTTGATGCACCATAGAATGTAGGATTCCCTACATCACAGCGTGGATAGAGACAGTCACCTGACCGTTTTACGGGATACATGGCTCTTATGAGTAAGTGTGTCGTGACAGAGCCATCTTCTTTTGAAGAAGCAGTGTAGGAGCCCACATGGGTAGATGCCATGGTGGAGGAGTATGACTCCATTGTCAGAAACCATGCTTGGGAGATTTTTCCAAGGCCGGTGGGTAAACCAGTTGTAGGATCAAGATGGATCTACAAGTTAAAGCAAGATATTGATGGGAGCGTCGAGAAGTATAAGGCAATATTTGTTGCCCGCAGCTTCTCACCTGTCACACGGTATTTTTCCATAACGACCATCCTTTCTCTCTCAGCGCAGATGGGTTGGCACATTCATCAGATGGATGTGAAGACTGCATTCCTTAATGGGATCATTTAGGAAAAGGTGTACAATGAGCAGCCTGAAGGATTTGAGATCTTCAGTAGTGAGTCACATGTGTGCATGCTCAAAAGAGCACTATATGGGCTGAAACAAGCACCTCGTGCTTGGTACACACGGATCAACAGCTATTTCACTGGACTTGGTTTCACCCAGAGTGAGGTGGATGCAAACTTGTACAAAATTGTGGTGAAGGGTAAGCTTTTAATCATTGTTCTTTATGTTGATGATTTAATACAAATGGGTGATGAGCAATTGATACACTCATGCAAGAAAGATCTTGTAAAGGAGTTTGAGATGAAGGATTTGGGCCTTGGGCCTCCTTCATTATTTCCTTGGATTGGAAATTTGGTAGCGGGAAGGTGAACTGTTTGTGTCTCAAGGCAAGTATGCTCGAGAGATAATTGAGAAGTTTCACATGCAAGGTTGCAAGCATATTGACACTCCTCTTCCAGGAAATTGGAGGAAAAGGGATGCTACATCAACAGAGGTATTGGATGCCACTTTTTATCGACAGTTGGTGGGTTTGCTTATGTATTTAGTTAATACAAGATCGGACATATGCTATGCGGTGAACCAGCTTTCACAAGCGATGGTTAAGCCTACCAAGCTCTTTTGGAAGGTAGGAAAGCATGTCCTAAGGTATCTCAGGGGCACATATGAGTATGGCTTATGATACAGACAGACAGATGAGGTGAATTTGCATGGCTTCACGAATGCAGATTGGGCAGGAAGCCTAACGGACAGAAAGAGCACATCAGGAGGGGTTTTCAATATCAGATCTACAAAAATTTCTTGGTACAGCAGGAAACAAAGATCTGTGGCACTCAGTTCAGCGGAAGTAGAATACCTGGCAGCAAGTCAAGATGCATGTGAGGCTATCTGGATGAGGAAGATCCTGGTTGGTTTGTTTGGTTCACATTTAGATCCTACAGTGATACATTGTGATAATTAGAGTTGTATTAAACTCTCGATTAATCTTATGTTTCATGATAGATATAAACATATTGATATCCGGTATCATCATATCAGAGATTGTGTGTAGTGGAAGATCATGTTGCTTCAGTACATTCCTACGGAAGATCAGGATGAAGATATTTTGATGAAGGCGCTCACCAGAAGAAAATTTGAATACCATAGAGGCAGGATCGGGGTGAAGGATAATCCCTATCTTGTTGAGAGGAAGTGTTAAAAATCAACAAGATGACGAGCTTAGTGAAAATGAGTCCCCTTCACTAAGTGGGCCTGCAGGCTATTTTTAGGTGCAAGTCTATTTTTATACAATGTCTATTTTTAGACATGGTGATCATATTTCAGAAGTTGCAAGATGCTATTTGTGGATGGTTGGTCAGGTTGGAAAAATAGATGAAATTCCATTTTTAGAATATTGGGCGAAGCCTATATATAGATCGTCGATCTAAAAATAGAAGTGTCGATTATTATTAGCTCTTAATAATAATCCGAAAATAAACATCAACGTATTCTCTTGGAGCACCTAATTTTAGTGTACAGATTTTGAAAATCAATGTGATGAAGGAATTAGACAATTCCTAGGGTTTACTGGTGATTCATACATGGAGGACTCAATTAGAACTGAAGTGGCAAAGTTATGACAAAGTTGGAAGAGTAGTTCATGGAGTTGTTATTCAGTTTAACTCAGTTAATTGAGATAAACTCAGTTGAGCTAGTTGTATCTAGTCTAACCGCATGATACACTAGTGAGAGTGGAGCCAATTAATTCACAAATAATAACTCATTAATCAACTGAACAAATACAATAGTTAACTACAGTGCATGTCAGTTCTAGTGGAGACCAAGTGGAGAGATAAGTGAAAGGGCAAGATGGACTATCCGTTGTGATTATAGTGATGCATTGATTTCACCACACACATTGGAGTTGACAATGAGGATTGCACAGTGAAATAAAGGTAGATTTGAATTCATTCAGGGGTCTTCTTCAGCAGGGATTGCGCAGTGGAGGCAAACTATCAGGTGGCAAGAAATCGGTGCATGGATTTGTAGATTTCTTCTGATTAGTGTGTGGCGATTGATTGTACTGAGAGCTTGATGTATTAAGATTTGTATGAGATTGTTACATGATCTCCATGATACATAATATATGATAGTTGGGGTTTTCAGCTCAGGCTTTCCCGTTAAACAACTGTGTTATGTGCGATTGTTTTTATTTCTTCATGTGTTTTCAATTGATTTTAATTTCCACAAAATATTAACAGTGGAAGGATTTTGTATTTAGCAAGAAGATAAAATATTGTTAGATCAGGAGAATCTAGATATATACATGCATCTTGTATATAATTTCTACAATAATCCTAAAATTATAATTTAATATTAAGCTATACACACATCACCATAAAATTTCAACACTTCATAATAGTTTCTCATGATAATATAAAATTTCAATACTTCATAATAGTTTCTCATGATGTTAATGTTAATATGTTATAATTGCTTACGATTTTGGTGGTATAAATTGTAATGGGTGTAGTTAATAATAGAATTTAATTTTTCGTATAATAAATGATATTTAATTTTGATTTTTTTTAAGAATAAATATTAAATATTAAGATATCATAATATGTTATTGCTGAAAATAACTATTTTCCACATTTTTTTTAAGAGAGATATTTTCTTTTATTAAGCTTTCCTTGTGATTCAGATTTGATATTTGCAATACTTTGATTAAATTTATATATTTTATTTATGTATGGGTGTATGTATGTGTTTATTTTTTAGATGTGTGTTGTGGGAAATTTTGTGTTCTTCTTTTGAGTCAGGAAATTGTTATTAGGAAATATTTATCATGTCTTTTTTAGTGAATTTATTGTAATGGAAAATTTTTAAAATATTCTGGAATTTGAGAATTAGGGAAGAGATAAAACTATTGATAATAAAGGGAGAGTGAAACTTTTGATTCCTCTCCTGTGATTCGAATCCCAGAATATTCCTAAATCTACAATAAAAAAACTATGACCGTGTCAGATCTCATGCTGAAAATTTGTTAGTGGTGTACGAATAGGTAGATCGTTCTGGTAACAATTTAGTCTTAGCTCTGCATATAATTCCCAAGTGTGCAATCGACGTGTACAACATGTAATTCTCCCAACATTTCTTCCTAATCGATCATCATGTCGTCAAAATAAAAAGGAAAATGAGAGCATGCTCCATCACGAGTCATGTTTGATCCATAGTCCCAGTCTCTATCAGTTCATTGTTCAAGGTTATAAAGCATGTGATTTATATCTATACAAAAATCAATCGAAGTTTAATTTGGTTGCAGCATATGATATGTGTGTAAACATGACCTGTTGGAATGTGTGGTGTAGATCATGTAACACCTGCATATAATTTTTTTAGTGAATGTTGATTGTCTGGCTTGCATTATAGAACTTGATACCGCCAGGAAAGTTGAATTTCATGCCTTAGAAAGTGATCTGTATTGTGAGAAGCATGAGGGTTGCTGAAAAATTTTGAGCTAATAAATGCATATCTGTTGAGTGATGAGGTGAGGAGCTGAAGGGGCGTGGATGCCTAGAGGAAAGGGTGGACCAAATTTTTTAAGCTTTGACTGACCATTCTTATTGAATTTCGAACGATTGTGTTTTTTATTAATTAAAATTGGGCAAACAAAATTAAATTTCACAAATAGAACTATTTTTCATACTCAATTTTTTCAAAAATATGATACTAATATATAGTTGGTAATAGATCCAATGAATCCCATGTAAGATTACGGAGGTTTAGACATTCTCTCAAACAAATCTCAAACCAACTCAAAATTTATGATGTAATTATTATGTCCAAGTTCTTCTCTTAATGTTTACATGTTAAAATAAAAAATAACACAAATTACAGTATAGAGAATACATATTACAACAAAAAAATGATTTGTTGGCCTTGATCAACACCCAAATCCACTCTAGAATCTCACAAACTCTGCTCTTTCTTCACCACCTCATCCTCGAGTTGTCACTTGACCTCCATTTAAAACATAAACCCCTCTAACCATTTTTTATGAACTTGCATAATCAACAATGTTGACATACTTTTCTCTGCCAAATTACATAGCTCGTTGTAACTATCTGAAAAAATAGACAAGTAATGAACCATCCTAAGGACAAGCTCAGATCTGTTAGATGATATAGCTCACTGTATCTGACATTAATCTAGGATAGTTATATGGGTATTGAATGTGTTCAGAATTTTACCACACAACTTTACCTTTTCACACACACTGAGTAACATTTAAGAATAACTTGTAGTTGATGTTTCTAGATTTACACCATCTATCAACTTTATAAAAATAGGTAAATATAACGAAATCAACAATATGTTCTTGTGGCACTGTATACAGTGAGAACCACTAATTTCATTACATTATTCTATTCATGATGGGTTCATTATACATATAAAAGATACTTAATACTATATATATAGCTCTAAGATAAAGCAATGAATCAAGACCAAAATTTTGTGATTGCAAAACACCCAACTAATTGATGACTCTCCATGCATGGATGAAACAATGGTAAAATATTTTAGTAAAATGGTATGTCATGCATTGCTTTCTAAAATGATGAATTTATTATTGTTTATAGTGGTAATGAATTTCAATAAGGAAACTCTTCCACCACAAATCGTTGGCAACCTTTCAACAAAATATCATATGTATAACATGCATAGAGGCATCATGAAGCCATTAAAATCAGAGTTTGGTGCAAAAGTAGATGCAAAGAGACAACAACAATGACTGAAAAGGAAAAAAAAAAAACGTAGATTGGTGATTGAGATTTACTTAGTTCATGGATGTATTTGGAATTTCATATTAAGGAGCATGATAACCATAAGTGCATACACATTGCAAAAGAGGAAAAACATAGGAAACCATATAAATAAGAGAACACAACTTGATAATGGAGTTCATCCAATGTGAATTACGTCTCCTGGCCTTGCTCAAATTGGAGAGGCATTTTGCATAAATATTATTAAAATAAAAATTCATACATGGAAAAAATTGAACCTTATAACTCCAATTTCGCAGATGACCTAAAAATGCACTGCTCCAATGAAGAAACAACACGGATGGTTGAATTCCCAATGAAAACCCATGAAATTTGACTATAAACTTGGCCAAACTCTGTCACAGTCACTTTTGAGGCTCTATGGAATCTAAAGATTCTCTACAAGATTCCTTATAGGGATATTTTGAGAATATTCTAGGAATATGCCAAGGACTATTCCTCACCTATATTTCCATGCAAACTTGGTACCAATCATGGTTCTACATGTCTACCCGCCCTTCCCCAATATCACAATAAAATGTGACTCCTCTCCCCCAGCGGTGTGCGAACGAGTGATTAAATAATGTATCACGAGCGAAGGTTCCAATAGATGCCACTTGGCACAGTGGTGGTGTGGTTCCCCAGGGGACGTTCATCACCCACAAGTCATAGGTTAAACCCCTAACTCATATAATTTGACTTTGGTGTTGCCTTTATTTGAATAAGAGGGTTGTTCATTTCTCGACGACCATTGGCATTGTCAGTAATCCAGTTGGTGATCAGCTAGGTGGGTTCGACTCCTGTCAGTGTCTTATTTAATTGGTCATTCATCATTTCTTAATATATATAATATATGATATTTGGGGGTTGGCAGGTTTTTCGTTTAGGTGGCCCGACATCCATATATTTTTGTAATATATATTTTTAAATAGAGAATTCAAAATCACCAACTACACTTTTAAGGGTCACTGGAAAAATTAAGGACGCGAAAAAATTGTGATTTCCATCTGCTGCGAAGTTTAAAAGTGTCACTCAATTAGCAGAAAGGTCAGACTACCAACTGGGTGCTAGATGGTACATTTTGATTGCTTTGTATCACTAACTTTGTTGCTGATTGTATTACTTACATCATCTTCTGTATAGGTGATTTCATTTGCCACGTGTCATGTTTTTATTGGTCCACACCCTTATGAGTATTTTACCACATAATAATCCATACAAATGATGTCAACATCCATAATGTTGATGTCAGCTACCACATAATAGTCTATGGGTCATGCCTACAAAAATTTTAGTTGTTTGTTGAAAAAATTAGTGGGGCATAACTTCTACATACAATGTCGGATTGAGGTGTCATTTCCACCATTAGATTCAGAACGAAAGGCTCTTCTATATGATATAGTTTTCATCAAGTTTTCACAACTTTTAAATTTTGGCCTTTTAGGATCCTCCTAGATCATTCCTCCCCACTAATCATCTTTTGGACCTCCAAAAGCCTTATCAATCAACTCAAAAGTGACATAATTTATCCCTTACTTTCTCCCTTTCAATCCAACAGGCCTTACTCGGAGGCATCCCCTTGAAACCAATATGAAGCTACTCCACGCCTCCCCATCATGAATTCCTAGTCCTCCTATCAAGAATATTTTCTTTAGGTAGTTTTTCTAAGTATTTAGGTAAAAAATCATCTACTGAAGGAACCTATCCAACCTCCTCAGTGTCCATGATCAAAGGAGGCTCATAAAGCTTCAAGTTTTCAACATTCATCATTGAATACTTTGAAAGGAGGCTTATAGACTGAAATTCATTGTCCCCAACCTTCTCCAAGATGCTGAAAGGACAATATTGGATTTTATTCAATTTCTATCCTTCTCCCTTCATTATATCCTTGCTAATATGGAGCCATACCATGTCTCCAACCTGGAACATGTGATCAAAGTATTTATCAGGTTGAGCCTTGTATTGAGCATTACTTTTCCCCAAGTTTTCCTACAGTGTTTGGCCAATATTTTCGATTCATTGAATGAAATTATGTGCTTTTTCATTGTCACTTTGTAACCCGAAATCTTCTTCCTTTCCAAATACCATGTGGAGGGGATCCTTCGACAGGTATCCAAAACTTGTCTCAACTTCATGAGATTTTAGTGGATGAGTGTAAGACCCTGTTGTGTGCATGTTGTATATAAGTAAGCTTCTAATCTCATATCTTGGAATGCTTGCCACAATAACCTCGAAGTGAGTGATCCACTATGTTATTGACAACCTTTTTTTTCTATCATTCTATGGATGAAATTTCCTTCTCCTCTTTAGTTTAGTCTCTATAACTCTCTACAAAATTTTCCAAAACTACCCAAGGAATAAGGAGTCCTGATTAGATACAATGGACGTGAGAAACCCAAACTGGACCCACACATACTAAAATCATTGTTGAGAAGTATACTCTATTGTTATCTGCTTCTTACATGGGATTAAGATACACATCTTACTAAATGGATCCACTATAACATACAAATAGTCATGACCTTTCCTAGACATAGGAAAACCCCCAACAAAGTCCACAGACACACTTTCCCAAAGACGACAAGGATTAAGAAGTTGTGCCCATAGCCCCAATTTTCTATTCGTGGGCTTGAAAACTGAACATGTCACACATCCCTTTACATATTTTGATATAATTTATTTTATGTTAGGAAAATAATAGAACCTATCCAAATGACAGAAAGTTTTCCCTACACCAAAATGACCCAACATAAGAGAAGTATGTGATTCTTTGATTACATGGAATTTTTCATTGGTGGGAATACAATGTTTTCCAAGATGGTAAAAAGAATTCCACACCAATGGTAGTTTTCTACCTATGATCCAAGGGTTAGATTTTCATAAATCTCCTTGAAATATTCATCAAGAACTTATTGTTCAAAATAAATTTCATGAGACAAAGAAGTATTTTTCAAAATAACAGATACAGAAATAAGAGAACGAGAGAGCATATCTACTACTTTGTTTCTAGTGACCTTTTTATATTTGATTACCAAGTGAAACTGCTGAAGAATCCCATCCACTTGAAATGAAGTGTCTACTGTAACTTGGTTTTCAATTGGAGGTAATGTAAGGGATATTGGTTATTTTAATGAATAATTATCTCCTTACCAATCAAGTAGTGTTTCCATTTCTTCATGCTTTGCACCAAAGCATACAACCCCTTGTCATAAGTGGAATAATTGTAGTATACCTAGGGGCGATAATATGAGTTGTACCCAGGGGGGATCATATGGCATACATAGGGAGGTACCCAAGGAAATAACGTAATGTAAGGATAATAAATACATGGGCCATAATTAATAAATAAAGTGGTTAACCCACATTATGGAAGGGACCAAAAATAGTTAGGAAATAATGTTATAAGCCCATGGTATTGGATGTATGACCCATGGTATTATATGTATGAAACAGATATAGAGGCTAGAGACTCTCCATTGAGATATGTCAAGGATTATTGTATTGACAAGCATTTGGCTTGTGGAGTGACCTCCTTCCTTAAGAATTATTTGTATGGTGTTGCCCTACCTCAAGGATTTTGATATTAATAAAGAGAAGATTTATAATTTATATTCTTGAATCGTTCATTGAATTTATTGAATTTATTGGGAATATCTTCCATTATCATATAATTGCAGGCCATATCTATTACAAGTAGAATCAAAGAAATTTCTTGGGAAAAGTGGGAAATTCTTTATTTTATTTTATTTTTTGTGGGAATTTTTTGGGCGGCGAAGTTGCACAGAATATATGAAACTTTTGGTGCAAAAAAAGAAAAAAAATATATATTTGGATTCGTTGTGAAAAATTAGTCAATCTCAAAAAACAAATATGTTGAATGAGAGTCCATATGAGGGAGATATCGCTGATTTAAAATCAACTGTGATGTCAAAAAATTTCTGACGAAAATTCGTGGATGACGACTTTCTTGTCATTTTTTGCATTTTTTGGTGCCCAATTTTAGAAATTTGATTATATATCTGAGTTCCCCTTGAAAAATCACCCGATTTGAAAAACAAAATCAGTCGAATCAGAGTCTGGATGAGGGAGTTATCATTGATTTAAAATCAACTATTTTTTTCAGAAATTTTGTGACGACGGGGCAGTTGTAGCGTGGATCTAAGTTTCTAGAGTACCCAGATTGAGATTTTGGTCACATAGGAAGATGTAGAATGACCGCTCCATTTTCGAAAACAAGTGATAATAACGATTTTGAGTCATATTGACCAAGTTATTCCCATTTTTAATTTTCACCCAACGGTAAGTAATTTCTAAAGACCCTCACTCTATTTTCACGGGTTCTAAAAATATATATTTTATAGGAAAAGATGATGGCCCGAGAATATTGAAGAATTTAGACAATACCAGAAGCCTTGATAAAAATATTTTTGGAGAATCAGTTTAGTACTTGTCATGAAAGATGAGGCTATTAAATGGTGGTACTCACTTGACAAGATAGTGAGGCTATTTTCTAGTGAAGAACTTGAAAAAATAATTTTGGAAAAAACATCTAATACTCAAAAGAAGGACAATAAGAAAAATTAGATGTTATTTACTGCAAGTATATCCTTATTACAGGTTCATGGTTGTATTCATAAAGAGAATATCATTGTGTTTATTAATCCTAGTTGCAAGCGGAATTTTATTAATGTTCATTTGACTAAAAGATTGAAAGTCCTAAAAAATCAAATAAAGCACACACATGTTGATGATAAGGAGGAGCAACTTTATCAATATTTAAATATTTCTATGGATAAGTATGTGTTGCATTCTAATTTGTATACTTCATATATGGATAATGGGGATGTTGTATTTGGATACCCTTGGATGGAATATGTGGGTAATGTAAATATCTATCTGGAGAATAAATTCATGAAGCTTTGCTATAAAAATAAGAAAATAACATTGCATGATATTTTCATTAAGGACTAGGCAAAGCCTTTGGAGGTAAAAGAAAAAATCTCTAATGACACTGACACATTAGATGATGGGACTTTGATGGTCGACAATCACACACAGACATCAGACCAGGTATCAGAAAAAATGCCAGACACTAATAATGGAGGTACCACAAAAGGAACCTAATACCACTCGGGCTCCATCAGGTGGAAAATGGAAAAAAGATAATCCATCAACTAAAGCTTCATCATATCACCATCTGCATCACCCAACAAGACAACAACCAACAATATGGAGAAGAATTAGCAACAAGGACAACAACCCCTGCACAACATATAGAGAGGTGTGATTATCCAACCACAACACATCAACACAGAGGAACCATCATCCATCTCAAGAGAGTGAGGCGACAACTATATCAAGTGTTCACCTTTCTCTGGGATGGCTAGATGTGAATGCATGGCACGAGTGGACTACTCTTTTGACTAGATATTATTATTTGTGTTCTTCTCATCTTTCAGGGACGAAAAATGTTTCAGGGGGATGGAATGTAGTATGCCTAGGGGGGATAATATGGGGTATACCTAGTGGGGATCATATGGGGTACAAAGGGAGGTACCCAAGGAAATAATGTAATGTAAGGATGATAAATACATAGACCATAATTAATAAATAAAGTAGTCAAACCACATTATGAAAGGGACCACAAGTAGTTAGGAAATAATGTGATAAGCACATGGTATTGGATGTATGACCCATAGTATTTACCCATTGTATTATACATATGAAGCCTATATAAAGGTTAGAGACTCTTTATTGAGGGATTTCAAGGATTATTGTATTGTCAAGCATCTGGCTTGTGGAGTGATCTCCTTCCTTAAAGAGTATTTGTAAGGTGTTTCCCTACCTCAAGGGTTTTGATATTAATAAAGATAATATTTTTGTTCTATATTATTGGAATTTATTGAAGTGATTGGGAATATTTTCCATTGTCATATAATTGCACGTAAGATCTATTACCATAATTCACAACAGCGTGAGATATTGTCTCTGAATGGTAACATACATTTTTCCTTTGTTGCATCAACACTGCACCCATGACGTAACCAATGACATATGTTTCAATTTCAGAAGTTTGTTGGAGTTCGTGCAAGGCCAAGACTCTCGTGGTATTAATCTTCTTGAGTCAGGGTATCGAAATAATTATATTGATATCCTCACCCACATGGAAACTTTTAGGGGTTAATATTCGTAGGTGGGCTAATTTTCCTTGTTTAAAAAAAAAAAAAGATTCGCCAATTTCCATTTTTTATAAAAATGATTTGCCCAAATTTTACAATATAAAATTATTTTAACTTACAAATCGCCAACATTATATAGAGAGTATATAGAAAATCATTATAAATTTGAATAACTTTACAAATATATCAATAAACATTTTATAATTTGCATATTAGGGACTAGTGAGATTCGCCAATGTTTTAAACTTCAAAATAATTTCCCATCCTTAAAATTTTCCTTGCTCACCACTCAAAATTTTTCTTCACACTTGTCAAATAATGCAAGGGAGATGTTATTATGGAGAATTTGGCAATGAAACTTCTTCAATACTACACGACACCCAAAAATTTGTGGACTTACTATAACTCTGTTAGACTTAGGCCACTTAAAAATCACATCAAATTTTGAAGGGTAAATTTTCTAGTGTCCTCCTTCAACAATATGACCTAAGTAAACTAAAGAAGTCTTACCAAATTCACATATCATTATTTTTACATAAAATTTTTCCTTTTGCAAAATATAAGCACCTTCTTAACATGATTCAAATGATCTTCCCAATCTCTACTGAAAACATCTATATCATCAAGATGCAAAGGCACAAAATCATCAATAAAAGGTTTAAAAATATCATTCATCACCCTCATAAATGTGGTCGGAGCATTGCATAGTCCAAATGTCATCACCAACCCCTCGAAATACCCTATTTTGTATTGAATGCAGTCCTCCACACATCATGTTCTACAATTCTAACTTGATGATAGCCATTGTTCAAATCCAACTAGTGAAATAAACAACATTTTTTAACTAATCTAATAAATCATCAATGTGAGGGAGAGGGGAGTGATTTTTCATCGTAATCTTGTTGAGTGCTGGATATTCCACACACATCCTCCATTTTTCTTCCTTATTTGGCACCAACAGTATGGGTGAACTATATGGAGAAGAACTAGGTCTTACGATCCCTTGGTTCAACAATTCTTGTGCTTGTTTTTTTATCTCCTCCATTTCAATATACAATAGCCTGTACATGCCCACATTAGGTAAAGGAGCCTACTTTTGGAGATTAATTTCATTTTGGATCTCTTGCTTTAGAGGCAACCCAATTGGTTCTTGAAAAACCCCACCATAGTTAGAAACAATTTCATTCCATTCTTTCTTGTAAGCGATATCACAACCTTGGAAAGATTCAGATTCTTCTGCATCCTTTTCTCTCACAGTCATGAGCATTAAAAATTTCCTGTAGTTTATCAATATCTTCTTTTTTCCTGTACTAACAAGATTTGCACTGATCTTGACACGATGAGCCCTGAAAATATACTCCACCTCACTTTCATGAGATGGTATTTTTTTTCATGCTGACAAAAAACTGCTTTCGTTTCATAGAAATATGGAATCCCCAACAACATGCCACATATATCCAAAGATACAACATCCACATCAACCTCATCTAAAATTTTTGATGCAATCAAAAACCTAACCCTACATTGCCTAGTTACATGCAATTTTGCTTTGTCACATACCCAACCAAGAGGGTAGGGTTTTGGATGAGGCTTGGTATGTACAACTCTCTTATAAGAAATTTTAGCCCAAAAGTGGCCACCTCAGGAAAATAATAAAATAATAGCTATGAATTTTGGAGGGAAAAGAAGAAAATTATTTTTTTAATTGTATTTTTGGCTTATCTCATATGTTTACTCAAATTTCAAGTGTAGACACTCATTGGATGCATAATTAAATTCCACGTCTAACGAGTACCCATTATCATACTTTTAAGAAAACTCACATTGTCAAAAAATGAAGATACATTAAAAAAGTGTGTTGAACATATTTCTTTAATGTATCTTCATTTTTTGACAATAAGGGTCTTCTAAAAATGATTCCTAATGGGTACTTATTGGATGTGGAATTTAGCTATGCATCCAACGACTTGTTTCACTATGGAGCTCATGAGAGTCATTCTTATCTTGGCTATATTAATTTTTTTCTTTGAGCTAGTTAAAACAGAGAGATACTTTTGATCTTCTAGAGTAGGGTTGATGACCTCCTTATAATAACTTAATTTCATTTTAGCCTCTAAATATTTCTCACACCACATTTCCTCTTTAATCTTAGAAGTGACAATATTTTTAATGTTATTAATATTTTGTAATGCAACATTTTTGTCGATCCCCCAATGGTTTAACGAGGCCCTCGTATCTTTTTACCAACCTTGCTTGAGTCTTAGTTGGTTTTTGCTGGAATTTAAAGCTAGCTTGGGAAGTCTATGGTCTCCCATGTTATGGATTTTATTTTATGTATTAAAATACTATAATTTTTTTATTTATTAAAATTATAATGTTTTTAAACTATGTTTGAAGTTATGTATATTAAATTCAAGTTTTATTATCAAAATTGGTTGAGGATGGGCTTCTTTAGCAAGGTAATCAACCATCAAACCTCATTGTGGGTGGTTGTGCCTTGTGCTAGGGGAAGGAGACATGCTAAAAAAATCTAGTGAGCTTAGGGCTAACGTGGCCTAGGCTGTCTTTGATCCCTCAACTTGATCCCTCAGTGACTTTGACACATTAGATCCTCAAACTTGCACCCTATACATATAAGCAATATTGAAATGATATGTTAAAAAAATGATACATTATAAAATATGGTTGTAATCAAAATGTTATTTTTAAAGATATCCACATCTGGAAATAAATATTAATAATTATGTATAAGGGTGATCATCTAGCTCTTTGTATAATTTCTTTTTATTTTAATATAAGTTATATTTTAAGAGTAAGGTCATTTTATAATAAAAATGAATAATACAAATTATGTTCTAAATAGAAATATAATATAAGCTATAATAAAAAGAGAATGAATATGTTGTAAAGTAATTAGAAGTAAAAAACAATGTGTGAGAAAAATGTTTAAATCTTATATTTCAACAAAAAATTTAAATAAACTACTTGAAGATCTATATTACTTAATTTATCTAGATACCAAAAAAAAATTATTAAAATAAAATATTTTAATGTAATATATAAAAAAATCTTAAATGTGAATTATCAATAAAATATTTTAATAAGAATTAATACTAACATGAACTTAAAAATATATTAGTAATAAAGAAACCATTATTTTTAATAATAATAAAATCATTATATATAATCATTTTTAAAAAACATGAAACAATCAAGTTTTATAATTAAAATATTTATTTGACTTTATATATATTTTATTTAACATTTAAACAATAAAATTTAAAACATTATATTTTTCACTCTAAAAAAGTTATCACCTCTCCATTCATGATACTCGATTAAATCCATACTAATACATGAAGATCAATCCATCTAATACATCATTAATAACCATGATGTGTTCAGGCATCAAACGACTAGGCTGACCTGAAAAGCTATGTTCTATGGGTGGTTGCAGTAAAGAAATAAGCAAATTACATTCATGTTCACTCATTTTCATTATTTAAAGACTGGTTCATCTGCTTCTCTCTTTCCCGCTGACTCGCTCTTCTGTGCTAGCCTACGGCTCGGCTTCCTTTGCTCTAATCCCATAGATGTTCCTGCATCACATCTGATAACAAAACTGTTTCTATCACCCATGTCCAGGTTTGATATTGTGGGTTTTAAACCTAGATTTTGTCCAGCTTCTGAATGGATCTCATTTATGGTTTTGTGTTTTATCTCTTCACGTCTAGGAACCCATTTATTATCACGCAATTCAATAATCTCGCCAACCCTGTATCTCATTTGAAATCCAATGTCTCCGCTGTTACAAAGCTGCTCCATTCGGGCAAAATAAGAATCAACCATTCTGCGAGACTCACGGTTTTCTTCAAGTTGTTTCCCAACGGTATTGAAAAGTAGGCAAAGAGACTCCACATTTTCCTTGGAGGGACGAGCCTTTGAGTCATGAAAAACTAACAAGTGTTGAATACAATGATGAATAATTTTTCGAGGTACCATTTTCTGCTTGTAAAGCTCCCCAATAAACCTAATATTTCCTAGAGTTCGAAGATTTACCATCCTCTCCTTCTCATGGCGTTCGGCTTCTTGATCTGGGTCTGTCATTTCTTTGATTTCGTCTCGCAACTTATCTGCACCTTCAAATGTTGCTTGGCAACTGTTCAAAAGCATCCCCCTGAACGCTATTGGCTTCCCATCTGGTTCTTCACATGGAAATTCAGGGAGTTTTATACTCAGTTCCCAGCACAACTGAGCATACATTGGGCAAAATGTTGGTTCTAACACCGCCCTGTTAAAAACAAGAGATGTGACACCCTGTAGGATGTCTGCAGAATTAATCCCGGAATTTATAAGTTTACATTTGAGAACATCAAACTTTTCCGGAGTTAATTTGTTAAGAATCCCAATGACAGTTTTTAGAACAAGATCCTTTTCTGTCAAGGCTTTCCCCATGGCAAACCAACAAATAAGGAGCAGGGGACGGTTCAGGCCCTGGGGATGCTGAATTTTGAAGTTCAGAAAAGGGTCGAGCAGAATGGGTTTCTTAATGCAGAAATGGACTGGAAGAGCCGATGTTGAAGCAAACGTTCAAAAATGAGATTTAAAACCCTGACTTTAATGACAAATATATTACCACGAAGTAGAGAGCTATATTGAAGTTATTTGCGATTTCCAGCTTCTCTAGTAAGAATCAATGGAGAGTGGGATTCATGTGAAACTCTTTTTGAAATTCCATTTCGACTTTCCGACCAAATCATGATTAGTACTTTCGAGGATTCCATCTCAACTTTTCAGAACAGATTGCTTTCCATGAAAAATAATGTTCTCTACAGATTGCTTCGTATGAAAGAAAACATATGAGCATTAGAGTAGTCACGGAGAAGATTCATTATGTTGGTTGATTAAGATGATTGAAGATTTATATATTAAGTTTATGCACACATATACTAAGCGTGAAGTATCTTAGTTCCAAATATTAAAGTGGTCTCAGACCTCTAATTATTCATCTTAGAATATTTTTATGGAATGAGTTTTAACCAAAAGGGGCATTTAACCCATAGATCCAAATAACTTATTTAATAAAAAAAAAATGTCAAAGTTCATATGGTTATCTAAGTTATGAGATTCCCTTTAGTTGTACATGCTAAAGGTTGCGAGGCAGATAACAATTTTTGGGATAAGCTCAAGTCATTCTATGAATCCACAAACACGTCTTGTCGTGGCGGATGGTGTTAATAAAATAAAATTAAATTCATGTCAAATGCTTGGAGCAGAAAGTGTCTCTTTATATTTGGATAGAGTCAAAGAAATATCGAATTAAATTTTTTAAGTGAAGAAATGGTTCCATAATTATGAATAGTTTTATTATTGACTATGAATCACTTATTAGTAGTATTGTAGGTAGGGAGAAAGTTCCCTTTTTTTAAAAATGGTATGAAATCTCTTCCATCGAGGAGATGCACAAGAAGACTAAGAACAAAAACGATTCAAATGATGTTGCACTATTGTCAAAAAGAAAGAAGACCAATAAAAAATGGCCAAAGAAAAACTATGGAATGAACCAAGCAATGAACCAAGCTGCACATTTAGTGATGGTGAATATTCCCACAAAGAAATATAATTTTAACGGTAGATGTTACATTTGTAAAAAAAAAAGGACACATGTCAAAATATTCCTTCAAGAGGAAATCAGTTAAAAACAAAGGGAATGGTCAACCTCATGATAACGGTAGACCTCAACAAGGTAACTGAGTTGATGGAGTTGATGAGTTGCTAAATAAGCTAGATGGTTTTTCCTTATTTTCTACTATTTATTTTAATGCTACATGCAAGGATGTTTGGTATATTAACTCAAGTGCAAACAAAAGTATCCTCATACAAAGTTGCTAATAGAAATTAAGGGGAGATCTCGAGATTTAGTTTTTTTGGGAGATGATCGATCTAATGAGGTGAAAGGAGAAGGAACCATTCCTATTCGAATTCCAAATGGAGGTATAGCACTAATAAAGAATTTTCTATATGTTCCTAGTTTTAGGGAAATTTTACTTTATGTTAGTGTTATTATTGAACAACACATGGAAATAAAATATGATAAAATTAGTTGCACAATATATAAAGATGGAAATATGTTTTGTAAAGGTGTTAGAGATGGTTATTTGTATGCATCACAATAATACTAAGATGGGGCGTGAATGAGTATTATATATTATCATTAGGGTTTTGGCCAAAGTAAGGTATCACGTTCACATGATGTATTGATGTATTGATGAGAAAACATGTTAGTGAGTCAGAGTAGTCGTCAGTATTTGGTCTATGGTTGAGAAACCCTAGTATAATCACATCATTTGTGTGAGTTGTGCATACGATATATGTTTTTTGATGTTAGAGGTCATATGCATGTGTTTAAAAGCTGTAGCACAATTTTAATTGTAAGCCTACATGAGACTAAGACTGACATGAATCAGTGTGTTTTTGGCTCATATAGTGTGAATTTCTAATACCTTTAAACCTTTAGTAAGAGATCACTCTTGAATACTTGAGGAAAAGATTGGATTAATCACTCTTCTCTCAACCAAATCTTCTCAATGCAGAAATAACTAAAGCAATCAACATATAGAGAATTAAATTTCATATCAATGTAGAAATAACTAAAGTAATCAACATATAGAGAAATAAATTTCACATCCATGGGATCGAAATGATAAGGAGAGATTACTTGCAAGCGGGGGACATCTTTTCCACTAATGTCAAAGGGGTTGAAGTAAGTAAAAACATTGCATGGTTATTGAGAAAATGAGTACAAACATTTCATGGAAAAATAAGCATACATTGAATAATCTATGAATGAGAAACAATTGGTAAAGGGTTAGGTGTTTCTCAGACACATAAGAGAATGAACAAATCAAAAAAGTATTGTTGATAGTGTTGTTTCCATCAATACCTCTTCCATGATTGGTTGAAATGTTTAATGTTTCCATCAATGATAAAGGGGGGTATTATTAGAATGTTTTGTCATTGATATCAAAGGTGTTGTCGTTATATGACAAAGTTCGTTGATCATTGAATTAGGTTATCGATGTCAAAGGAAGTGTCATGGAGTGGAAAATATCAGGTGGTTGAAGGTAGATTAATGATAAGGTAAAATAAGTGTTTGTGGAACAACATATTTAGATCAATTTTTGAAACAAAATATTGTTGAAAATGCAACAAGATGATGGAGCTTAGTGAAAAGAAGTCGCCTTCAATAAGTGGGCCTGCAGGCTATTTTTGGCGCAAAGTTTATTTTTAGACTATGTCTATTTTTAGACATATGGATCATGGTCTATGAGTTGCAGGATGCTATTTATGGATGATTGGTCATGTTGGTAAAAATAGATGGACCTCTATTTCTAGACATTGGGCGGAATCTATTTTTAGACTGCCAGGCTAAAAATAGAACAGTCAAATATTATTAACCCTTAATAATATTTAGACTATAAACATTATCATATCCTCTTGGAGCACTTCAGTTTGATGCTTTGATGTGGCACATGCAGCTGATAGAAGGAAATATGCTTTTCCTAAGGGTTAGTTGAGCTATTGCATGGTTGACTTTAGTTAGAACTCATGTGGCAGAGTTTGGTGGAGTTGATGAGACAGTTGGTGGAGTTGTGTTCGGTTTAACTTAGTTGAATTAGTTGTATTTAGTCTAACTGAAAAATACACTAGTGATGAGTGGTGTGAATTAATTATTAATTAATTCACTAATTATTAACTCATAAATCAACTAAAGAACACATCAGTTAACTGCAATGCATGGACAGTTCAGTGGAGACCAGTGTTAGAGGTGGGTGACAGGGTGAGTCTACTATCAGTTGTGACTATTGGCTGTGCATGAGATTTGCACACACATTGATTGAGATTTCCAATGAGAATTGCGCAGTTGAAGCTAGTGGGATTCGAACTTGGATCTCATCATTAATCAACTTGGATTGTGCAGTAGAGGCAAGCAGACTTGTGGAGGAGATTTGAACCTGTGACTTGTTCATCTTCCGTGCTAGTTTGTGTGTAGCATGTGAGATAGTGCTGAGAGCTGTGAGAGCTTTGTGCTATGTATTGTTACATGTTCTTTATCATTATAATATACAGATAGTTGGGGGTTTTCAGCTATATGCTTTCCCCATTACATACTGTGTTATATGTGTGCTTGATTATGTTTTAATGTGCGCATGCGACTGCTTCTATTTCCGCATATTGATGATCAATTGTAGAAGAGGTTATGTATTATGCATGAAGCTTAAATAGTGTGTAATCAGGATAATCTCGGTGAATAATTCAGCTATTATTCAAATTTCTACATGGTATCGGAGCGAAAATTGATCATCAGATCTATTACAGTGATTACAATTTATTTCAGTAGACAGAGTCTGTAAGTAGGCTAGGTAGCCTCTGGATCCATCCTTTCTTTGAAAGGTGATATATCTAGTAAATGCCCCTACAATCAATCTCTGTGCTAGAAATACTTTTTTCTCATAGATCGGAAGTGGTTGAGTTTTGAGCTGGTGGAATTCAAATTTGCAGTAGAATTTGGAATTTGAATTTGCAGCAGTTTTCTTGGTGTCGAAGTCAAAATGTATTTCAATGGATTGCGACTGGAGTATGCCCTTAAGGGCAGCTCGAATTATGTTGCATGGAAGGACAAGATGGAGGCGATATTAGATGATAACGGGCTGAAGGAGTTCATAGATGTTGAAGTCCCAAAGCCTGTTGATGCTGCTCAAGTTGAGGCTTGGCAAAAAAAGATGGAAAAATGTCGAAGGATTTTGTTGGAGGGCGTGAAGGATCACATTGTATCCAGCCTGCATGGAAAAGCTTCTCTATACTTAATGTGGAAAGCGTTGACAAATTTATTCCAAAGCAAGAGCGACCAGAGGAAGTTGGCGCTCAAGGATAAACTCAGAAAAATTAAGATGGAGAAAGGTGACAGCATACCGAAGTACCTCACGAAGTTCACCCAATGCAGGGATGAGCGGGGAAGTGTGGGGGTGACTGTCAATGAAGAGGACTTGGTGGACCTGGCTCTCCTTGGTCTTTCGAAGAGTTGGCATTCCTATCAGGACTCTATCAATGGTCGGGAGAAATTTCCAGGATGGGAGCGACTGTGGTCGAATCTCATGCAAGAGGAGATAAGGCAGAATACCAAGGATGAATCTTCATCAAAGGCATCTGATGAAGAAAATTGCGCTTTGGCTGCCAAAGAAAAGAAGGGGAAGAGCAAGAAAGCTTCTCAGTCTGGTGCGAAAGGCAAGAAGCAGGACATGTCCAAGGTGAAGTGCTTTCATTGTCACCAGCACAGACATTATGCCACAAATTGTCCGCAGAAGAAGAAAAATAAGCATGTTGCTGGATCTGCAGCGGGAGAGGCCTTAGCCTCGCAGTTTGAGCTAGATTTTTCACTGATCGCATGCTTGGTCTCAAGTGTGATGGGATCAGTATGGTTCTTGGACAGTGGTGCGTCTTTTCACATGACAGGAGATCGAGATTTGTTTTCAGATCTGGATGAGAAAGCTCTTGGAGTGCACATCGAGATGGGCGATGATGGTAGATACAGTGCGACCGGTATCGGTACCATTTCCTTTGAGAGCGAGTCTGGTTAACCCTTCATATTGAAGGAAGTGATGCATGTTCCAGGATTGAAGAAGAATCTGATCTCTGTGGTGATGTTAGAAGACAAGGGGTATGATGTTGTCTTCAGCGAGGGAAAGGCTTTCCTGTGCAGTAAGACAACTGGAGAAACCCGGAAGATAGGGGTTCGAGTCAAGAACCTGTATCAATTGCAAGTAGATGGCTACGCAGCAATGGAATGCAAGGCAAAAGGAGTGGTGAGCCGGGATGATGGCGAGCTGTGGCATTGGAGATTGGGCCACCTTCACCATGGAGCTTTGAAGATACTGCAGCAGATTTCTATTGGGCTTCCTAAGGGCACTCTTGCGCAGTCAGATCAGTGCAACGGGTGTACCTTGGGAAAATTTGTGAAAGCCACCTTTCATGAGAAGGATGGTCGCGCCATGACGATCCTTGAGAGAATTCACACATACGTGTGTGGACCTTTCTCAGTAGCTTCGACAGCAAAGCACAGGTACTATGTGATCTTTGTTGATGATTTTTCTCGGAAGTGCTGGATCTTATTCATGGAGAAGAAGAGCGAGACATACTCAAAGTTCTGTGAGTTCAAGGCGCTGGTTGAGAAGGAATCGGGGAAGCATGTGAAGGCTCTTAGGAATGACAATGGTGGTGAATTCATCTCTGCCAAATTCAAGGACTTTTGCAGCACAGAAGGAATTCGGAGAGAGCTCATAGCACCCTATAACCCATAGTAGAATGGGGTTGCTGAGCGGAAGAACAGAACGATTGTGGGTGCTGCACGGGAAATGTTGCATGATCAGGGCCTCCCCATTCACTTGTGGGCTGAGGCATGCAATACTGCAGTATATGTGTAGAACCATTGTCCTCACAAGATACTTGGCATGAGTACACCCGAGGAGGCGTTTTCTGGTAAGAGACCTGATATTTCCCATTTGATGATTTTTGGTTCACCTGTCTACATGCATGTGACAAAGGATGCCAAGAAGAAGCTAGAGCCGGCCGCAGAGGTTGGGATATTTTTGGGGTACACTGATACGCCCCACAACTATCGTGTGTATTTTCCAGACAGTCGCAAGACTGTTGTGCGATGGGATATCAAATTTTAGGAGGAGAAAGCCATGAAGTGTTTGCTTGAGAGGGAGCCAGAATTGCATGTAGATGAGGAGCTATTAGTTCGTAAGGATGAGCTTCAGGATGTGGATCAGCCACAAGAGGAAGTTCATGTAGTGGAAGAGACCACTCATGCAGCGCCAACCATCAGAGGGCGGAAGCGCACTACAGAAGCTGAGCGACTGGCTCAAGATGCAGAGAAGATTGTAGGAGCACCTACATCTCAGCACAGACAGAGACAGTCACCGGATCAGTACACTGGATACATGGCTCTTGTGAGAAAATGTGTCGTGACAGAGCTATCCTCTTTCGAGGAAGCTGTGGAGGACCCCGCATGGGTAGATGCCATGGTGGAAGAGTATGATTCGATTGTCAAAAATAGTGCATGGGAGATTGTCCCAAGACCGGAGGGGAAATCAGTGGTGGGTTCGAGATGGATCTACAAAGTGAAGCAGGCTGCTGACAGGAGTGTGGAGAAGTACAAGGCAAGATTTGTTGCCATAGGCTTCTCACAGATAGAGGGGATCGATTATGAGGAGACCTTTGCACCTGTCGCAAGTTATTCTTCCATACGGATGATCCTAGCTCTCTCAGTGCAAGTGGGATGGCACATCCATTAGATGGATGTGAAGACTGCGTTCCTCAACGGAGTCATTGAGGAGGAGGTGTACATAGAGCAGCCTGAAGGTTTCAAGATCTTCAGCAGTGAGTCGCATGTGTGCAGGCTCAAGAGATCACCGTATGGGTTGAAACAAGCACCTCATGCTTGGTACACACGGATAGACAATTATTTCACCGGACTTGGATTCTCCAAGAGTGATGCAGATCCTAACCTGTACCAGATTGTGGTGGAGGGTAACTTGCTGATCATTGTACTTTATGTAGATGATTTTATTTTGACGGGTGATGAGCTGTTGATACTTTCATGCAAGGAGGATCTTGCTAGAGAGTTTGAGATGAAGGACTTGGGCCTCCTTCATTATTTCCTAGGATTGGAAATTTGGCGACGCAGTGGTGGACTGTTTGTTTCTCAGGGTAAGTATGCCCAGGAGATACTAGAGAAGTTCAACATGCATGGCTGCAAGCTTGTTGATACTCCTCTTCTTGGAGGTTGGAGGAAGGAGGATGCTACCTCGGCGGAGGTAGTGGATTCCACTGTTTATCGACAGTTGGTGGGGTCGCTTATGTATCTGGTCAATACACGACCCGATATATGTTATGCTATTAACCAGCTTTCACAAGCTATGGTTAAGCCTACCAAGCTCTTTCGGAAGGCAGGCAAGCATGTATTGTGTTATCTTAGAGGCACATCGGGATATGGACTGTGGTACATACAGGAGGATGAGGTGAAGCTATGTGGCTTCACGGATGCAGATTGGGCAGGGAGCCCAACAGACAGAAAGAGCACATCTGGAGGGATCTTCAGTATCGGGTCGACAAAAATTTCTTGGTACAGCAGGAAGCAGAGATCCGTGGCACTCAGTTCAGCAGAGGCCGAGTATATGGCAGCAAGCTTGGCTGCATGCGAGGCTATATGGATGAGGAAGATCCTGGTCGGGTTGTTCAGGTCACACTTGGAGCCTAATGTGATTTATTGTGATAACCAGAGTTGCATTAAAATCTCGGCTAATCCAGTATTTCATGATAGATCCAAACACATCGACATCAGGTACCATCATATCAGAGATTGTGTGTAGCGGAGAATCATGTAACTTTCATACATTCCCACGGAGGATCAGGATGCTGATATCTTGATGAAGGCGCTCACCAGGAGAAAATTCGAATACCATAGAGGCAGGATAGGGGTTGCAGATAATCCATATCTTGTTGAGAGGGAGTTTTGAAAATGAAACAAGATGATGGAGCTTAGTGAAAAGAAGTCGCCTTCACTAAGTGGGCCCGCAGGCTATTTTTGGCGCAAAGTCTACTTTTAGACTATGTCTATTTTTAGACATATGGATCATGGTCTATGAGTTGCAAGATGCTATTTATGGATGATTGGTCATGTTGGTAAAAATAGATGGACCTCTATTTTTAGACATTGGGTGGAATCTATTTTTAGACTGCCAGGCTAAAAATAGAACAGTCAAATATTATTAACCCTTAATAATATTTAGACTATAAACATTATCTTATCCTCTTGGAGCACTTCAGTTTGATGCTTGGATGTGGCACATGCAGCTGACAGAAGGAAATATGCTTTTCCTAAGGGTTATTTGAGCTATTGCATGGTTGACTTCAGTTAGAACTCATGTGGCAGAGTTTGGTGGAGTTGATGAGACGGTTGGTGGAGTTGTGTTCGGTTTAACTTAGTTGAACTAGTTGTATTTAGTCTAACTGATAAATACACTAGTGATGAGTGGTGTGAATTAATTATTAATTAATTCACTAATTATTAACTCATAGATCAACTAAAGAACACATCAGTTAACTCAGTGCATGGACAGTTCAGTGGAGACCAGTGTTAGAGGTGGGTGAAAGGGTGAGTCTACTATCAGTTGTGACTATAGCTGTGCATGAGATTTTCACACACATTTATTGAGATTTCCAATGAGAATTGCGTAGTACAAGCCAGTGGGATTCAAACTTGGATCTCATCATTATTCATCTTGGATTGCGCAGTAGAGGCAGGCAAACTTGTGGAGGAGATTTGAACCTGTGACTTGTTCATCTTCCGTGCTATTTTGTGTGTAGCATGTGAGATAGTGCTGAGAGTTGTGAGGAGCTTTGTGCTATGTATTGTTACATGTTATCTATCATTATAATATACATATAGTTGGGGGTTTTTAGCTGTATTCTTTCCCCATTACATACTGTGTTATATGTGTGCTTGATTATGTTTTAATGTGCGCATGCGACTGCTTCTATTTCCGCATATTGATGATCAATTGTAGAAGAGGTTATGTATTATGCATGAAGCTTAAATAGTGTGTAATCAGGATAATCTCGGTGAATAATTCAGCTATTATTCAAATTTCTACAAATATTAGGTCATATTAGATTGGAAACTACTTAGATCGATAGGCCTTGTAGAGAGATTTCGAACGGTATGTAGAATTTTTAAAAATACCTCCTAGAGAGTAAGATATGGGCAGTTAAAGTTAGCATGCTACAAATTTGGTGATAGGATTATCATTTTTCCCAAATTGGTGGTGAAACTAGTGAAGGCTAAGGTTTAACTGGTGGTCTTTCACATCATGGAATCAGACAATGGAGAAGATTTCAATTTAATGATGTAAAACACATCATACAAAAATTAGCGAGAGGGTTAACGACGAACCTCCACTCGATATGATCCAAAAACAGAGGAGAACACGATTGGATGGATGATATTTCCAACAGTTGATGGGATTCCACATGGTTTAACATCCTTCTAGAGCCCAATGATCTATTTGGGTAATGTGGCGGTGCCATGGTATGAGGTGGTAGGTGAGGTGGCCAAACGAGATAAAGGCACATGGAAGATATAGGAATAGTAAGATATGGGAATTTAAAGTTAGCATGCTCCAAATGTGGTGATAGGATTATCATTTTTCCAAATTTGGTGGTGAAACTAGCGAAGGCCAAGGTTTAACTGGTGGTCCTGCACATGATGGAATGAGACAGTGGAGAAGAGTTCAATTTACTAATGCAAATCACATCAGACAAAAACTAGTGAAAGGGTTAACAATGAAACTCCACTCGATATAATCCAAAAACAAAGGAGAGCACGATTGGATGGATGATATTTCCACCAGTTTTTGGGCTTACACATGGGTTAACGCCCTTCTAGAGCCTGATGATCTATTTGGGTAATGTGGCGGTGCCATGCTACTAGGTGGCAGGTGAGGTGGCCAAACGAGATAAAGACAGATGGCATCATATGATTGGTGGAAAAATATGACTCGATGAATAAGTCATAGATAACATGGAATACCAACACATCATGCTAGAATCAACAATATGTCACTATGGCACCAACAAGTGACGTAGTGAATGACATATGACATGTCGATTTTGTGTTCTTGGGTGCCCAAGTCAACCATTTCTAAGTGACACCGGGCTAATCCTTAGAATCCATCTGGCACATATGACGTCGATATGACATAAGTATAAGAAATTCCTCATATAGTGAGGGACATAGTTTTAAGGCCAAGTTCATAGTTCATGGTTGTATGGAATAAAGGGCCAATGTACAAGAACTTGGGAAATTCGTCAGTGAATGGATTAAGGTAGCGACTTTTTCGAAATTATGTCATAATTGGCAGTTTTAGATAGCATTATCAATGAGTTTATCCACATATAAAGTATCATTTTCATGAAATGGTGGAAATTGACATATCTGGAGAAATATTTGGCATTTTTTTCATATTTAGCAGTTATCCAAAGTTAAAATTGCTAATAAAGTCCGAGCTAAATCTTGTTACATTCAATAATTTCTTAAAACAAGTATATTAACTCAGAGATTGAGTTTAGAACCTCATGCAGTGATCCAGACTTGTGTAGGAACACAATAAAATACAGAAATACACGTAAATGCAGAGATGTAGCAGAAATAAGACTTCATTTCATTAATATCACATTACTAAAATATGCTTAGAAAAAGAGTGGAAATAAACTAGCTAGGGCACTATTAGCTTATATCTAAGAAGAGATGTCACGGCTATAGGCGTTTGAAATATGTTACAATGACGCTCGAAGGCCTATTTATTATTGATAAACAATGGAAAACCCTAAACATCCAAAATCCTAACCCTAGGAGATGAAACACCAAACTATGGGCCCGTTGAGGTAAATTGGTATATCAATTTCCCGGGGTCGTAACTTTGTTATACGATCTATGTTTGACGCACATGATACCTCATTAGAAATATCTATACGAGGAATTCAAGTGCTAACAATGAATAACGAGTCAAAGGCTCATATTCTATTGAATGTGATTTCCTAAATCCATCATTTAGGGCCTTAAAACGACTCCAGAAGATCACGACCCAAAAAACTGCCAAAAATAGTAAATTGTGCAACAATTAAGGAAACTGAAAAACTAAAACAAACAATGGTGGGGGTCCAAGTGGAATAGGTGAGTGGCCACAAATTTCCACCTGGATCATTCCTCCACCCTTAGGAATCACTGGTCCACATTGCCTTGAGCTCCTCCATGAGATGAGGAAACTTCTGTTGAACTTGGTCCCTGGTGAGCCACTTGGCTTGGTGAAGGAGTTGGCATGCTTTGACAACTCGATATAGCTTGATATTATTTATGGTGGGTGTTCTTGATCTGTGTGTCTGATCAGAATCTGGATTAGGGGCAAAAAATTGTCGAAAAATCAAAGTGCTTATAATTTTACCAATCTAGAACGACATCGATTGAATCGTTTCTAGGAATCCAACACAACTCGTTTCGCCAAAAACCAAGTTCGGATGAAGAAGTTATAATACGATGATTGTCGTTTAGAACATGCAAAATTTAAAAAGAAGTTGCTGAATAGGTACAGGATGATGACATGGAAACCCATTCAGCATGCACAAAAACTTCATTTTTTTCCCAATGGGACAACGATAAGTGTCACAATTGGAATCGCCAGTTTGGTTTGTGAAGGTGAAATTTTCCCAATTTCTTCCAAGGTTGAAATTGGGTTCATGATGAATTCATGTGTTGGAATTAATTTTTTTATATGTTAAATTTGAAAATATATCTATATATATATATATATATATATATATATATATATATATATATATATATATATATATATAGATACTTGAAGCTTACGTGGATTTCCAAAGGTGAAATGGAGGGGGCCATCCCGCGGGCCAACCCTCCTCCCACATGGTCGTGCAACATGACCCACTCCTAGCTCCTAAAACTAAATGCTCTTAGTGAACAATTTATTCCTCTAATCTAGGTTTAACAGTTAATTAACCCAAAGTTTATGTTGGTGGATAATTATTCAGAACCTCAAAATCTGGTGCCACCTCCAAAATTGTCGAAGCTAACTGGAATTTCTCCAGATTTAGAGGCATAATCTAGGGGGAAATTAAATGAGGCCTATCTTGAACAATTTTTAACAAATATTGGCTCACGAAGAGTGATTCCTAGAAAATTGGCATGCTCTTAATCCATTGGAACAACTTGCAGAGGGAGAGGAGAAATTCTATAGATGTTTTTGGTCACTTGAAGAATTTTGAAGCATAGGGCCACCGGCAGGGAAGGCCATGCCTAGATCAGATGAAGACCAATATTGGCTTAGGAAGAGTCATTCCTAGAAGATTGGCATGCTCTAAATCCATTGGAATAGCTTGCAGAGGCAGAGGCAAAGGAGCAATTATATAGAGGTTTTTGTCACCTTGAAGAATTTTCAAGCCCAGGACCACCAGGAAGGAAGGCCATGCCTAGATCAGCTAAAGGCCAAATAGAGTGAATGACTAGTCATTTTTAGATGTATCTTATGCTCTGAACACAATGGCATGGTTTCTAAAAGTGTTTTTTTTTCACTTTTTACATCAAACAATCCCATGGCCACCAAGATGGGAGGTCAAGTCTAGATCAGTTGGAAACCGAATTCAAAGATTGAACAGTCATTTTCGAGGTTTTTATATCTTCTAAAGCCAATGGAGAAGGTTGAAAATCCATTGGAACACTACAGTTTCTTGTAATAATACATTTGACTCCTAATCCCAAGAGGGCCTAGCTAGTTGATGCAAGTCCACGGAGATGTAGCCCAGGAGGGGTGAACTTTGTTATCATCCATTATGTTATGGCTATGCTGTGTGTTATTTCTCTGCATTTAATTTGCTATATATGATTTTTTAAAGGTTAATTAACTCATAATTTTAATATCAAAGACACATGAAACTTGTCACATAAACCCCTTCACAAGTGGTTAACTTGAGACAATCCTAATTACACATTTTTAATACTTATGAGGGAGCTAGCATAGCAATAACTAGTTTTCCCATATTCAAATCAAGTTGGTACCAGAGAAAACGTTTATCTCATTTTAGCCAAGGTTAGCTAGAAGAATTAGCTATTGGTTTTTGAATTTTTTCAAGGAGAATTTAATTGTGTGCAAGTTTATGCATGAAGGATAAGATCAAAATTGACAATTGAATTAACAAATCACAACAAAGAAGCTTTGTATCCATTGCAGGTGTGATGGAAGCTTTATTAAGCACTATTTCTAATTCATCTTCCTTAATGTTTCAAGATGTTGGAAGAAGATAACCATGCACAAGAAACTTTTAAATCAAAGTAGGTAGGAAGCCAAAGGTCCATTGGACAAAGTAGACCGTGTTGAAAAGAAGATGCAATTGTTTTGCACTCATTCCCATAAGCAAGGTCATATTGTAGACAAGTGTTGGAATTTGTATCCAACAAGTCATCCATGACATTCGAAGAAGGTGGAGAAAGAGAACAGAAAGAATGGAAAAGAAGATTCCATAATTGATGTGGTCCAAGATGATTCACATGATGATGATGTGCAATTGAAAGAAGCGCCATTGAAATGGTTTGGTAAAAAATGGTTAGATTTCTTATCCAATTAAGGCCTTGCATGTATTTTAATAATTGATGCATTGTTTTCCAATTGAATGCATGCTGGATGTTTATGCCAAGAAGGTGTTTAAAACAGGAGTATGTTGACTCACTTTATTGCAGCAAAAATTGTTCATTTAAGCTCTTTTAGTACATGTACATATGAATGGGGTTCTTGTACTTATGATTGTATTTGTGAGAGAGTTGAATAATTGTATAGACGCATGACAGTTTGTGTGTATGAACAATGGAATTTTTATGGTATCATTGTGCTTGAACATGCATGATTAATTGAATTGTGTTGGTTGATTTCTTTGTTTAACATGTATGTTGTCAACTTGAGAGTGTTAATCATTTGCACATGCATGAGTTTCGAATTGTGTTGGTTGACTGTGTGTTACATACATATCATATCGACTTGGAAGAGTTGATTTTGTCTCCAAATATGAAAAGGAGATGTTGATGAAGTGTTTCATGAATTGTGAAATTCTTTTTGTTTTTGGAAAATAATCGTCAAATTATTATACATGCTTATGCTTGACATGAGAGTCAATGGGTTGAAGAGGCCCGTTTTTTCAACTTGTGTTTGGTCGATAGTTTGTACACCGAGATGTGAGAGTACATGGCGATGTTCACATGATGTGAAATTTGTTACTTTGAAGGAGCAAAAGGATATGTAGTAAAGTTATGTTTCTTGCATGATGTGTTTTTGAGATTTATGGTTGTGTTTGTGACAAGAAGTCGCAGGAATTTTGGAAGGCCCACTCTTGAGAAAGAGGCTCATGTTTAGCCTTCATTCTCAAATCCATGGCATGAGCAGCATGTCAAACTGGAGGATGATAGAAAGAGGGAAAAGATGCTAAAAATAATTTCCAGCCAAAACTTTTGCAACCATTGTAGACCATTTTATGTGTTAACACCATGAAGAGAAGGAGATGGTGAATGCATTCTTCTAGATGTGGAATTTGGAACCGTGGAGATAAAAGAATGGTCATTTATTTTCTTGATTGTACTGATGTTGGAACTCATTGCTATAGTTCACTCAGATGGACTTAATTTAAAAAAGTGGTTTCCAAGGAGAAGCTTGCATCAAATGCATATTTGTGAAAAGGAGGAACAAGCTCAGGAGGAAGGAAATCAGTTAGTTTTCCAAGCACTGAGGAATGGATTTGGTTCAAAAAAGTTTTATATCAGTCAGAAAGCATCCAACAAGTGTTGGATTGGGTCAACAACAAAAGGATAACATTGGTTGAAGAGCCAAGCCATTTACAAAGCAAGGCATGTCAATGAATCGAAGTGGTTATCATGGAGATTTTTCCAAGTAGAATAAAGATGATAGAGCTTTGGAAACAAAAGAGTATTCAGCTCTCATGAGATAACCAAATTTTGTGGGTCCAAAATCATGTCAGTGGGAAGGAGTGATTGGAATCTAGATTAGAGGAAAAAATTTGTCAAAAAATCAAAGTGCTCAAAATTGCACCAAACTAGAACAACAATGACGAGCCCTTCGCCAGGAATCCAACAGAAATCGTTTTGTCGAAAACCGAGTTTGGATGAAGAAATTATAGTCTGTTGACCATCGTTCAGAACATGCAATATTTTTTCTTAAATTGAAGAACAGGTACAGGATGATGACATGGCAACCCAATCAGCATTCAAGGAATATTCTTCAATTTTTTTCCAATGGGACTGTGACAAGTGTCACAATTGGTTACACCAGTTTGGTTTGTGAAGGTGAAATTTTCCCAATATCCTCCAAGTTTGAATTTGGGTTCATGATGAATTTGTGTGTTGGATTTTTTTTATATATTAAGGTTGAATATATATATATATATATATATATATATATATATATATATATATATATATATATATATATTACAAACCCTATATATAATTAAATTTTCACATATTTAATAAACATAAAGTCTGAATTAACCTTTGCAATATTAACATATGGTGGAGGTTTGATATATTAAATGGTGGAAAATTTTATTAGTGGAGCACATATATTTCACATTTCAAAGGTTTCAGAGCATATTTTAATATGGTCCAAAACATATCAACGATGCATGGAGGCCAGGGCTCGACCCTGTGACCTCCCCCCGCTCCACTCTCTCACCTTACCAATAGGCCACACCTTTTTCCTTTAAAAGAAATGCGTTCAAATTAGACTAAAGCTTACATGGATTTCCAAAATTGGAATGGAGGGGGACAGCCCATGGGCCAACCCTCCTCCCACATTACCGCGCAACATGACCCACTCCTAGCACCTAAAATTATACGTGCTTAATGTGCAATTTATTCCTCTAATATGGGTTTAAAAATTAATTAACCCAGCGCTTATGTTGGTGGAGATTTTGGCAGAACCTCCAAATCTGATGCCGCCTCTAGAATTGTCAGAGCTAACTAGAGTTTCTCTAGATTTAGAGGCAAAATCTAGGGGGGAACTAAATGAGGCCTATCTTGAGCAATTTTTGACAAATTTTGGCTCAGGAAGAGTCATTCCTAGTAGATTGGCATGCTTTGAATCCATTGGAATAGCATGCAGAGGTAGAGGAACAATTCTACAAGTGATTTTGGTCACTTGAATAATTTTGAAGCTGAGGGCCACCATGGAGGAAGGCCATGCCTAGATCAGCTAAAGACCAATCTTGGATCAAGAGGAGTCATTCCTAGTAGATTGGAATGCTCTGAATCCGTTGGAACATCTTGCAGAGGTAGAGGAGCAATTATACAGAGGTTTTTTTCACCTTGAAGAATTTTGAAGCCTAGGGCCACCAGAAAGGAAGACCATGCCTAGATGAGCCAAAGGCCAAATGCAGTGAATGAATAGTCATTTTTAGATGTATTTCATGCTCTGAACATAGTGGTACAATTTGTAGAGGCATGGAGAATTTATGAAAATTATTTTGTCACTTTGGAGATTAAAAAAACCTATGGCTACGAGGATTCGAGGTCAAGCCTAGATCAATTGGAAACCAAATTCAAAGATTGAATAGTCATTTTTGGGGTTTTATGTCTTCTTAAGCCAATGGAGTAGGTTGAAAATCCATTGGAGCACTATAGGTGCTTGCAATCAAACAATTAACTCTTAATCCCAAGAGGGCCTAGCTATTTGAAGCAGGTCCATGGAGATGTAGCCCACAATGGGTGAACTCTATTATCATCCACTGTGTTATGGGTATGTTGTGTGTTATTTCTCTGCATTTCATTTGTTGTACATGAGTTTTTAAAATTTAATTAACTCATAATTGGAACATCAAAGACACATGAAACTTGACACTTAAACCCCTTCACAAGTGTTTAACTTGATATGATCCTAATTACACATTTTTAATACTGATGAGGGAGCTAGCATAGCAGTAACTAGTTTGCCCATATTTAGATTAGTGTCCATGATCCAATCAGTTGTGTCTTTTTCCATTCAGTATGGGTTTAACTCTATTGGTGTGAGTTGTTCTGCCATGTCTGATGTTTCCAGTAGAGGTGGAAACTAGGGCAGAAGGAAATCCACATTAAACACTAGGTGCAGACCAAGGAATGGTGGAATAATTAACTCGAAGGAATTGTCCCCTATAGCCTTGGTGATGGTATATGGCCCATATTGAAGTGGGAAAAGCTTATAGTGGGGTCCAGCGAGGTGCTCCTTCTACAAATGTAGCCGCAATTGTTCACCCACCTGGAAGTTGTGTGGCACCCGATGTTGATCATGTCATTGGTTGTACTTAGCATTGGCTCTATCCAGTATTTCATGAAACTGTTCGAGGATCTGCTCAATGTGCTCAATGAATTTGTTTGCCTTGTCAGCCTCAGACTGGGCATGAGCTGAATCGGCCTGAGTAGCTGCAAATTCCATGCCTATGTCAGCGGGAAATAGTGGTTGGAATCCCAAGACCACCTGAAAGGGGTTGTGACTGGTTGAGATGTGAAAGGCCCAGCTATAACTGTGTTGTACATAGGGGAGGCTCTCATCCCATGTGTGTGGATTATTTTAGTTTTACATGTGCATAATGTGTACGATCATCATGTTGATAACCTCTATCTAGCCATCAATTTGGGGATGGAAATTTGTGGACTTGGTGAGCTTGGTGTCCAACATTGACTCTAGGCTAGACCAAAATGTACTAAGGAACCCACTGTCCCAATTTGAGTTGATAGACTGTGGGATCCCAAAGTCTATGCACACTCGTTCAAAGAAGATTTTAGCAGTGGCTTCTTATGTGATATTACACTTGCAGGCCGCCATTATGGCCATGTTCGAGAATCTGCCCACAACCACGAAAACACAATCGTTGCCATGCTTAGTAGAAGAAAGTCCCAACATGTAATACATGGATTTGGATTCATAGGGTAATCCATGTTAAAATATTTTAACAAAAGATTTAAATAAACTATTTGAATATCTATATTACTTAATTTATGTGAATATCAATAATTGTTTTTGCTAAAATAAATTATTTTAATGTTATATATAAAAAAATGCTCAGTGTAAGTTATCAATAAAATATTTTTATAGGATTTAATATTGACCATATATTTAAAAATATATTAATAATAAAAAATCATTATATTTTTCTTAAAATGTATATATATATATATATTTTTTTGGTAAGCTATTCTATTAATTTCGAAAACATAAAGTTCCATATGCTACAGGCTCGGTTGGCAAGCTATGCTTAACCAATCCCAGCCTTTGTTACACTGTTTCTGGGCTACCTCGGGGGAGGAAACCATCCCAGAAAAAACATAGAGCCAATAAATACATTATGTGCAATAGCGCTGACATATCTAAGAAACACAAATTAAATGATAGAAGAAAGGCCCTAAGGGCGAGCATGAAAAAAAACATAAGAGAACTGTGCAACTACGCAAAATTTACTTATCATCTTCATCATTACTGTTAGGGTTCTCGTCCTCAATAGGACAATCAGGAACCTGCGTAGCAGCTACCTCGACATATTCCACAGTACGCCTGGGAATTCTCACAGAAGCGTAGAGGATGGGGGAGTCCGGGTCTATGCCATCGGGAACACACATCTAGATTCCATCGAAGTCCATGACCCAAATGTCCATGTCCTCATCATCCTTCTATTGATCCATCAAAGGGACATAATTGCATTGCTGAGAGTGCATCTGGGGAGAGAAGGTGGACTTCCTCGAACCATGACCTCCTCTCTACGCAGCATTCATGGAGGCTTCTGCACGCTGCTCGGGATCGATAATTTGGTGTGCAAAAGTGTTGGAAGAGGATCCGTCAGTTGAATCAACATGATTATCCTATCCATGATGATATCATCCCGGGAGAGCCCCTCTCTAATCTCCGTGGATAGTGCGTTGGTGAAATCTAGGAGCCATTGTGCACCTGGATTAGGGAGATAAGTTCAAGAGAAGAAGTAGCACACAGGGACAAGAAAAGGAGACAAGTATCACACTGGGGCTAAAGGGGAAGAAATATCTGGGGGTCAGATGTGCAGGAGTGAGAGCGGAAATCCAAAGGAGACTACGCAACTCCATGCTAGGACAGGGGCTTCATAGCTGTTTGAAGTCAGTGAGAATCCAGAGCAGAGTGAGGGGGGAAAAAGGCCAAGGTAACAGGCTAAGTGATGACACGGGTAGATAGCTTAGCTTTATAAAGGGGCGGGGATGAGATTCATGAGGATAGTGATGAGTGTCCTTCACACGTGTCTGCATGCTATGATTGAGAAGTTGAGCAAGCTCAGGGGAGGGGGTATGACTGCGATACTGGTTAATCATTATGGACATTAATGGGGATAGATACGAGGTGATGTGAAGGGCATGGTGATGCAGTAGCCATCCTCTCGTCATAATTTTTGGTTCTGCGAGTTTCGTGCGAGAGGCTAATGGTATTTGGATCCACAACAGATGAAGCTCTGCATGGGAGATATCTATTATCATGGTGGAGTGGGATGTGATTGTCACTCATCTCTATTCTATCACCTGCACTTAGGGGGTGTTGATCGTTTGAATGGGAGTGAGATAGTTCTATCTAAGAGAAGCCTCCTGAACCTGTGTAAGGGTGGATTGATGCAGAACACAGTTTCTTTCCACCCCTTTGTTTTCAAGAAGGTCCGCAACAGAGTTGGCTTTCCTGCACACGTGACCAAAAGTGATGGCTTTGTGGTTGTGAAGCAATAGTTCCAACACCTTAAGATTGTGGGAAAGTCTCTAGCTATTGGAAAATTTTGAGGAAGCCATGCCTTGGATGATTCTGGTGGAAACCACCGTTATGATTTGCGAGTCTCCCTCCATTTCAAGAGGGAAGTAGTGGAATTCTATGGAAATTTGAATAACCTGTATTAGCCCTTCCAGCTTAGTCAAATTATTACTATCCCATCCTATATTCCCATAGTATATTCTAAGAGGATCTCCCTGAAAGTTCCTCATAATGCCTCTGAAACCTATATTACCAAGGTTGCCTTTGTAGGCCCCATAAAAATTACATTTGAAGAAGCCTTTGGAGGGGGGAGACCATGTTTTTGGAGCAGGAGTTCTACTAGCGCTTTTGGGATTGATGTCCATGGGAGTGTTTAGACACATGTGCCAGTTGTTTCATATGTGGCATTCTGCTACTACGGTGGGTAGGTCCTCCTGATTCCATGTGTCTAAGGCTATATTTTTAGTGACGTTGATGTGAATCCTGTCCCAGAGCTGATCAGGAGTGGAGGCATTTTCCTTGAAGATGTGGCTATTGCATTCCTTCCAGATGTTCTAGATGAGGATACCTAGAATGATCTGCCATAATCTATTCAGAAGGGTACTAGTGTAAGGATTGTCCCTCCAACTGCTAATGGTGTTAACGATGTTACCTCTAGCGCGGTTGGAACGACGGCTTAAGATAGCACTTTTGTCCCACTGGAAATTGGCAGTAGGACATTGGTCTAATTGGTGATCGATGGTTTCCGAGTTGTCCTAACATAAAGGACATCTGGAGGGCCCTTCGAACCCCCTATTAAAAATACTTTCCCATGTTAAGATGTGTCGTTTACTGAGAAGCCATAGGAATGTGGTATTTAAGGCCACAAATTGTTCTTCCATATCTTTTTCCAGATGATGTCGGCTAGTCCAAGGTTCTGCTGATGAAGGATGTTGTAAGCCTCCTTGGTTGAGTAAGTTCCGCTGGGCATATGCCCCCAGTGAAGGATGTCAGGTCTTGTTTTTACTTTTATTTTCATTTTTGTGCTGAGCTCCCCCCAGACTTCTGTGTGGCTTTCGTTGTTCCAGTTTTCTTGTCATTTTCTTGTATGAATCCATTGCCTGTATCGTTGGGAGATGTTTTTTGTCCAGATGTCTTGGGCCTTCTGTCTTTGCCTTCCTTGGAGCACTGAACGCCATAGAGGTCTATAGAAGATGGATAAGAGCCTTGGCATATGTTGCCACGAGTCCTCCTAGAATCTGTCTTGGCTGCCACTTTGTAGCTCCTAGAAACTCTGATTTTGGATTATCCTTTTTTTATTGCTAGCTACTTTCAAGATTTGGGATCCAGCCAGATCTATGTTATACCTAATGATATCCTCCTTTGGCCAATAAGGTGCATACTTAGAGGCCCATAGGTTGGCCCATGGGGTGTTGGGGTTGGAGACCCATTTCCACCATATGCTGGCTCCCATTATGGTATTGTTGTGCTTAGGATCACAAAGTCCTAATCCTCCCTAAATTTTAGGGGTGCATACATCCTTCCAACTGAATAAGGCCCATTTGGTATTTCCATTGTTGCCTCCCCATATAAAATATTGTTGCAGATTTCGCATGGATTTTAGGACCCATTTGGGAGCTGTAAGGACAAAGAAGAGATATATGGAGAGGGAATGCAGGACGGACTTAATTAGGACAAGATGACTAGTAATGTTGAGGGTGCAGTGAGTCCAGTTGGAGAGACAAGTTTCCATTTTATCTAGCAAAGCTCTCTAGGAAGAGTAATTGATGGCTGAGTCAGTTAACGGAGCTCCGAGGTATTTGGAGGGAAGAGAAGCAATGCAAAATCCAAGGATGTGGGTGATAGTGTGTTGGACTTGAGGGGGGTTATGCAAGAAGAATATCTACGATTTTTCAGGGTTGACCTATGTGCCGAAGGCTTTAGAGAAGGAGTCAAGAATGGATTTGAGGGTTTGGGATTCCTGGACTGAGGGGTAACCCATAATCAACTTATCATCGACAAATTGCTGGTGAGAACCAGGAGGCAGGTTATGGAGAGGTAAACCAAGCAAGGCGCCAGTCTGGATAGAGATCTTGAAAAGGTGGCCCAAGCCTTCTTCCATGAATATGAAGATGAAGGGAGATAGAGAGTCCCCTTGTCTTATGCCTCTTGAGGGTTTGAAGGTGGCAGAGGGGATTCGATTAACCATAATGGAGTGAAAGGGAGAAGTGATGAGACTCGTGATCCATCTGACCCAGGTTTGACTGAAGCCAAAGGCTAATAGGACTTTTTTTATGTACTCCGAGCTGAGTTTGTCAAAAGCTTTGGATAGGTCAATTTTAAGAAGCATACCAGGTTTTTTGTTGGTTTTGAGGGATTTAATGACTTCATGGGTTAATATGATGCCATCAAGAATCTGTCTCCATTCCACATATCCTGTTTTCTCTGAGGAGATGATGAGGGGAAGGAGCTTCTTGAACGAGTTAGCTATAACTTTGGAGATAATTTTATAAATGACATTTCAAAGCGATATAGGTCTGTACTTACTTGGTGAGGCTTCTCTGTCTTCTTTTGGAACCAGGGTGATGAATGTGGCATTTAGTGCAGGTAGAAGCCAGTGAGTGGACCATGATTACTCCACAACGCCACAGACTTCGTTTTGGATGATCTCCTAGAAGAAGTGGAAGAAGTTGGTGGTAAATCCATTAGGACCTGGAGCTTTCCCTGCTTTCAGCTGGAAGACTACCTATTCAACCTCAGGTAAGGAGGTAGCAACGAGCAACATCCTATTATGATCCTCCGTTATCAACTTGGGGATATGTTGAGTGATTTCCCTAGTGAATTCATGCCTTTGGTGGTTGGTTTCCTAAAGGATGTCACTAAAATGATTACGCAGCTGCTCAGTGATGGCCACTTGCGTTTCCAGCCTTTCCCCCATTTGGTTCTTGAGGACTATGATTCTGTTGTGCATCCTGTGCTGAGTAGTGGAACGGTGGAATAATTTGGTGTTTACTTCTCCCTCTTTGAGCCAGTTGATTCTTGATTTTTGTTTCCATAAAAATTCTTCTTGGTTCCTTATTTCTTCCAACTAAGTAGTTAGGAGTTTCTCTTGGTGAGCTAACTTAGCTAAGCGCCCCTCTTGGATGATGTTCTGTTGCAGTTTCTTCATCTTCTCCTCCAGGTCTTTTTGTTCTATGAATATGTTGCTAAAGGTTGTTTTCTTCCATACTTTCAGTTGTCCTTTGATAAGTTTCAATTTTGTCTAGAACTGGAGCATTTTGGTGGCTTGAGGAGGTACTAAGAAAGACCACCATTTGGAAACCATTTCCTTGAACCCTGGGTGCCTGAACTAGCAATGTTCAAATTAGAAAGGTTTAGGAGCATGCTTACCTAGTTGGAGCCATTGAAGTTGTATTGGCCTATGATCAGATCTAGCTGCGAGGATGATGGTGGTATCTAAGTTACCTCTGAGGTGGATAAGATCATCGGTGATGAGGAATATATCTAGTCTTGAGGCTATCTGATGGGCACCCCCTCTTTTTTTGTTCCATGTGAAGATTCCATTGGAGGTGTGTAGATATATGAGATTATTGCTTTGGATGACTTTTTTGAATCCATTACTATCCGATTCCAAATGCAACCTTCTACCTTTCTTTTCCTGGATATTGTTTATCATGTTTAAATCTCCCCCTAGAAGCCAAAGAGGGAAGGATCGTTGTTTGTTGATTTCCTCTAGATTATTCAGGAGCGCCAATTTTTGTTGAGTTTCTTGCGGAGAGTAGACATTATTGAGAAAGCCATGGATGTCTGTTCCAGTCAGGTGAAAGTTGGCCTGAATGAAGAGTCTATTGGCATGAAATTTCTCTAAGGAGATGATTCATGGGTTCCAAATGATTTCCAATCCTCCAGACACCTCGTTTGCATCAACTGCTATTGTATTCCTGCCTTTCCAGATCTTTTTGAAGATGATTTCCAAAGTAGAGCTGGAACATTTGGTTTCTTGCATGTAGAATATTGTCGGATGTTCCTCATAAATCATTTTCTTTATGATCGTGTGCTTCGTGGGGCTATTGAGCCCTATGATATTCCATGAGATTAGGTTCATGGGATATGATTGGAGGGGTGGGCATAGAATCTAGTAAGCTTGGGGAATCGCCCAGAATCCACCATTTCTTTCCCAATTTCTATGGTTCTTTCCAGGGATGTTTTCCTACCTCTTTTGCGAGACTCTTTCGTGAATTATTTTGTGTTGATAAGCATGCCCCCATGGATACCCAAGGATGGGAGCTGTTGTGCTCTGGCTAGGATTTCCTCCATTTTTTGGATTTGTTGCTCTGGGATTGATATGTAGTCATTCTTGTTGTAGGCTTCATCTAGCCCAATGAGATCCAAGCCTTCCAGATCTATGTTTTATGGTTCTTCCTCCATCGCTTCTGGGATAGATTCCATGATTGGTTCTTTGCCCTTTATCAGACTGTTATCCTCTACGTCATTTCCAGTCGGTGGTTTCAAGAAGGTCTCAAGTGGAAGATTATTATGTTGAGCCTTAGAGGACTGGGCCTACGCCGCGGAGGTACTCCCAGCTTCATTGACTGGTTCTATTTTGTTGTCATTTAGTTGATTTAGGGTTGTGAATTTGTTTCTAATTGTAGGTCCTTTTTTATTCTGTTGAGGGGTATCTCTCCTATTATGTATTTTTTTACTTGCTACCTCCATGAATCCTTCTACCTCCTATTCGTTGGATTCCTCTTCAGCTGTGGCTTTCCTGTTTAGGGGACAGTCTCTGAAGAGATGCCCATGTTGGTGACACTTTTTGCATCTAAAAGGTATGTGCTCATAATCTACATTTTGTGTCCATTCAAAATATTCATGCATCATACTTTCCTCACCTGGTAGAGTTTTGGATAGGTTCATGTAGATGCATATTCGAGCATAGGCTACGTGGTGATCAATTTTTTTTCCTCTGCAATCTTGACGAACTCTCCTAAGGCGTTGCCAATGTCTCTGAGGGTGAGCTCGTCCCAATAGTCTTGGGGGAGAGAGTAGAGCCTGATACAAACCAGTGCCCAAGTTAGATCTTGTTTATTTTGGTTGAAGCGCTCAGTCGAGGGTTTGAGGTATAGACCTACAGTGTTGAAGAAATAGGGACCCCCATCCATTATCCTATCTTTGTCTTTAGTGCAGGTGTAGAGAATATTGAAGAAGCCATTAGCGCACAGTTGTAGGTCAATGTGGCCTTTGGATTTCCATTTTGGGAGTATCCATCCTCTCAACACTTTTTCTGTGGGTCAAAAGCCCATGAAATTTCCTATCAGTGCATGATCTTTCATGAATTGGATCCTGGCATTGATGCGGTGCGCTGAGAGTTCTATCATTGTTTTATTGGAATCCTTTGGCATGCATTTTGCTGATTTCATGTTCATTGTTGCTACTTCTTGTGTATTAGTTGTCTGCGCTGTGGTGTCACCCATCCATTTTATTGAGATGGGCTAGAGTTGTGTTGATTGACGGTATCAACCCCTGTTGCTGCCACTGTTGGAGCCTGGCCTGTGATGGGGGGAGTAGTCGTCCCCCAACTGGAGTCGGTCATCGGTGAGCCTGTAGCTATCCAGGTGAGAGGTCATGGTAGATCAGGCTGGGGGAGAAGTTCTGCCGAGGGCAGCCAACTCTAGAACCAGCAAACCCTAGGTCATAGAGGTCAGCCTAGTGCAGAGCTCCGCTAGAGTTCCTTTTCCTCTTCAAAATCGCTTAAATTGTATATTGATGTACATGTTATATAAAATATTTTAATGTCAATTATATATATATATATGTGAAAAAAATTAAATTTTATGATTAAAATTTTTATTTGGTCCTCTATATCTCTCTCTCTCTCTCTCTCTCTATATATATATATATAGCATTTAAAAATACAATTTAAACAATGTAATTTAAAACATTGTATTTTTCATTCTAAAAATTTTATATACTCTTAACTTATGTTAAAATTTATACCCTAAATCCAATACTTATTTAAAATAAATATATGATAATCTATAGATTGATACATATAAATCCATGGTGGGATACATGATACATCAATAATAACCATTGTGTGTTACAGGCATCAAGCTACTCGACATACCTGAAAAGCTATGTTTTATGGGTGGTTGTAGTACAGAAATAAGCAAATTACATTCATGTTCAATCATTTTCATTATTTAAATACTGTTTCATCTGCTTGTGTACTCTCCTACACTTGGGCTTCTCTCTTTCCCGCCAACTCATTATTATGTGCTCATCGACGGCTTGACTTCCTTTTCCCTAATTCCATAGATGCTCCTACATCATATCTGATAATAAAATTGTTCCCATCACCCACGTCCATGTTTGATGTGTTGGATTTTAAACCTAGATTTTTTTCCGCTCCTGAACGGATGTTATTTATTGTTTTAGGTTTTATCTCTTCACGTCTAGGAACCCATTTATTACGACACAATTCAAGGATCTCGCCAGCCATGTATCTCATTTGAGATCCAATGTCTCTGCTTTTACAAAGCTGCTCCATTCGGGCAAAATAAGAATCAATGATACTCTGAGGCTTAGGGTTTTCTTCAAGTTGTTTCCCAACAATATTGAAAAGTAAGCAAAGAGCCTCCACATTTTCCTTAGAAGGATGAGCCTTTGAATCATGAAATACCAATACAATGATATGTGGTTTAACGACAAGTTTTGTTGGGTGAAACCCACAAGACCCATGTTCAAATCTCATTGAGTATATTGTCCTACTATGATCTCGGCTTAAGGAGTAGACTCCCCCATACTCATTGAGGTCTTGGCTCTTGCTAAATCATTCACCATTGTTACTTTCGAGAATCTCATATGCTTTCCAAATTGGTATCTCACAAAACTCTATATCTATATATATATATATATATAATCCCAATATTTTAAGATTAAAAATAAATTTAAAACTAATAATCCTAAACCTATTCTATAAAATTATAATTTAATATTAAATTAAACACACGTCAACATAAAATTTCAACCCTTCGTAACAGTTTTACATGATAATATAAAATATAAAATTTCAATACTTCATAATAGTTTCTCAAGATGTTCAATGTTAATATGTTATAATTTCTTGCGATTTTCGTGGTATAAGTTGTAATGGATGTAGTTAATTATAGCATTTAATTTTTGAAATAATAAATGATATTTAATTTTGAAAATTTTAAATAATAAATAATAAATATTAAGATATCATAATATGTTATTATTGACAAAAACTATGTTATTTTCCTGAGTATTTTTTGAGAAAGATATTTTTTTTTCTTAAGTTTTTTTGTGATTTAGATTTGATATTTGCAATACTTTGATTAAATTTATATATTGTATTTATGTATGGGTGTATGTATGTGTTTATTTGTGAGATGTGTGTTGTGGGAAATTTTGTCGAAAATTTTGTGTTCTTCTTTTGAGTGAGGAAATTGTTATTGGGAATGATTTATCATGTTTTTTTATTGAATTTATTGTAATTGAAAATTTTCAAAATAAATTGGAATTTGAGAGTTAGGGAAGTGATAAAAGTATTGATAATCAAGGGAGAGATAAAACATTTCACTTCTCTCCTTTCAGTCGAATATGATAATATTCCTAAATCTACAATTAAAATAATTGTGACGGTATCACATCCCATGCTGAAAAATTTCTAGTGGTGTATGGATAGGTAGATCGTTCTAGCAAAAATTTAGTCTTGCGTATGCATATAATTCCCGAGTGTGCAGTCAACTTGTAAAACACATAATTCTCCCAACATCACTTCCCAATCGAGTGTACTGCAGTCAAAACAAAAAGGCAAATGAATGTACGCTCCATCATGAGTCATTTGTTATCCATAGTCCCAGTCTCTATGAGTTCGTTGTTCAAGGTATAAACCATGTGATTTATATCTATCTAACAAAAATCAAAGTGTACTCCGCTTGGAGTGTATGATATGTGTGTAAATATGACTTGTTGGAATGTGTCGAAGTGTACTCCGCTTAGAGTGTATGATATGTGTGTAAGTATGACCTATTGGAATGTGTGGCGTAGATTTTGTAACACCTAAATATAAATATAAATATAAATATAAATATAAATATAAATTATTATTATTATTATTATTATTATTATTATTGCATATATATATATATATATATATATATATATATATATAATTGATTATTTTTAATTATAATAATAATAATAGACTTATTCATATATCATGGGTGTATCTCAACTTATTTTAATTCTAAATTTTAACATAAAATATCTATTTTGATCATTTCTATTTTCAATATTTAATGTATCTTAATAATATATTATTAAAAGTAAAAATAATATAATTTTTTTTTCATTTTTAAAAAAAATATAATTTACATTAAAAAGGCTCCAAGATTTTCTCCAATCCATTTTCGCTCTTCACGGCACAGTAAGTTGTCTGTTTGATCACTTCTCTCTACCCTCCTTTGATAACTTGACATATTTTCCTATTCATTAGAGGTTTTGGAATTGCAAGGTTGAAGTTCATCAGGTAGTTAAGGATCTGCGACTTTGGTCGCTAGATAATATTGTCATGAGGTCTAAGTTCTTACTGTCTCATGGCTCGTGCTGCCTCAGTGTAGGGCCAACAAGGTCGGGGATCCCATGTTCGTGGCAAGAAACTAGCTTAGGCCTATGAAGGAAATCTATTCCACTCTCGTTCAGGAATAAAAGCAGGAGAAACAAAGGTCAGAAAACAACCTTGTGCCTTATAATAGATTTCGTTGATGCTTACCATGAGGGAAACTCACCTTAGGTGCGTTAGCTCATAGTTGCGTGGGAAGTTGAACTAGATCAAAAACTTGCAGATATTTATATTGACATGGGAGACTGGCAGGACCTAGTGCCCAATCCCAGTTGCTCCAGAGGCTGATCTTCACAATACAAGCAAAATATTTATTTGTATTGGTTGATGAAAAATATAATAGCCAAAGCATTGGTGTACCTCCCTTTGGACTCACTCAAAAATATTGCGTGCAAAGTTGAACTAAATCAAAAAGTTGTAGATATTGATATTGACATGGGAGATTGGCAGGACCTCGTGCCAAATCCCAATTGCTCCCGAGGCCGATCTTCATAGTACAAGAAAACTATTTATTTGTATTGGTTGATGAAAATTATAATAGCAAAAGTGTTGTTGTACCTCCCTTTGGACTCACCCAAAACTATTGCGTGGGAAGTTGAACTAAATCAAAAAATTGTAGATATTGATATTGACATGGGAGACTAGCAGGACCTGGTGCCCAATCCTAGTCACTCCCGAGGCCAATCTTCACAGTACAATCAAACTATCTATTTGTATTGGTTGATGAAAAATATAATCGCCATTGGTGTACCTCCCTTCGGACTCACCCAAAACTACTCATGGATTCCTAGAATTTCATAAGGAATTTCAATATATTCCGTTTCAAATTTAACAACAAAATGGCCACCTCAGTCACATTGAAAAACACATTCCTTGCATCGTGCAAACTCAGTGTCCAGGCTCTAGTGCGAAGAATCGAGATCTCATGGATTCATTTGATAATTAATAACATGATGTTGTTTTGACATTCGATATATGCAGCAGTTTCATACTTTATGTTTTAAGTTATTTATAGTATAGAAAATATAAAGATGCCAAGACATATTTAACATTTCTTGTAAGACTTATATTATTTTGTTTTTGGATGACATATGCACTTAGGTGGCTAACAAATCTAGTTTCCCTCTGAAGCCACCTAACTATTTGATTTTTTATTGTAACTTGTCATATTTAAAATAAAATAAATAAAAAAGTCCCACCCAACTTACTATATATATATATATTAAAATTTTATAATCTCAATATTTAAAGATTAAAAAAAAATTACAACTAATAATCCTAAAATTATAAATTAAAATTGAACTAAACCCACATCAACATAATAGTTTCTCATGATAATATAAAATATAAAATTAGTTTCTCATGATAATATAAAATATAAAATTTCAATATCTCATGATGTTAATGTTAGTATGATATAATTTCTTACGATTTTATTGGTATAAATTGTAATGGGTGTAGTTAATTATAGAATTTAATTTTTCATATAATAATTGATATTTACTTTTGAATTTTTTAAAGAATAAATAGTAAATATTAAGATATCATAATATGTTATTCTTGAACTAACTATGTTATTTTCCTGAGTTTTTTTTAGAGAGATATTTTCTTTTATTAAGCTTTTCTTGTGAATCAGATTTGATATTTGCAATACTTCGATTAAAGTTATATATTGTATTTATGTATGGGTGCATGTCTGTGCTATTTGTGAGATGTGTGTTGGGGAAATTTTGTGTTTTTCTTTTGAGTTAGGAAATTGTTATTGGGAAAGGTTTATCATGTCTTTTTTAGTGAATTTATTGCAATGGAAAATTTTCAAAATATTCTGGAATTTGAGAGTTAGGGAAGAGATAAAACTATTGATAATCAAGGGGGAGATGAAAGATTTGACTTCTTTCCTGTCAGTCGAATCCAAGAATATTCATAAATCTATAATTAAAAAACTATGAATATATCGCATCCCATGCTGAAAAATTGTCATTGTTGTATGAACATGTAGATCGTTCTAGAAACGATTTAGTCTTCGCTCTACATATAATTCCCAAGTGTATAGTCGACGTGTACCAGATGTAATTCTCCCAAGATCGTTTCCCAATCGAGCGTCTTGCCATCAAAACAAAAAGGCCAATGAGAACACGCTCCGTCACGAGTCATGTTTGATCCATAGTCCCAGACTCTATCAGTTTGTTGTTCAAGGTATAAAGCATGTGATTTATATTTATCCAAAAATCAATCGAAGTGTAATCTGGTTGCAACATATGATATGTGCGTAAACATGACCTCTTGGAATGTGTGGCATAGATCATGTGAAACCAGAATATAAGTTTTTTTAATGAATGTTGACTTTGTGGCTTGCATTGTGGAACTTGATACCGTCAGGAAAGTTGAATTTCATGCCTTCGAAAGGGATTTGTCGTGTTACCAAAATGAGGTTTGTTGTAAATTATTCAACTAATGAATGAAGCTTTTTTGAGTGAGGAGGTGAGGAGCTAAAGGGGCGTGGAGGCCTAGAGGAGAGGGTGGACCAACATTTTAAAGGTTTGACTCACCATTATTATTGAATTTGGAACAATTGTGTTTTTTATTAATTAAAAACAGGCAAACACAATTAAATTTCACACACAATTATTTTTCATAGTCCATTTTTTCAAAAATATGATACAAATATATAGTTGGTAGTAGATCCAATGAATTCCAAGTAAGAGTATGGAAGTTTAGATATTCTCTCAACCAAATCTCAAACCAACTCTAAATTTATCAAGTAAGTATTATGTCCAAGTTCCTCTCTTAATGTTTATGTGTTAAAATTAAAAATAACACAAATTAAAATATAGAGAATACATATTTCAACTACAAAAATGATTTGTTGGCCTTCATAGACACTCAAATCCACTCTAGAATCTCAAAAACGCCCCTCTTTCTTCACCACCTCATCGTCAAGTTGTCACTTAACCTCCATTTAAAACATAAACCCCTCTAACCATTTTTGACGAACTTGCATGATCAACAATGTTGACATACTTCATTCTTTCAAATTACATAGCTCATTATAACTATTAGAAAAAGTAGCCAAGTAATGAACCATCCTAAGGACAAGCTCCCATCATTTAGATGATATAGCTTACTGTATCTGACATTAATCTAGGATAGTTGTATGGGTATTGAATGTGTTCATAATTTGACCACACAACTTGACCTTTTCACACACACTTAGTAACGTTTAAGAATAACTTGTAGTTCATGTTTATGGATTTACATCACCTATCAAATTTATAACAAAAGTTAAATATAACCATATCAATGATATGTTCTCGTGGCACTGTATATAGTGAGAACCACTGATTTAATTACATTATTATATTTATGATGGGTTCATTTACAATATAAAAGATGCTTAATACTATATATAGAGCTATATATATATATATATATATATATATATATATATATATATATATATATATATAGCTCTAAGATAAAGCAATCGCTCAAGACCAAAATTTTGTGATCGAAAAATGCCCAACTAATTGATGAATCTCCTTGTGTGGATGCAGCAATGGTAAATATTTCAGTAAAACGGTATGTCATGCATTGTTTTCCAAAATGATGAAGTTATTGTTGTTTATAGTGGTAACGGATATCAATAAGGAAACTCTTCCACCAAAAATCTTTGGAAACCTTTCAACAAAATATCATATGCATAACATGTATAAAGGTATCATGAAGCCATTGAAATCATAGTTTGGTGCAAAAGTAGATGCAAAGAGCCAACAACAATGACTGAAAAAATTCGTAGATTGGTGACCAAGCTTCACTTAGTTCATGGATCTATTTGGAATTGCATTTTAAAGAGCATGATAACCATAAGTGCATACACATCACAAAAGAGGAAAAACATAAGAAACCATATAAACAAGAGCACACAACTTGATAATGAAGTTTGTCCAATGTGAGTTATGTCTCATGGCATTGCTCAAAGTGGAGATTCATTTTGGATTAAGATCAGTAAAATTAAAATGCATACATGGAAAAAATTAAACATTATATCTCCAATTTTGAGGATGGCCTTAAAATGCACTGCTCTGGTGAAGAAACAGACTGGATGGTTGAATTCCTAGTGAGAACTCGTGAAATTTGACTATAAACTTGGCCAAACTCTGTCATAGTGACTTCTGGGGCTCTATGGAATTCAAAGATTCCCTACAAGATTCCTTATAGTAATATTTTGAGAATATTCTAGGAATATGCCAAGGACTATTCCTCACCTTGATTTCCATGCAAACATGCTTCAAATCATGGTTGTACCTGTCTATCTTACCTTCCCCACTCTCACATTGAAATGCGACTCCTCTCCCCCAATGGTGTGCGAACGAGTGATTAAATAGTGTATCTCGGGCGAAGGTTCCAACAGATGCCACTTGGCACAGTGGTGGTGTGGTTCCCCCGGGGCCATTGGTCACCCACAAGTCATAGGTTAAACCCTTGACGCATAGCATATAACTTTTTTGTTACGTTTATTTGAATTGGTGGTTTGTTCATTTCTGGACGACCGTTGGCATTGTCAGCGAACCGATTAGTGATCGGCTAGGTGAGTTCGACTCCCGTCGGTGCCTTATTTAATTGGTCATTTTTCATTTGTTAATATATATAATATATGATATCTGGGGGTTGGTAGGTGTGTCGTTTGGGTGGCCCAACATCCCATATATATTTTTATTATATATTTTTAAAGAGAGAATTCAAAATCACCAGCTAGACTTTTAGGGGTCACTCGAAAAATTAGGGAGGCGAAAAATTTGTGATTTCTATCCACTACGAAGTGTAAAAGTGTCACTCAATTAGCAGAAAGGTCGGATTACCAACTGGGTGCCAGATGGTACATTTTGATTGGTTTGTATCACTGACTTTGTCGCTGACTATATTACTTACATCATATTCTATATATGTGATTTCATCTGCCACATGTCATATTTGTATTGGTCCACACCCTTATGACTATTCTACCACATCATCATCCATACAACTAACGTCAACATCCATACCATTGATGCCAGCTACCACATAACAGCCTATGGGTCACGCCTGCAAAAACATTTAGTTGTTTGTTGAAAATTTTAGCAGGTCATAACTTTTAGATACAATGTCAGATTGAAGTGTCATTTCCACCATTAAATTCATAATGAAAATCTCTTCAATCCAATGGGCCATACTTAGAGGCATCCCCTTGAGACCAACACGAAGTTACTCCATGCCTCCCCATCATGAAGTCCTAGTCCTCCTGTCAAAATTTTTTTCTTTAGGTAGTTTTTCTAAGTATTTAGGTGAAAAATCATCTATTGAAGGAACCTGTCCAACCTCCTCAGTGTCCATGATCAAAGGAGGTGCATAGAGCTTCAAGTTTTCAACATTCACCATTGAATACTTCAACATATATGTTGGAACATCAAGGTGAAATGAATTGTCCCCAACCTTCTCCAAGATGGTGAAAGGACAATGTTGGATTAGCTTCAATTTCTATCCTTCTCCCTTCATTCCATCCTTGCTAATATGGATCCATACCATGTCTCCAACTTGGAACAGGTGATCAACTCAATATTTTTCATGTTGAGCCTTGTATTGAGCTTTTATTTTCTCCAAGTCTTCCTGCACTTTTTGGTCAATATTTTGGATTCATTGAATGAAGTTATCTGTTTGTCATTGTCACTTTATTCACTGGAATATTCTTCATTTCCAAATACCATGTCTAAGGGATCCTTCGGCAGGTATCCAAAACTTGTCTCAACTTCATGAGCTCTGAGTGGATGAGTGCATGGCCATGTTGTGTGCATGTTGTATATAAGGAAGCTTCCAATCTCATATCTTGGAATGCTTGCCACAATAGCCTCGAAGCAAGTTAACCATTGTGTGATTGACAACCTTTGTTTTTCTATCATTCTATGGATGAAATGTCCTTCTCTTCAGTTTAGTGTCTATGTTTCTCTACAAAATTTTCTAAAAATCCCCAAGGAATAGGGATTCATCATCAGATACAATGGATGTGGGAAACCCAAACTAGATCCACACATACTAAAAAAAGAGTTGAGTAGTCTTCTCTACTGTTATCTGCTTCTAACATGGGATTAATATACACTTATTACTAAATGGATCCACTATGACATACAAATAGTCATGACCTTTCCTAGACATAGGAAAAGCCCCAACAAAGTACATAGACACACTTTCCCAAAGGTGACAAGGAATAAAAAGTGGTGTGAATAACCCCAATTTTCTATTAGTGGGCTTGAAAACTGAACACATCACACATCCCTTTACATATTTTGATATAATTTATTTTATGTTAGGAAAATAATAGAACCTATCCAAATGACACAAAGTTTTCGCTACACCAAAATGACCCGAAACAAGAGAAGTATGTGCTTCTTTGATAACATGGAATTTTTCATTGGTGGGAGTACAAAGTTTTCCAAGATGGTAAAGAGCGTTTAACGCCAATGGTAATTTTCTACCTATGGTCCAAGGGTTATATTTTCATAAATATCCTTGAAATATTCATGAAGAACGTATTTTTCAACATAACTTTCATGAGACAAAGAAGCATTTTGCAAAATAACAGATACAAAGATAAGAGAACGAGAGAGCATATATTCTAATTTGTTTCCAGTGCCCTTTTTATATTTGATTACCAAGTGAAACTGCTGAAGAAATCCTATCCACCTGAAATAAAGTGTCTGCTATAACTTGGCTTCCAATTGGAGGTAATCTAAGGGATGGTTATTTTTATGAATAATTGTCTCCTTACCAATCAAGTAGTGTTTCCACTTCTTCACGCTTTGCACTAAGGAATACAACCCCTTGTCATAAGTAGGATAATTGTAGTATACCTAGGGGGGGATAATATGAGATATACCAAGGGGGGATCATATGGGGTACATAGGGAGGTACCCAAGGAAATAATGTAATGTAAGGATAATAAATACATGGTCCATAATTAATAAATAAAGTGGTTAACCCTGAATATGCAAGGGACGAAAAGTAGTTAGGAAATAATGTTATAAGCCCATGGTATTGGATGCATGACCCATGGTAATTACACATGGTATTATATGTATGAAGCATATGTTGAAGCTAGATACTCTCCATTGAGATATGTCAAGGATTATTTATTGACAAGCATTTGGCTTGTGGAGTGATCTCCTTCCTTAAGAAGTCTTTGTATGGTGTTGCCCTACCTCAAGGGTTTTGATATTAATAAAGAGAAGATTTCTATTTTACATTCTTGAATCATTCATTGAATTTATTGAATTTATAGGGAATATTTTCCATTATCATATAATTGCAGGTTATATCTATTACGAGTGGAATCATAGCACTTTCTTGGGCAAAGTGGGAAAATTTTTATTTTATTTTAATTTTTGTGGGAATTTTTTGGGCGAAAAAGTTACGGAGAATATATGAAACTTTTGGTGCAACATTAAAAAAAAAAATAGAATATTTGGATTCCTTGCGAAAAAATAGTCAATTTAAAAAAAAAAAATCAGTAGTCCAGATGAAGGAGATATCGCTGATTTAAAATTAATAATGATGCTGAAATTTTTCTGACGACAATTCGTGGATGAGGACATCATTGATATTTTTTTCAGTTTTTGGTGCCAAATTTCAGAAATTTGATTATATATCTGAGCTCCCATTCAAAAATCACCCAAATTCACAAACCAAATCGGTCAAATCGGAGTTCGGATGAGGGAGTTATCACTGATTTAAAATCAATAATTTTTTTTTCAGAAATTTTGTGACGACGTGACAGTTGCAACACGGATCTAAGTTTCTAGAATGCTCAGATCAAGATTTGGTACCATAGGAAGATTCATAATGACCTTTCCATTTCCAAAAAGGGGTTATAATAAGGTTTCTAAGTTATATTGACCAAGTTATGCCCATTTTTAATTTTCGCCCAAGAGTAAGTAATTTCTAAAAACCCTCACTCTATTTTCATGGGTTCTAAAAAAATATATTTTATAGGAAAAGATGATGGCCCAAGACTATTGAAGAAATTATACAATATCAGAGGTTTTGATCTCAAGATTTTTGGAGAATCATTTTAGTACTTGACATGAAAGATGAGGTTTTTAATGGTGCTACTCAGTTGACCAGTTAGTGAGGCTACTTCCTGGTGAAGAACTTGAAAAAATACTTTTGGAAAAAACGTCTGATACTCGAAAGAAGGATAATAAGAAAAATCATGGGTTATTTTCTGCTAGTATATCCTTATTATACGTTCATGATTGTATTCATAAAGAAAATATCATTGTGTTTATCAATCCTAGTTGCAAGCATAATTTTATTAATGTTCATTTGAGTAAAACATTGCAAGTCCCAAAAAAACAAATAAAGCACACACAAGTTGATAATAAGGAGGTGCAGCTTTATAAATATTTGAATATTTCTATGGATAAGTATGTATTGCATTCTAATTTTTATACTTCAGATATGGATAATGTGGATGTTGTTTTGGGATACCCTTGGATGGACTCTCTAGGTAATGTCAATATTAATGCGGAGAATAAATTCTTGAAGTTTTGCTATAAAAATAAGAAATTTACATTGCATGATATTTTAATTAAGGACCGTGAAAATACTTTGGAGGTAAAATAAAAAAGCTATAATGACACTGACACATTAGATGATGAGACTTTGATGGTCAAAAATCAGACACAGACATCAAACCAGGTACCACAAAAATCACCAGGCACTAATGATAGAGGTACCACAAAAGGAAACTAATACCACTCAACCTCCATCAGGTGGAAAATGGAAAAAATATAATCCATCAACTAAAGCTTCATCATATCACTATGAGCATCACCCAACAAGACAACAACCAAAAATATGGAAAGGAATTAGCAACAAGGACAACAACCCCTTCACAACATGTAGAGAGATCCAACGATTCACCCACAACACATCAACACAGAGGAACCATCGGAACCAACATCCATCTCAAGCGAGTGAGGTGATGACTATATCGAGTGTTCACCTTTCTCTAGGATGGCTAGATTCTCATGCATGATACAACTGGACTACTCTTTTGAGTAGATATTATTATTTGTTTTCTTCTTATATTTCAGGGATGAAAAATGTTTAAAGGGGTTGGAATGTAGTATACATAGGGGGGATAATATGGGGTATACCTAGTGGAGATCATATGGGGTACAAAGGGAGGTACCCAAGGAAATAATGTAATGTAAAGATGATAAATACATAGACCATAATTAATAAATAAAGTAGTTAACCCATATCATGCAAGGGACCACAAATAGTGAGGAAATAATGTGATAAGAACATGGTATTGGATGTATGATCCATGGTAATTACCCATGGTATTGTATGTATGAAGTCTATATAAAGGCCAGAGACTCTCCATTGAGGGAATTCAAGGATTATTGTATTGACAAGCATATGGCTTGTGGAGTGATCTCATTCCTTAAAGAGTATTTGTATGGTGTTTCCATACCTCAAGGGTTTTGATATTACTAAAGAGAAGATTTTTGTTTTATATTCTTGAAATTTATGGAAGTTATTCGGCATTTTTCCCATTATCATATAATTACAGTTAAGATCCATTACCAGAATTCACAACAGCTTGATAGAACGTCTATGAACGATAACATACATGTTTACTTTTTTGCATCAACACTGCACCCATGACGTCACCAATGGTATATGTTTCAATTTCAGAAGGTTGTTGGAGGTTTCGCAAGGCCAAGACTCTTGTGGTACTAATACTCTTAAGTTAGGGTATCAAAAGACTTATGTTTATTTCCTCACCACTCAAAATTTTGCTTCATACTTGTCAAAGCATGCAAGGGAGACATTATGATGGAGAAGTTGGAAATGCAACTTCTTCAATACTACATTACACCCAACAAGTTGTGTACTTACTATAACTCTGTTAGACTTAGGTCACTTAAAAATCACATCAAGTTTTCAAGGGTAAATTTTTAAGTGTCCTCCTCCAACAATATGACCTAAGTAAACCAAAGAAGTCTTACAAAATTCACACATGGATATTTTTACATACAATTTTTTCTTTTGTAAAACATTAAGCACCTTCTTAACATGATTCAAATGATCTTCCCAATCTCTATTGAAAACACATATATCATCAAGATACAAAGACATAAAATCATCAATAAAAGGTTTAAAAATATCATTCATCACCCACATAAATGTGGTCAGAGCATTGCAAACTCCAAATGGCATCACCAACCACTTGAAAATCCCCTGTTTTGTATTGAATGAAATCCTCCACACATCATGTTCTACAATTCTAACTTGATGATAGCCAATGTTCAAATCCAATTGGTGAAATAAACAAGATTTTTCAACTAATCTAATAGATCATCAATGTGAGGGAGAGGCTAGTGGTTTCTCACCATAATCTTGTTGAGTGATCGATAGTCCACAAAAATCCTCCATGTTCCATCCTTCTTTGGAACCAAAACTATGGGTGAACCACATGGAGAAGAGCTAGGTCTTACGACCCCTTGGTTCAACAATTCCTGTGTTTTTTTCATTATCTCCTCCATTTCAATATCCAACAACTTGTACATGCCCACATTAGGCAAAGGAGCCTATTGTTGGAGAATAATTCCGTGTTGGATCTCTTGCTTTAGAGGCAAGCCACTTGGTTCCTAAAAATCCCCACCATAATTAGAAACAATTTCATTCCATTATTTCCTGTAAGCAATATCACAACCTTGGAAATATTGAGATGCTTTTGCATCCTTTTCTCTCATAGCCATGAGCATGAAATATTTTTTACATTTTATCAATATCTTCATTTTTCCTACACTAACAAGATTTTCGTTGATCTTCACACGATGAGCCTTGCAAATATACTCCACCTCATCTTTCATGAGATAGTATTTGTTTTCACCCCAGAAGAAAATTGCTTTCCTGTCATAGAAATATGGAATCCCCAATAAAATTCCACATATATTCAAAGGTACAACATCCACATCAACCTCATCTACAGTTTTTGATGCAATCACAAGCCTAACCCTACATTTCTTAGTTACATGAAATTTCTATTTGTCACATAACCAACCAAGAGGGTATGGTTGTGGTTGAGATTGATATCCAACTCTCATTAAAGGTAATTTTAGCCTAAAATTGGCCTCCTCAAGAAAAATAATAAAATAATAGTTATTAATTTTGGAGGGAAAAGAAGAAAACTACTTTTTTAATTGTATTTTTGGCTTATCTCCTTATATGTTTACTCAAATTACAAGTGTAGATGCTTATTGAATGCGTAATTAAATTCCACATCCAACAATTACCCATTAGGCATACTTTCGAGGAGACTCACATTGTCAAAAAATAAAGATACATTAAAAAAGTGTGTTGAACACATTTTTTTAATGTATCTTCATTTTTTGACAATGAGTGTCTTCTAAAAAGTATTCATAATGGGTACTTGTTGGATGTGGAATTTAATTTTGCATCCATTGTGTGTCTACACTTGAAATTTTAGTAAACTCCTAAGGAGATGAGTAAAAAATAAAATTAAAAAAATATATATATATATATTTTTGTTTTCCCTCCAAAATAAATACATGAACCTCTTTTTAAATTTATAGATTTGGATTTGTTTATATACGATGACATGGAAATTATAAAAAAAATTCATGGGCACTTTTAGGTTGAAATTTCCTCTAATGAACTTTTTAACAACGGATTCTGAAACCAAGTTTACCTCCGAGCCCATGTCAAATAATGTTTCGACTTTAGTATATTTCACCACAACCCTAATATGGAAAAATTCACTCTCTCCTTCATCAACAGGAAACTCATTTGAAGAACTTGAACTTGCATGAATTTCAGAATTTGCGTTAGCGTGAAGAGAATTATTACCTTGTATGCCCACAACCGTACTCTACATCTCATCACTAGAGTCACATCCAAGGTCCTGTTGCACAATTTCCACCGTATTTTTCTTAACCTTTCCACCAAATATCTTTGGCTTCAAATATGGATAAAACATCCAACAATATTCATCATTTCGGTCTTCCCTTTTACAACATGTACAATATGGATTTACTCCTTCTTCCTTCTTAGTTGTAGCTTCCTTCTTTTTCTTCCCCTTGCCTTTTCCTCTGAATTTTCTATTATGAGGTTTAGATGATGGTTTTTTGGGATGATCTTCCTTTTCATGTTTACCCGTACTTTCAAGAGGTATGGCCTTCACATTGACCACATTAATAGTATTCACTCTAAAAAAATAATAAATAATGCCTTATATAACTATGTAATGCACCAATATATTTTCCCCGGATGCGAGTGACAGAATTGACACGAGTGACAATAACATCCCACTCCACCCAGATAATGGAGATCTCACATGCAGAGCTTCATCTGCTGTGGATCCAAATATCCTTAGCCTCTCACACGAAACTCGCAGAACCAAAAGTGATGATGAGAGGACGGGCATTGCATCAACATTCCCTGAACATCACGTCACATCTATCACCATTAATGTCCATTATGATTAACCAGTATCACAGCCATACCCCCTCCCCCGAGCCTACTTAGGTTCTCAATCATAGCACGTAGATACATGTGAAGGCCACTCATCGCTCTCATCATAGCTCTCATCCCCGCCCCTTTATAAAACTGAGCTATCTGCCCCTTTCCTCTCTCAGCGTGCTACCTTAGCCTTTCGCTCCCCTCACCCTGCTCTGGCTTCTCATTCAATTCAAATGGTTGTGAAGCCCCTGTCCTGGTGTGGAGATGCATAGTCTCCTTTGGATTACCGCTCTCCCTCCTGCGAATCTGCCCCCAAATATTTCTTCCCTTTTAGCCCTAGAGTGATTCTAGTCTCCTTTTCTCGGCCTTGTGTGCTTATGTTTCTCCTGCATTGCACACCCCATCCCAAGTGCGTAATGGCTCCTAGACTTTGCCAACGCACTATCTATAGAGGTCAGAGAGGGGCTCTCCTGGGACGATATCATCATGGAGAGGATAATCGTCTCGAGTCGATTGATGGTTCCTCTTCCGGTACTTTTGCACACCAAAGTCTCGATCCCGAGCAGTGTGTATAAGCCTCTAGGAAAGCTGTGCAGAGAGACGATTGTGGTTTGAGGAAGTCCACCTCCTCTCCCCAGACGCACTCTCAGCATCACAATCCAGTCCCTTTGACGGCTCTGGAGAAGGAAGATGAGGACATGAACATCTGGGTCATGGATTCTGATGGCATCTGGATGCGTGTTCTCGATGGCATAGACTTGGAATCCCCCATCCTATGTGCTCCTGTGATAATTCCCAAGCGTACTATGGCCGATGTGGAGGCAGCTGCTACACAGGATCCATCTTTTCCTATTGAGGAGGAAAACCCCAACAGTAATGATGAAGATGATGAGTAACTTCTGTGCAGTTGCACAGTTCTCTTCTGTTTTTTGTCATGTTCGCCCTAAGGGATTTTCTGCTATCATTTACTTTGTGTTTCTTAGATATGTCAGCGCTACTGCGCATAATGTACTACTCAGTTCTAAGATTTGTCTCAGATGGTTTCCTCCCCCGAGGCAGCCCATATATAGTGTAACAAAGGCTGGGAATGGTTAAGCGCAACTTGCCAACCCAGCCTGTAGCATATGTAGCTTTATGTTTTTGAAATTAATAGAATAGCTCAACTTACCAAAAAAAATAAAAATGCACCAATATACATTGTTACAACCTCAGGTGAATCTAATGGAATTCCAAAGTTTAAAGTTTGTTTTCCGAATTCTTCTGTGAAACTTTGCACACTTTGGCCATTGCCTTGCCTTAAATATTCCCATTCCATTAGATCCTTTTTTCGATATCCCAAAGGATAGAGTTGATATTTCAATGCAAAAACAAAATCAGACCAGGAGAAAAAGGAGATTACCCAAATGTCTACTACCTTTCTAGATATTTCTCTCCCACCAGACGAAATCAGTTCCACTCAACCGAAGATATGCTAACTAGATCTTGGGATCATCTTCCTTGATCTACTAAATGTGGAAATATGCTTTAATCTATGTGATCCAATTGTTTAACTTCACTAAACTACATTCTCCATTATACACGGGTAAATCAAACATTAAATCTAGCTTAAAGAAAGTATTTTTAGAAGAATTCCTATGTTACTTGTTAGAATGGTGAGAAGAGGAAGAAGAATAAATTTTACTAGCATATGGAGATGGGGGTTCAAGAGGCTCTCCTACTTCTCCTTGGTTTACCAAAGTATGATATCTTGCTAGTTATTTCTTATTTTCCTTTTCCATTGTCTTCTCATATTTTGCAAACAAATTTTCAACTTTGTTGGCCATGGTGTAAAAATATTTGCGCAAATATTTCTCTTCCTCTAAAGAAGCATATTCATCTATCATTTTCCTTCTTCATGCTGCACACCATAATTTTGGATCAAAGGAATTACATTTACCTTCACCCTTTTATATTTTGTTCCTAGTTAACATTCACTCAAGAAATTCACATCAAAAAGACTCCTCTGATACCAAACTTGAGCTAGATCAATTTACTTCATGGATGTATTCAAAATTCCATATTAAATAGCATGATAACCATAAGTGCATACACATAAAAGAAGAGAAAAAAAATAGGAAACCATATAAACAATAGCACGGAACTTGTTAAGAATATTTGTCCAATGTGGACTATGTCTTCGGGCCCTGGTCAATGTGGGGAGGCCTTTTGCATTAATTTCAGCTAAATCAAAGTGCATACATGGAAAAAATTACACTTTATACCTCCAATTTTGGGGATGGCCTAAAAATTCGCTGCTCGGATGAAGAAACATATTGAAAAGTTGAATTCTTGGCAAAACACCTTGAAATTTGACTATAAACTTGGCCAAATTTTATCATAGTGACTTCTTGGGCTCTAGGGAATCTAAAGATTTCATGCAAGATTCCTTACAAGAATATTCTGGGAATATGCCAAGGAATATATTGCACCTCGATTTCCATGTGTGCAGGGTTCCAATTAGGGTTTTCCCCTTTCATCATCCCTTTCTCACTCTCATGTTGACATGCGACTCCTCTCACCTGACAGTGTGCAAACGAATGATTAAATAGTGTATCTTTGGTGGAGTTTCTAAGAGGAATCACTTGGCACAGTGATGGCATGGTTTCCATGGTGTCGTTGGTCACCCGCACAATGTGGGGTCGACCCCCGATTGTTGGAATTTAACTATGGTGTTGCATTGATTTGAATTGGTGTGTTGTTCATTTTTGGATGCTCATTGGCACTACCAATGGACTATCGAGGCGGGTTTGACTCTTTCTTACGTCATTTTTAATTGGTATATGTTCATCTATATATATATATATATATATATATATATATATATATATATATATATATATATATATATATATATATATATTTATTTATTTATATTTATTTATTTATTTATTTATATATATAAGGTGTGGGGGGGTTGGGGGGTTGGCAGGTCCAATGGTCGAGTGACCCACCACCCCACATATTTTTTTATTATATATTTTTAAATGGAGAAATTCAACACCACTGGTCATATTTTTAGGGGTCACTGGACAAATTAAGGAGGCAAAAATTTCTTCATTTATGTCTGCTGTGAAGCCTCAAAGTATTTCTCGATTAATAAGGTTTGGCTACCAACTTAGCACAACGTGGCTCATTTTTATTGGTCAGTATCATTGACTATGTTGACTATACTATTGACGTCATTTTCCATAAAGATGACGTCATCTGCCACATGTCATATTCTGATTGGTATGCACCCTTTTGACTGTATTTCCACATCATCATCCATATGACTGACATCAACATTCATATTATTGACGTCAGCTACCACATGGTAGTGTGTGGGTCATGCTGGAAAGATACCAGGCAATAAATTTCATATATGGTGTCAGATTGAGGAGTTGTTTTCACTGTGGGATTCTTAACGATGATTTGAGATAGTTTTTGCCGAGTTTTGAGAACTTAAAATTTTTTCCTTTTAATATCCTCGTGGATGAATTAGGTTGGAAAGTTTCTACACTAATCTATATGTCTCTCATAACATAGCTAACTTTAACGAAAATTCAGCCTTTGATGGCAACGAAATATGCAATGGTGGGACCAGACTCTTCCATGTTCAATGTGATGAAATAGGTAACCACAAATATTCAATGCACGACTCTTCAATATATCTCGACATTTCACATTTTAGCATAACCTAGAGGTGTGGCAACAATGTAACTTCAACCAACATGTTGGGTAACATGATATTATTCTACTATAGGCTACGTGTAATTCGAATGCCACTCTCTAAAATCTAACAATGCTCCAAAAACTCTTCCACATGCTCCAACAATACCCTTGGCTCACATGATAAGTACCAACAATGACTCCATGACTCATATTGCAATATGGAGTGCTCACTAAACTACATAACCCACGAACTGGTAGAGCCTTGACTAAGCTACGATTAAAATTTTAACAAACAATCCCTCATGTGTTTGTTGTACAGGATTTCCACGTAGTGTGTAACATATATACTCCCACGCTCCACGCACATAAGAAAAATATCGAATGGAGGTTATCGATAGGAAGAATGGTGTTCCACTATGAGGCATGAACCCACGACCATAATGGTGTTCCAGGCTCTAGCACGTGCTATTCTCACAATGATGTTTAGTACACAGATTCTTTCCTTCATCGTGTTTCATGGTGGCTCTCACAGGCTTCAAAACACCACTCAAAACATAACTGTACCACACAACACATCCTCCATGTAGCGACTATATTAAACGATAGAAAAATTAACACACTCCTACACACCATAAAGACAATATACTCTCAAAGTAAATATACACTCTCTATTTCTCTTAGCCCTTGACAGACCAAGGCCCAAGCTCATTATGGATCTGATACCAATAAAAAATTAGAGTTCAAGGCCCAAGCCCATTAGGTGATCTGAAAATGAAAGTATTTTTATTGATGTTCAAAGTATTAATTTCAATTAATTTAAGTGCGCAAAGTGTTTGTAAGGTCTTGCAAGTAAAACAAAATGTTCTTGGTAACTGTTTATGAATTTAAGTGTGAGGGAGTGTTATTTAAATTTATTGTTTAACAAATTTAATTTGAATTACACAGCAGAATAATTTCACCATAAACACATAGCAACATGATGAGGTTGTTCACCCCTCCTAGGCTAGATCTGTCGGGTCCAAGGCTCCCAATGGGCATGTCCTTGATATATTATGATTCTCAAATTCGTAATACAGTGAGAAAAAGGCCTAAACGGACCAAACCAGCTGTGAAAATGAATTCATAACATAGAAATCAGTATAAATTGGCTTTTGTTTCACCTCAAATGATTAAGCATAACCCAAAACAGCTCCAACTCCCTCTAGGCCCTAATGGCTCTCCAAGCTTCCCTGAAGCAAAAGTACCTGAATATCAATTTTTTTGGCTCTACAACCTACCCCAATGGCTCTAGAATGCTCATAATAGTTGAAATTGACTAAAATTTCATCCGAAAAGGTTCAATAACCTAAAAGTTATGATCAAAACAGTATTTGCCCAATCTTGCCTAAAAAAAATCCACTAATTTTGGGCTCACTAGAGTTAACCCTGCCAAACTTGGTAAATTCCGCTGAGAATAGGGGCGCGCTCTAGTTTAGTTGGGTATTTTAGCTGCAAATAAATTTTTTGGGGGTGGCTGGTCACATAGACCGCCATCCTAGCCGTCGGCGGAACTGCAGCTTTAACCGTTGCCATAAACCTTTTATCCTAGCATTTAATATGTAGATGGGGCGGTCACATATTACAGTTTCCCCAACCGTTAACTCTTGACGTGACCACCGATTGTGGAGCCCTCGGTCTCCGCGCTGGGTCTTATGGAGTATGTGTATTAGGGGGCTGGCCCCCTTTGCCACCCAAACAAAACTTTGTTAAACTTTAAATATGCAATGCAATTCATAGAAGTTAAGAACCAACACGTAGAGCGGGCGGTCGGGCCTTGGGGCTGCCATCCGATAGGCCTGGGGTCGAAACCTGTTAAGTTGTAAAAAAATTTCCATTTGAAAATATTCATCGGCCTGGGGCCATGTGGCGGCCTCCGGGCGGGCCACGTGGCACTTATTGATTTGCCATAATCAAAATTAGTCAAACCACTACCCATTCACCAAATTCCATGTGTCGAAGTTTGATTCCCCCACATGGAATATTCCATGGAATATTCTAGGGAATATTCCAAAATATTCCAAGGAATATTCCCAAAATATTCCAAGGAATATTCCCAAAATATTCCAAGGAATATTCTTTCTTTAATATTCCAAAGTCACAAGTCAACTCTGGTCAAACTCAATTTTTTGAAGGATATTGTAAACTTAAAACCTACATAACTTTCACATACAGTGTCAGATTTGAGTGTCGTTCATGGCGCCAGGATCGTATTAACGAGGCCTATCCGGTTGTTCTAGTTTCAACCAATTTTGAGCAATTCCAATTTTGAGCATTTTTTAAACTTAGGACATGATCACCTGATCACACCTCCCCGTTGGGAAGCCTCTGGACCCAAAAAGCCTTCAATTACTTGTTAAGAAGATGAGGGTGTAGGTCCCTCACCTTTTCCACCTCAATCCACTTTTCCTTACTCGGTTTGCTGCCTTTAAGACCAACCTGAACATAATCAACATTTCCCCTCCTCGAAGTGTGTGTCCTTCTGTCAAGGATAGCATCCTCTTTCAACTCATCCAAAAATTCTAGCGAGAAATCCTCTATGGATGGCAGCTGAATGTCACTTTCATAATAAAAAATTAAAGGGGGTTCATACAAATGTAAATTTTCCACATTCACAAAGGAATACATTTGCATATATGAAGGCAAATCTAATTGAAAAGCATTATTTCCAACTTGTTTAAGGATCTTGAATGGACCATAATGAATAGGCTTCAGCTTTTTACCTTCTCCTTTCATTCTTTCCTTACTAATATGCAGCCATACCGCATCCCCTTTGTTACACCATTTTTTGGTCATCTAACCTATTATCATTAGATGGACCCAAGTACACCATGTAAGACCAGTTTTACCCTAAGTAAAACTGCTTTCACTATGTTAAAACAGGAAACCCCAAAAGGAAATATTAAACAAAACCATATTTGTTTGATTTTCCTCATGGAATAATTAATTAAACCATAATTTAATTATTATTCCCAGTCATGTTTAACCCAAAATCAAAGAAATTAATTAGATAAACCTTTATTTATCTTATTATTTTATAGGAATAATCATTTAAACCTTATTTAAATGATATTCCTTGTTAAATATGACCAAATCACCCACAAATAATTAAATAAATCACTATTTATTTAGTTATCTTTCAACCACCTCCTTAAATAATTAAATAAATCATTATTTATTTGATTATCTTCTAACCGCTTCCTTAAAAAGATAAATAAATCATTTATTTATTTATTTTTAACAAATTAAGGGATTTGACCCAAGTCAATTACCTTTTCCCTCCAACAAATATAATAAAATATTCCATAAAAAGTGGATCTAGATCTGGTTAACCCATGCACCAAGATCTAGAATGACCCAATATTTTGTTATAAATAGGAGGGTTTTTCCTACCATTCTCAAACTTTTGTTGCCTGTTAGATCACTATGGATCTATACACTTGGTCACCATTTTCTGCCATTTGCTGTGTGAGCTCCCTTTGAGTTCCATTCTTTGTGTGGGTCTTCTACACCAACAAGAGAGAGAAATCTTAGATCTGAAGTGTTGAGGACTTCCAAGAACCCATCCCACTGAGGAGAATTGGATACACCTTCTTGTTTTCCTCCCAGGTGCCTCATTAATATAAAAATTCTTTCAAAAATTGTTCTTGTCTTGTCTATTGGTAGATGGAGCAAACCCTTACTTTTTCTGCTTAATGTCTTTCCATGCATAGATCTGGTTTTTTGCAGCTCTTTTATGTCTAACTAACCGCAGATCTAAAGATATTGGCAACCACTTTTGTTGTTAGGGCTATTAGTTATGCGTAGCTAAAGTGGTCCTTTTTCGTACACTTCGACAAAGGATTCATACTAACAAATGGCGACTCCACACGGGTTTTAAATTACGACCGCTGTCGTTTTTCATATTCCTACATATCCAGCTACTTCAGACCCTAGGGCTTCTTTTCAGCTATTTATTTTTCCTATTTTTATGTTGTTTTTCTCACATAAAACCCTAAAACATTAAAATTTCTAACTTCCGTGTGTTTCTGGCCCTATTGCACAGGTAAGCGACACCAGCCGCAACTGAGACGGCAACTTTTCTGAAAATCTGCCGCCGAGACAACCAGAATGGGGGGTCACACCTTTTGGCCAATAAACTGCGACCTGGACCTCCAGGTCACACTTTTCTGCCCCTTTTCTGTGACCTGCACTGAAAACAGGTCAGAAACTGCGACCTGCCAGTTTTTCAGTGATTTTTCTGCAATTTTTCTGGGTTCTGCTGCAGCTTCTGTCAGGGTTTTCCAGCCTCTGTCTTAGCCTGCCTTGACCAAGTTCTGATCTGTTTTTACTCATCTAAGTGGGAACCTAGCCCCCTAGGGATTTAGTACCCTCCACTTTTTGTGGAAGAGTTTTAGCTGTTTCAGCCGTCTGTTTTTCAGAGCTTCAGCCTCCTTTTTTCCAGATCTGTTACCTCCCTTTCAGATCCATTGAAATCAACTCTTCTACCTCTCAAATCACCTCCTGAAGATTTGTTTGGATCTAATTTTAGGGCATCCACCTTGCCCCCTCCATTTTTTGCTGATTTCCTTCCTTTTTCCAGCCACCTTGCCTCTGTCTTTTGGCTGTGATCTGCACCTCTTTTTAGCAGCTTTATCCTTTAGATCCCTGTCCCTTTTGACCTTAGATCTATTGGCCTCTTTTCCATGTGTTTTGCCTAGATTTTTTCCCTTTCTTTTCAGATTAGTTTTGAGAGACCCACCTTCTTGGGTTAGATAGATGCACAAGTAGCTGTTATTTTTCTGTTATTTCAGCATTATTTATTGTTCTCTGTAGGTTTATTTTCAGCTACGCAGCACACTTTTTTTTTCTTGCTCTCAAAACGGAAAGGGTTTAAAAATTAAAATTAACACATGCCACACACTGACCCTAAGCGAAGAAGCGCCTGGTTAACACCGCCTGGCAAAGACTCTAAAATCAATTGTCACTGCACCTTTTCTGCCCTTGACCTCAATTGATTCTGTCCCTCTCTGCCCCTATCGGTTTCCTTCTTCCTGTCGTCATTGCGCCCCCAAGGCGCCTTTCCCGGAGAGTTCTTGGCCTTCACCCTCAGTTTCCGGTCGATCGACCTGCTCCGACCCGCCATCGTCGAGCCATTCCTCCTCCGAGTCCGCACTCTGACTCCTCTCCTGATTCATCGGGTTCCCCTTCTCCCCCCACCACCATGTCTGGTCCAGGGCCTAACGCTAGCAGTTCTCCCGGCCCTAATGCCGGCCTGACCACTAGTTGAACCGCCACAGGAACGACTCCGACCACCCCATTCTGCCGTACATTGCAGGCCTCAGCCTCCCCGATTTCAATCAGTTGATCAACGACCCCATCCACCACGATGTTGGTTGGCCTGCCATGCCAACCAAGCTCCCTTCTGACATCCCTAAATTCGAAGGCCAAGCTGGAGAAGATCCAACCAATCATGTCCGATCTTTCCACATGTGGTGTTCCTCCAATTCCATTACCGATGACTCCATCCGTCTTCGTTTGTTCCAACGCACGCTTACTGGAGAAGCTTCCAAATGGTATGTTGAACAAGCCACCTCTTCCCATACCACCTTTGCGACCCTTGCTTAGGCCTTTTTGTCTTATTTCCAGCTCCCTCTCCGATACGACACTGGCATGGAGCTCTTGACTTCCTTCAAGCAATCCTCTTCAACCCGCCTTTCCGCCCATGTTCAGGAATGGCGAAGAAGACAGAGCTTGTGTCGAGCCCCTCCCTTCGAAGATCGGGTTTATATGGACTGGTTCCTTCGCACCCTTCCAGCTCCCATCGGCAAGGATGTCGCTTCCCATTTTCCTCAAACCGAAGAAGCCGCCCTCCAAATAGCCTTGAAATATGACCTGATCTACGCTCAATCTGGTTATGTTTATACCGTTCTTCTTGACCTCCCCAGGCCCGGTGGCGCTAACGCCCCGGGGGCATCCCATTCCGCTGACGGTATCGTTGGAGCCCTTTCCCACCCGTACGCTCAACCTCCCATGGGCTATGGTCTGCCTCAGGGAGGGGCCAGCTCCTCCAGCACTCTTCCCCCTCCCGGTAGCATGTATCCAGGATACGGCATGCCTCCTCCTTTTGCCCAACCTCCTGCTTAACTCAATGTTGCCCGACCTACCCATTACCCTTATCCGCAGCCTGGTGCGCAAGCTCCTCCAGCATATGCGCTTCCTCCTCCCTTGCCTCCTCAAACCCAGCACCAGCACCTACAGCCCCCTCCAGGGTAAGTATTTGCACAGCAAGGCGCGACTAATCCCCCTTCTTCTCAAAGAAGGCGGAGAGGCAATCCATACCAATCTGCCCCTGGTACCCGTGGACCCAATCCTGGTGTGGACCCTAACACTTCCAACGAGCAACAGGGCACTCAGCCCAAGCCGGACAGGCCGCTTCGCACAAGTAAGCCTTGTTCGTGTTGTGGTGTTTATGGTCATTACACCCATGATTGTCCCCTCTTACCCCAGATGCGGCAGATGTGGGAGTCTCAAGCCACATTGCACGGACAACACGCCTCCCCTCATGCTCCTCCTAATGTGGCCACTACCCAACCAGCTGTGTTTCCTGATCCTTTCCCTCAGCAAGGATTCGTGGCTACCCAACCGCCCGACAGCCAGGTAGCCGCCCCCCCTTCCCTTTCTGGTTCCTCTGATTACCAGATCCTTATGATGCACTCCGATCCTAACCAGTCCGTCGATCTTCACCTTCAAAATCGGTCTCGCCAGTACCCCAAGCCTCCTGCTTCGTCTGCCCCCGAGTCTCCTTCTTCAGGTTCTACAAAGCCTCTTTCGACACCCAGTGGCCCCTTACATATCCCTCAACCCAAAGTTGAGGTCCATACCAAGATTCCTAAGGTTCCATTATGTCGAAACACTGCTTCTGGTCGAGCTGCTCATTCATATAGCATAGTAGATGATTTGGCGCAATCTCCTGCTGCCATTTCCACATTGGAACTCCTCCAGTCGTGTCCTTCCCAAAAGAAGGCTCTACTATCTGTCGTGGGCACTGTAGATCCTGCTGATGACCAAATGATTGTTTTCGACGCCACTCAATCGGACCATCCTCCTCTTCCTCCTTCCGTCGCCTTCCAAATCCCAGTCAAAATCCGGAACGCCAACGTGTCCTGGTGTATCATTGATGAGGGTGCATCCACCTGCGTGATGTCCGCTTCGGTTTGGAAGCAACTCGGATCCCCTGAACTGGCCCCTTTCACGATCACCCTTCGACCGTGGGATGGTCATGCCTCCCAGCCCATTGGCCTGTTTCGTAATTGTCCTATCACCCTCGCCGGTAAGACTGTTTGCATTGACGTCGAAGTCATCGACGCCCCACTAGATTACAACATTCTATTGGGGCGAAGCTACACCTATGCTATGTCTGCTGTCCCATCCGCGGTCTTTCGCAAGATGTCTTTCCCCCATAATGGAAATATAGTCACCATTGACCAGTTGACATATCATGAGCCAAAATCTGAGACCTCCCTGAGACAACCATCTCTTCTGTAGCCAACAAGCAAACTGTTGATTCCTTGACCAGTGTCTCCCCCGGCGTTTACAAAGATTCCTCCCTTCTTGGAACCTTCCCTAACCTTCCCCCCCCTCCTGTCACTGATCCCAGCTCATCGAATGTTTGCATGATGCAATCGTCCCAGGCTGACCATAAGCGGCCTACCTCGGCTAGTCAGCAACCTCCCCCTCGCCCTCCACAACCCGCTCCTAGACATTCATCTCAGCCAGCCGGACCTCCTCCTTCTGGCCCTACCCCTACAGTTGGTATCCCTAAACCCCTTTATCCTCCTGGATCGGTTTCTCCTGGCCTTAACCATCTCGAAGCCATTCCTCCTAGTCATTACCCTGCTGGGCAGATCCCTTTCCTAGCTTCCCCTCCCGGAGTATATTCTGTCCCCTTCATGGCCACCCTCTCTCTCCCTAACTTGACCTTGGGCATACCGGTCTGATACCTTGATCCCCCAGCCGCCACCCCTCCTGGTCATCCCAAGCCCTATATGGCTTTGACACCGGTTCAACCGGTCCCCCTAGCTTCCTCCGTCGCCACTGTGCCCCCAGCACCTCTACAGGACCCTTCTCCTATCGTGTCGGCTCCCGGGAAGAAAGGAAAAGCCCGCAAGGGGGCACCTAAAGACAAGACTACCACGACTGACCCGACCCCTTCTCTGCCCGCGAAGCCTTGCGCCTTATGTGATTTCACCGGTCATGCCACCCATGCTTGTCCCGAGTTGCCCCGTATTCAGCCCATGGTTAAAGTCGCGTTCCCTGAGTCTACGGTCCCTGAAGCCCCCTTTCCTTCTCCGTCCGTAACCAAGAACCCCAAGACTCTCCGCACCAACAAGCCATGTGCTTTGTGCGGCGTTCATGGCCATTACTCCCACCATTGTCCTCACCTGACGCACTACCGCTCCTCTTTAGAGGTAATCTGAGAGTATGAGGTTGAACAAAATCAATCTGCCTCTCCTATCCTCGCGCAGTACGCTTCAGGCTAGCCTGAGGATCCCCCCGCTCCCATCGACATTCCCCCCCCTGATGTTCAGATGACGGAGTCTACTGTAACCATTCTTTACCTATCCTCCTCTGTGAGACACTTGGAGCCTAGCCCATCTGCATCCTCCCCTGTTGTGTCCCTCGACCACCCCTTTCCTACACGAGATCACTCCACCCGTGTCTTTGTTGACCTCCGCAGCCCGAGTCCTCACCTTACTTCCGATAGCCCTCATATACCACCCTGTATGAGTCATGGTCATCCTACTCCTTGCACTCCCTCCTGCGGTCGCTGCCCGATGACTTCTGTGCACTCACGTTACCGTCATTGCCTTTCCTCCCCTCATTTATTGTCTTGTCACACCATTCCGCAGGACCCCCCGTCCAAACCCTTTATCGTTTACGCCGATGGTGCAAGTCATTACTCCAGGAATCTAGCCTCGGAAGGTTGGGCCATCTTCACCCTCTTGCATGCCCTTGTTCTTTCTAATGGAGTATGCATTCGTTCTGCCACCAACAATCAGGCCGAATATGATGCAGTGCGTGGTCTCTTAGCCGATGCCCTCTTTCATCGCATCCTCCATCTACACGTTCGTTTGGATTCCCTACTTCTTGTAATGCAACTAAATGGTGTTTATCGTGTGCATAACCCTGTGCTGTTTAGACGCTATTTATGAGTGAAAATCTTGATACGTGCATTTGAAACCATAACTTTCAACCATGTACCTCGAGAACAGAATCACTATGTAGATAGTATTGCAAACCATGTTCTAGATTGGAATTTATCACACACATTTCATACAAGACAATAACATTCATAACCATCAAAAAACGATGCATATCCATAATATGTGTCGTAAAACATGTGTTTAGAGTCCATCTACTCTGATACATATGACATGCCCATAGCATGTTACAAAAAACCCAAAACTGGGGGCACCACCTGCCCCTACATACATCCTAGGGGGCACCACATGCCCCACCCCTAATCACTATCTGGAGGATCCAGGGCCAATGGCTCTGCCCCTGCAGCATGTAGATTGCGCATAGCCTGACCGGCCATCGCCATGTGCCACATGACACCTCGCCACTCCGAGGGTAGACCAACACATGGCTCTATGAACTGGTCGTCTAAGTCCTGCCACCCGCGCTCTGATACTCCGGTCAACAACCTTTCGCATCTACAGCGGATGTCCTCCAACAGGGCGGCTGCATCCTCATTCTGCGCCGCTCTCGATCCACTCGGACCTGTAGCTCCAGACGCTGTCGGTCGTCCCATATATCCGGCCGGTTTTACCGGTGCTATATCTGCATACCAAAAGTACATGAATCCCTACCATCAATTACTATTCAAAAACTTTAACATGCCCACACAAGAATAGCAATCTGTCACTTACCATCGGGCCCCCAGGCTCGACCAGGCGGAAGTGGCAGGTCCAGACCTCCACATTAGCTCATCCCACTATAGGGATAGTCATCTATGTACAATGGCATCTGATCCCAATGGGCAAAAAAATCAGGTCGAAACACTCTCCTGACTACCCCTCCTCCTCCTCTGCACAGTAGCCATCCCCACCGGCGCATCTTGGGCTCTCTCGGGCCCCCATCTGGAAGCTGTACACGAGGCCTCAAGGTCAGGATCTTCTCAAAGAAGAAAGCGCACAACAACGTCCCATATGAGCAATCATGGTTCACCTGCCGCCTGCATAGTGACAACTGTCGCTTTAGCGACACCAATATCATTTGGGCCCACCCATAGTATGTCCCACCCAACACACTTTCCACTATCATCATCTGCCCCCCAGTGATGTGATGGAGCGTCTGGTTGCCCAGGATACACAGCACAGTTGCGGCCACTGCACGGGTTTCTAGCCTCTCTAGATCCCCGATCGATATTCGAGTCCCCTTGACTTGGAGACCCGGTCAAAAATGATGCTCCACGAACTCCATGATATGCCGCCCCCGCAGCAACACTAGCTGTGTGTTTCCCACCATCCCCAGTGGCGGGAGACCCGTCAGGAAGTTCACGTCCTAGACCGTCAGTTCGATCCTGTGCCCCTGCAGTACAAAGATCTCCTGATCTGGATCCCAGTAACTGATAATCCGGGCCAGTAAAGGTTCCCCTGCTCTCATCAAAGGGTTCTCCGAAAACTTGAGAACCCCAAATCTGGCCAATACACAGCGGACGCCCTGATCCGCCTGGATCTCTGCCCGCAGCGTCCCCAGATCTCTCTCTCTCCAGTTGACTCGTAAATCTACCATACCTGCACAAACACATCATTTTTGTCAGCATAAAGATCGGGAAAACCATAACCAAACACAAAAACCCAACTTCCAGCCATCAAACAGCACCAAAACCCCCTCATCTCCCAGGTCGCAGTTTTTTGCCCATTTCTGGGACAGGTCGCACTTTTCTGCCTAAAACTTGCTTCCTAGGTTGCAATTTTTGGCCCAAAAAGTGCGACCCGGCCGTAGAGATGAGGGAGGGGCTGTTCCTGGATTTCTGGGCCCTAAACTGAAAACTTAATCCATCAAAATGCAAGAGAAAGGTTAGGCCTCTTACCTGCAACTGACGGATCTCGATTCCAACGGTCGGTTTGTCCGCTACATTCGCCGTAAGATTTAGGGCCTTCTCTCCTCTCCACACTCACCACAGCAACAATAGCAAATGAGTGATTTTGGAGGGAAAACTTCCTTATTAAAAGAGAACCCATGTTTCTTCTTTCGACTACTGCGACCACACCGTAGTCCCGTTTGACAAACTGTCTGCACCGTTGGAAAGCTCTCACTGAGCCCTCAAATGGGTATCTATTAGTTTTTTTTGATCTGATACTTCACCACGACACATTTTGTCCAAGAAGGGTCACTTCAACTCTCCTTAAAATCGATTTTCCTCACTTACGACACTTGTACTTGGGGCACCATCTTGCCTCCTTACTTTTCTTCGTTCGTGTCGATTTTCGTCATGAGTTCCCATCATGTACTCATGTTTCCCCGGTCCCCCATTGGGGCCTTTACTGTGTGGCATCACCATCGAGTCGCCCTTGTTTATAGCTTCCAAGTTGAGTCATCATTCCCTCCATGGAGCCTATACCGAGTCCCTTTGTACCCCTCTCTAGCCCTCCATCCGTCATTGCTTGGTCTCTCTCTTGTGTCGCACATTATAACCTTCAGTTCCACTATCCCCCATCCCTGATGATGTTGTGTCAGTCGCTGCCATGTCATTCATGCCCTTTATGCTCTAGCAAGGGAAGTCGTCTATTAGCTACTCAGTCCTTCCCACTTCATTATCATCATTAGTGTCAGTATGTCCGTCGCTCTACTCTTTTCTCTCGTGCCCCAGTTGAGGGTCTCTTATTGCCTCAACTATGGCAGACCTCCTTCTGTCGACATCAGCTCATTCATTCCAGAAGCCAGGTCTAGAGGGCGGTGTACCTTGGTTCCAGCTTCCACTCTTTTTCGGTGCCTCGGATCAGGCAAAGGGATATCTCCTTTCCCTTTGGCTTGATTGTTTCTCCAGCTCCTTTCAGCATGATCGAGATTCGTATACTTGATGGTCCAGTGATCCAGCAGCAGCTCTTGATGATTCCCGGGTGTGTGTGAGATGTTTCAACCCTCATGAGGGGGTGGCCCTGCAGGTAGCCCCCCGCATGCCCGGATGACCTCTTCTTTGCAGCCTTCGATGCAGCTCCAGATATTTGATGATGTTGGCCGTAGCCACTTGCAGCGCCTCTTCGACTTGCATGTATCAGTCATATTTTGTGAGCCCTTCCCCATTTATAGGGGGCATTTGGGTTGTATTTATATCTCATGTACTCCGATATTATTGTACAAGTCCTGGCTGTTATCCCGGGCACAACATGTATGTGGGATTCCTCATTGTATTTTTATCTGGCTCCTGATTATGCCAGCTGTACTTTATGGTTCAGTCCCTTGTTTACTGGACACACTATTCTTTTGTACTTTGTCTCGGCGGGCATAGGTATGCCTCCCCCGCTGCCTTCAGCACAGGTACCCTCTCATAAAAAGAGACTTGTTGCACCTGCGAGTCTCGTCTCCTCAGGGTCTAGTCCTTCAACACACTATCTACCTCACATTTCTCTCTCTGACACCCCTTTTGTTGTCTAGTGATTGTGTTCTTACAACGTACTTCGGTCATACGATTTTCTCCTGACACTCGCACGCTGGGGGGCAATCTGTTACACCATTTTTTGGTCATCTAACCTATTATCATTAGATGGACCCAAGTACACCATGTAAGACCGATTTTACCCTAAGTAAAACTATTTCACTATGTTAAAACAAGAAACCCCAAAAGGAAATATTAAACAAACCCATATTTGTTTGATTTTCCTCATGGAATAATTAATTAAACCATAATTTAATTATTATTCCCAGTCATGTTTAACCCAAAATCAAAGAACTTAATTAGATAAAAATTTATTTATCTTATTATTTTCTAGGAATAATCATTTAAACCTTATTTAGATGATATTCCTTGTTAAATATGACCAAATCACCCACAAATAATTAAATAAATCACTATTTATTTAATTATCTTTCAACCACCTCCTTAAATAATTAAATAAATCATTATTTATTTGATTATCTTCTAACCGCTTCCTTAAAAAGATAAATAAATCATTTATTCATTTATTTTTGACAAATTAAGGGATTTGACCCAAGTCAAATACCTTTTCCCTCCAACAAATATAATAAAATATTCCATAAAAAGTGGATCTAGATCCGGTTAACCCATGCACCAAGATCTAGAATGACCCAATATTTTGTTATAAATAGGAGGGCTTTTCCTACCATTCTTCACCTTTTGTTGCCTATTAGATCACTATGGATCTATACACTTGGTCACTCTTTTCTACCATTTGCTGTGTGAGCTCCCTTTGAGTTCCATTCTTTGTGTGGGTTTTCTACACCAACAAGAGAGAGAAATCTTAGATCTGAAGTGCTGAGGACTTCCAAGAACCCATCCCACTGAGGAGAATTGGATATGCCTTCTTGTTTTCCTCCCAGGTGCCCCATTAATATAAAAATTCTTTCAAAAATTGTTCTTGTCTTGTCTATTGGTATATGGAGCAAACCCTTATTTTTTCTGCTTAATGTCTTTCCATGCATAGATCTGGTTTTTTGCAGCTCTTTTATGTCTAACTAACCGCAGATCTGAAGATATTGGTAGCCACTTTTGTTGTTAGGGCTATTAGTTATGCGTAGCTAAAGTGGTCCTTTTCAGTACACTTCGACAAAGGATTCATACTAACAAATTTCTTCATCCCTTTTTGAAAGGTGTCTCCTTTGAAGATTAAACCTTTTTCCATGAGTATGCTTCTTAGTGAGAGATATACAACAAACATTACTATGTGTTTTTTATGATAGTTTCTTTGAAACAAGTGTTGTGTTTGCCATATGTTCAAAACATTGTATCTCTTGAACTTGTCTATTAATGACACCTTTCTTCAACCTCAGTGTTAACAATGGAAACCTGAACATTTTCTCATTTCGAAGGGGGTCATATACAACAGTGAGAAATGGGCCCTCTACTCGTTATAAAGGAGGCCTTGTCTGAAAAAATGCATAGGCGCTTTATGTATACATTAGGCTTTCAACCTCTTACAGTTTTCTAAGGGCCTGTCTCTTTTTTGTAAATGAGGAATGTTTTTTAAACAAACTAGCTTTCTAACTTCTCTTGTTTATCATTTTTAAAATTTCTCTTTAAACAGAACCTTGCCCAACCTTTTTAATCAATTGAAGAAGTTTCTCTTCAAGCTTTGAACCTTGTAACGGTCATCTGATGTAGGTACTAAGAACAAAACTACTTGTTTTATCTATTTCTTTTTAACTGGGCCATTTAGGGATAAAATGTGATCTTTCCACTTGACACTCTTGAATATCCTCAAAAAACTATGGGCCCTCTGCTTAAAATTTCCCATTAATGACAAGTTTTTCGAAAAAATGTCAATATTTGATGAATTTTGACCCTCTGCTTATTTGAAGGAGGTCCTCTTAAACATAGAAACTTCATCTATCTCAATACTGTACCTTGTTGTGTAATATATGTTTTTTCTTTGTACTATGTCACTGTGAAGTTTTCCTTTAGGGAGTATATACTGCAATTGGTACATGGGGAGTGCTTCACTGCTAGATATATTTGAAACAACTCTTCCCCTGAATGTGTTTTCACAGGGTGCAGTGAAAATGTTTTTGATAGTCTTTCAAAGCTTAGTTCATGATAAGGTATAAGGAGCAGTTTCTCTTCATTATACCCTCACCATGATGCCTAATTTGATTTAAAACTCTTTTTTCCAGAAGACTACCACTATTGGTTGTATAAGGTTCATTTTTAGGGCTGGCCATAATCTACACTTCTTCTGACTTCCATAGTAAACTGACACGGCATGAAACCTTCTCCTGAAGTGCTCTTTTTTCTCACACTTTGCTTGGTATCATCAATTAGTAAATCCCTGCAAAGATGTAAAAATAGATGCTTTTGATGTTTGGAGGGTTTCTTTGATGTTTCATGGGGATCATGCCTGATCTAATCATATTTCTTCAGACAGGGAAAACTCCTTCTTTTTTTCTGATTTGAAAATTCCTGAGCCTTGCTAGAAACAAAAAAAAAGTGACATTTTTTATGGTGGGTGACCTTGCGGTAGACAAGGGTTTTGGCCTTGGAAAATAGCAAGACATGATGGCTGATTGATATTGAAGATAGAGTTGTTGGCTTAAAACAGTCTTGCCAATGAATTTTCCCTAAAAGACCACCACCTAGACCTACATACTTTGTCATGGATTTTGAATGGCTTCTTTGGCATGAGTAGCTTATTACATGACAAGGTGATCAGTGAGAGAGGGGTAGACACTTTTTTAAATGTTGGGCAGTGATTTGCATGAGAAACAAAGGATTTTGATGGTAGAGAGGCAAACTTATAACAGCTATGGATAGGGAAGCTTTGTTGAATTGTGATACGTAGGGAAACTGAAGGGTTTTTTCTCATTATAGGCTAAAGGATAGGGGTAGTAAGACAAAAATTTGTTTGCGGTGTTTTCTATATGAAAAATTGATAGATATAGATTAGCTTCTAGAAAAATCAGCCAAGGAATCTAGTCATCAAAATAGGTAAAAATATTGATGACTAACATGGACTAGATGGAAAAGTGGATAGAAATAAAGCTCATCTTGTTGCTAAAGTATTTTCACAAGTTGAAGGCACTGACTATACTGAAACGTTCTCCCCTATTTCAAAAATGAATTATATCTGTCTTATTATTTCCCTTGCTGCCTCCTTTAAATACGAATTCCATCAGATGGATGTTAAATCTACCTTTTTACATCGAGATTTGCATGAGGAAATCTACATGGAACGACACCATGGATTTATCCAAAATGCCTCTATCCTTGTTTGTCGCCCTAGGAAGTCTCTATATGGTCTTAAACAAGCTCCTCGGGCTTGGTGTGCCAAAATGGATAGATTTCTATTAGATAATGGATTTTCTAGGTGTCATTATGACGACACTGTCCACACCAAGAAAGTGGGTAAGTCCTTCACCATCTTTGTTCTTTATTTTGATGATATTATCCTTACTGGTAGTGATCCAAACCATATAAACCATGTGAAGTTTAGCCTCAAAAATAATTTTGAAATGATAGACTTAGGTCACTTGCATTCTCTGCTTGGTTTGCAAGTCTTGCAATCCAACGAAGGCATTACCCTCTCTTAGTCCAAGTATGCCTGTGATCTTCTACACCACTTTCACATGGAAGACTGTAAGCCAGCCCCTTCTCCCTTTCTGTTCGGATTCAAGCTTTCAATTAGTTGTACTACCCCTGAAGTTGATGCTACCTTATATCATCAACTTGTTGGTAAAATTCTGTATCTAACCCATACGTGATGTGACCTTTCCTTTGTCTTTGGTCTTGTCACTCAGTTTATGCACCAAACTCATGAAAGACATTGGAAAGAAGCTAAAAAAATATTTTGATATATTCAAGGTATAGTTTAGTTTGGGAACTTTACATTTTGAGTTAGCCTTACCAGCAACTATCTATTTTTTCACTATTTCTGATTTCCCAAGATCAGACAAAGACATTGGGAAAGGGAATAAGTAGGAAAAATATCCCTTCTTCATGTTTTTGATTTGAAGAGATCGAACATAGCATAGATAAAAGACCATACATAGAGAAGAGGTTATCGATTAAGAAAATAAATAAAACATAAAAATCGAAATAAACAGAGGGAACCAAAATAGGAATAACTAATAACAAATATAACTGCAAAACAAATACTTTATACCTACAGAACTAAACTGACATAACTTGGGCAATCAGAAACCTTTTCGCATGAAATGAAAGACGCTCCTTACTGTAACAGATGCTCCAAAAACAACAGAGTAGTTCTCTAGGCTTGAAAAAGTTCAGAAATAGTAGATCTAGAAAACAAAAGTCGCATGTAGTCAAACCGGCTTCAGATTTGGATCGACAATGGATGTGGCCCTCAAAATAGCTCTGATACTGTTGGGTCTCAATCTAGTCTCCTAAACTGAGTTCATTTAATTGTCAACCAGGATTTGTAAACTACTGAAGTGAAATGTACCATATGTACCTAGGTGCTTGTTTCCTAGTGCGTTGTGTGTAGTGTTTTGTGGTGTTTTGGTCTTTTATGTTGATTTATGATGTTTTTGGTCTTTTGAAGTTTTATGTTTACAATGAAAATGCCTAGAAAACTAATGAAAAGAA